>OW240915.1:6962276-6975274 GCA_933207985.1 Pelobates cultripes
TATTTATTTTATTCCAGTGCAAAATCGCACATTATTTCAATAGCAGAATATCGAAATGATCAATTTATAATCCAACCGTTTGAAACAGTTTATTTTTTGTGTGCACTTACAGCTAATTGTGTATTTAATTTACATTTCAGCATCACCTCTATTAATAAAACATCTACTTTTTAGGTTCCCCCCAAAACCTAGCCTGATGGAGCCTCTCTTTTTGGTCTAATGAAGAATGCCAGTGCCCCCTGGTTTCTGGGTACCATATAATGAGCCCGATCTATAGCTCAGAGTTCCTTTTTGATCTGTACACTAAATATACCAGAGATTTAGGCCTGCATGGACCTTCCCTTCGCTCTCTGTAGTGTCTCTGCATAGCTCCCACTTGGTGTATTCCCGTATATTACTGTGTAGAGGGGATTTTTATGCACGCTTCCCTGGTTCCCATCACTTTCTCGCCAGTGTTGCCCCATAATACATATATTTTATTCATCTACTTTTCACGTAATCCTCTGTTCATCTTACACTCACACATTGGTACACACATTGGTACACACATCGAGCTGGCGAGGTTCCATGATGTCATTGTTAATACATTTTCTCTTGTGATTATTAACCAGCCGCCTTAATCCATTTAGAGCATATTAATGTGTTAACTCTCCCATGATGCAAGGTAGCAAGTTTGCTTTCTTAGGAAATACTTCTTAGGAAAGTAAGCAGTCATACAAATCAAATGCACGCCACCAATGCGCTCCTGCCTTGCTAGCTACACACAGCACAAAGAAAAAGTATATCGAAATATATCTTAAAAAGAAAAAAAATAACATTTCTAATCAGATCAAGCGCCATAGTAGTAAGGACGCAGTCTGCCCGGTGCTAATCTGGCCCTGGTGAGGACCGGTTCTGTAACACAGCTGTGCGTGATGCAGTTTATAGAAATCATTTATTTTTAAAAGGTGTGTTGGGGTTGGTCTGCTAAGTATTGCTACATCTGTGTATTTAGGTGACATTTCAATGACTTGTGATGTGTGTCATATGACAGCAATGTCCCCTCGCTCCCACGTCTCAGTGTCTGATCGTGCACACAGTTTATTGTACACATTCAATAATTTGGCGTGACTCACCTCCTACCTGCTATGCTGATATTTGCACACTCGTTCCCTCACACACCCATTCAGTTCGCTCACTGAAAACAATGACAGTTTTAACCCTTTGTAGGCTCTGCAGATTGCACAATGTTTTATATGTGTGTCTGTGTGCGACCGTTCATATAAAAAAAAAACTACACAATGCAACTTATTATTATTTTATTCCTACAATGTTAATTTATTACGCACTGAGCTTTCTTTAAAAATTGTACATATGTTACATAGCTGAAAAGCGACTTGCGTCCATCAAGTTCAGCCTTCCTCACATATGTTTTTTCTGTAGATCCAAAAGAAGGCAAAAAAAACGCAGTCTGAAGCGCTTCCAATTTTGCAACAAATTAGGAAAAAAATTCCTTCTTGACCCCAAAATAGCAGCCAGATGTATCCTTGGATCAAGCAGCTATTACCCCACTAATTAGAAATGATATCCCTGTATGTTATGTTTTTGCAAGTATTTATCCAATTGCAGTTTAAACATCTGTATGGACTCTAATAAAACCACCTCTTAAGGCAGATAATTCCATATCCTTATAGTTCTTACTGTAAAAAAAAACTTTTCTTTGCCTTAGATGAAATCTCCTTTCTTCCAGCCTAAATGTGTGACCTCGTGTCCTATGTATAGCCCAGTTTATGAATAGATTTCCAGATAATGGTTTGTACTGGCTCCGAATATATTTGTATAATGTTATCATATCCCCTCTGAGGCACCGTATTTCCAAACTAAAGAGATTTAGATTTTTCAACCATTCTCCATAACTAAAATGCTCCATTCCTTTTATCAATTTTGTACTAGTGCCATGATATCCTTCTTTAGAACAGGTGCCCAGAATTGCACAGCATATTCAAGGTGTGGTCTTACCAGCGATTTATAAAGAGGCAAAATTATATTTTCAGCCTTAGCAACGGCAGATTGACATTGCATATTGCTGCCTAATTTGTTGTCTATAACGATTCCCAAATCCTTCTCGTGTGGATTATCCCTAATTCACTACCATTTAGTGTGTAAATTGCTTGTGCGTTCTTAACCCTGAAGTGCATAACTTTGCATTTCTCTACGTTAAATTTCATCTGCCATTTTAGTGCCCAGTCCCCCAATCTATCCAAATCCCTCTGCAGCAAAGCAATATCCTGCTCACATTTTATTACTTTACAAAGTTTTGTGTCATCTGAAAACACTGATACATGGCTTTCAATACCTATTTAAAGATCATTTATAAATATGTTAAATAGAAGCGGTCCCAAAACAGAACCCTGAGGGACACCACTTACCACTTTTGTCCAGCCTGAAAATTTACCACTATTGACAACTCATTGTACTCTATCCATAAACAAACATAACATTACAGGAAAAGCTCTACTGAAAAATGGGTAGTAAGTGTGTGGTTTATAAGGTACAGGGAAAGAAATCTGTTCCCATACCAGATATATACATGTAATAAAAAAAAATAAGAAATGATCCCAAGGCACACCACGGTTTTGCACATAAAAAGAGTATTAATTCATGCATAGAAAATACAACAAGACATCATTATAGCAGAGAGAATGTGCGTAGTATAGTGCTAAACCAGCATATAGTACCAAAACCACAATGTAAGTAAAGTGCTAAATGCAAAAACCCATTAAAAAAAGGTATACTGCACTGGCACAATACTGGATAAAACCTGAGACTCCCCCACTATCTCTAGTAATTTCCAAAATCAGAGATAATTACTTAATGGACAAGATGACAGCTAACGTTCGAAACACTACCACCACATTTCAAAAGGTATGGGCCCTTTGGGAACAATATGATGAAAAACCATAAGACAAATGAGCACCCACTCACAGACAGCTACTCACTCGTGCAGTTCTAAGATTTAACTCCTATTTTATCTTGTTATTTTTTTCTTCTTGTGTATATGTTTTTGTGCATACAACAAATAAATAAAAAACCTTTGACAGGCGAAGCGAAAACTAAGCGACAACGGCCTCTGCGCAACCCACATGTAATATGTCTAAAACTTATATTATGTACACTAACAACCCAGATTTCCTTTCTGTAACATGACTAAAGCACATTCGAAAAATGGGCTTCTGCAAAAGCCAACACTGTTATCACCTTCAATATCTGTCAATGCAAAAATAAAGAATTGATAAAAAAAGGTATACTGACCAAGAGCAGGAGAAATGAAACCTCAATGTTTCGGCTGTGAAGCCTTCCTCTGGGGGACCTCACAGCCGAAACGATTTTGAACCCTTTTTAAATATAGTAACAACATCTGCCTTTCTCCAATCCTCTGGTACAAAAGAATCTTGAAAAATTAAATACAGAGGTTCACTTATTTCCCCTCTTAGCTCCTTAAGTACTCATGGATGAATACCGTCAGGCCCCAGAGCTTTATTTACATTAATTTTCTTTAATAGCTGTAGCACCTTGTCTCGAGTTATCCAATCACAAGTTATTTGCAAGTTTTTTGCAGCAATCATTTGCTTATATCTTGCCATAGGATCCTCATTAATAAATATTGAAGAAAAATAGTTATTTAAAATTTCTGCCCTTTCCTGGTCTTCGTTAGCGAACAGATCCATTTCCGTTTTCAGTGTACCTACACTTTCATTTTTTGTTGTTTTAGAATTGATGTACTTGAAAAAAAATTTGGGGTTGGTTTTGCATTCTTTGGGTATCAATTTCTCATTTTCTAGTTTAGCCACTTTAATTGCCTTTTGCAAGTATTATTGGCTTCCTTATATCTTATATAGGATGCCTCGGATTTGTCCGATTTAAATGCTTTAAATGCCCTTTTCTTATTTTTAATCTCTCGTTTTACTTCTCTACTAAGCCACATTGGTTTTAATTTGTTTCTTTTATATTTATTACCCAATGGTACATACTGAGAAATGTACCTTTCTAATATTTGTTTGAATAGTCTCCATTTATCCTCACTGTTTTTATCACTAAGGAGTTTATGCCAGTCGATATGTTGTAGAGCTGCCCTAATCTTATTGAAATTGGCTTTTTAAAAATTATACGTTTTAGTATACCCCACGTGCTTTTGCTATTTTGAGTTTATTTAAAAAATTACCATATTGTAATCTTTGGCGTCTGCGGTTACTTTGGCACAATTCCTCCGCCGGTTGTTTCTGGAAATAACCATGTGCACTGCGGCTGTATCTATAAACAGAAATACAGGGAGAAAGTGCAAACAGTGGCACAGTTACCATGGAAGCCAATGGAATGGTCTGGGTCATTGCGCCATACGTTGCTATAGAATTGTTCTCTGTAACCAACCCCAGTTACCCCTGCTGATACTTTACATGCATAGACCATAGTATCCATGGTGTTCAAATAATTGTACAAGCAGTGAGGAAGTGAGCGTAATCGTAATGATGCCTTCAGCAGAGGGGCCAGCTCTGGGTACCCTAAATACCATGTTTTTCCTCAAACTGCTTGCAATCTGAAAGGGACCTTACCCATAACCATAACCACTGCAATAAACTGTAATGACACAATAAGCTGTAATAATACAAAGAGCTGTAATAATACAATGAGCTGTTATGATACAATAACCTGTAATAATACAACGAGCTGTAATGATACAATAACCTGTAATAATACAACGAGCTGTAATGATAGAATAACCTGTAATAATACAACGAGCTGTAATGATACAATAACCTGTAATAATACAACGAGCTGTAATGATAGAATAACCTGTAATAATTCAACGAGCTGTAATGATACAATAAGCTGTAATAATACAACGAGCTGTAATGATACAATAACCTGTAATAATACAACGAGCTGTAATGATAGAATAACCTGTAATAATACTACGAGCTATAATGATAGAATAACCTGTAATAATACAACGAGCTGTAATGATAGAATAACCTGTAATAATACAACGAGCTGTAATGATACAATAACCTGTAATAATACAATGAGCTGTAATGATACAATAAGCTGTAATAATACAACGAGCTGTAATGATACAATAACCTGTAATAATACAACGAGCTGTAATGATACAATAAGCTGTAATAATACAACGAGCTGTAATGATAGAATAACCTGTAATAATACAATAACCTGTAATAATACAACGAGCTGTAATGATACAATAACCTGTAATAATACAACAAGCTGTAATAATACAACGAGATGTAATAATACAATAACCTGTAATAATACAACGAGCTGTTATGATACAATAACCTGTAATAATACAACGAGCTGTAATGATACAATAAGCTGTAATAATACAACGAGCTGTAATGATACAATAACCTGTAATAATACAACGAGCTGTAATGATACAATAACCTGTAATAATACAACGAGCTGTAATGATACAATAAGCTGTAATAATACAACGAGCTGTAATGATAGAATAACCTGTAATAATACAACGAGCTGTAATGATAGAATAACCTGTAATAATACAACGAGCTGTAATGATAGAATAACCTGTAATAATACAACGAGCTGTAATGATACAATAAGCTGTAATAATACAACGAGCTGTAATGCTAGAATAACCTGTAATGATACAATAAGCTGTAATAATACAACGAGCTGTAATGATAAATAACCTGTAATGATACAACGAGATGTAATAATACAATAAGCTGCAAAAATCACAATAAGATATAGTAATACAGTAAACTGTAATAATACAATGAGCTGTAATAATACAATAAACTGTAATAATACAATAAGCTGTAATGATACAATAAACTGTAATAATTACAAAGATATAGTGATACAGTAACCTGTAATAATATAATAAGCGTTACTATAAGCTGTAACAATACAAAGTGCTTTAGAATACACAGCACAAACATAATGTTTATGATAATCTGTAACACAATTATCTGTGAAATAGTACGATTTACAATCATTTGGTTCTGGTGTGTAGAGTTCCCCTTTAAATGAAATTGCGCAGTCTATGTACAGGGATTGAAGGCGGATTGAATCTAGTGTTAAGTGGAGAACATCAGACAGCTCACACTGAGAAAATGAACGGCTTTTAAAGCAAAACACAATGGGAGGTTAAACTAGTGATCTCACTGTAACCTTGAGAGCAGAGCTGAACTCCCATCTGAACCAGTAATTGGGCAAATCACCACCCTCTCAACAACTACTCCCCTACTGCCAATACCCCGTCTAGGAGTCGGACCATACCTGCCAAGTTTCCCTATGTACCCTAATCTCCCTGTCTAATAAAACTCATAGTAATGTGTCTTTGTATGAAGAATGGTTTGGAATTTGATATCAGATGTCCTATATGTCAGATCTGAATTAAGTCCACCCCACCCTACCCAGTACAGTGCATTAGGTGACTTTCTGACACTCCCAGCAGGGTTAATCACGCCAGATTGACATTAATTACAAACTGTAATAAGTTTAAAATCTGATTGGCAAAGCATTAGGCAAACATGTGATTTTGAAAAACAACTCAAACTCAATATAGTCTCAGCTTTTAGCCATAATTTTGCCTTTTGGATTTCAACTCACTTGAAAAAAAAAATTGTTTGAATTTTTTTTTTTTATTCACTTTAGTAAAAAAAAACCTGCGAAAGGTCTAATGCACTTGAACGACTAAAACAGTGTGGTCCACAGAGCTTTCAATCTATTATATACGGAAAGAGAAATAGACAGCGTGCTGCTGGGTACACACATTCACTGCTTTGCTGTCGATCCTTTTGCTTGTTCATGAAACTTGCAAAAAAAAACCAAATCTTTAATGCTTTTGAGCAGAGAGAAATATGCAAAAAATGTTCCCTTTTAGGCAGAATTTTGCAGAGGATGGATTGGGTGCCCGGGGGCTCTGTGCTGTGCGAGACTCTCTCAGGACGATTTGCGGGCCCCTGAGATAATGCCATGCATAGCATATCAGAGCTGGCACTGGGATTCACGTCTTCTGCCAGGGAACAGAATAACTAATAGACTTTCAAGGTCAGAGAGAGGGTACCAGCTCACCGTATCGTTCTCTCCCTCCGACAGCGAGATTTTACAATCCAGCACTATGGATTTATACTTATAATGGCCTGGGCAGTAATTACTGTAGCCCCTCGATTGCCGCAAGGTGCGCAGCTTATTTTGTTTATGTCCATGCTGTCCAACTACTTCATGTGCAGGGCCGGACTGGCTGAATCAGTGCCATGGAGGAGTACTGGCTACAGAACAGTTCATAAAAAATATTAAATGTGTAACCCACGCAGAAACTTGGCCGGCAAAGCACGCTAGTTAAAATATAAACAAGGACAGGGGTTTCAAATTAAATGTAACTTTTAGTTAGCTATTTGGTTGTGTTAAAAGTGAGGAGGTGCCAGTTCGTCTTCAACAACAATGACTAAATAATTCATTTTAACAATTTAATATCTGAATGAGAAAACTGCGGCTAAGTATCCCAGCTGTGGCGAAAGGCGAAATTTAATCAGATCTGCTCGATTATCCTCCGTTTTTACATTTCTCTTTCAGCTCATTACAATTCGGAGTTAAAGAACTCTATCAATGTGCAAGACGGGGCTAATCCGATACGCTGCCCAGGGCCCTTTGTGTCTTACTGACACCGGCCAAGGTTTTAGACCAAATTGAACAAAGAATTGAAAATTGTATGCTGAACTGGAGATTTCCCAGTTTGTCTATTTTGGCCTAAACGTTTCAATTTTCTGGTCAGTTCTGCCTCAGATTAGATCAGGGGCGTACCTAGAGCATTTGGCACCCGGGGCGGATCCTGTGCTTGGCACCCCCCCCCCCCCCCCAAAAACCTGTAAAAAATGTTAAAGGTTTTATTTCTTTTATTTTTACAATTTGTAAACTTTGCAAAACCGCTGTCAGCCCCTCCTACAAAACCCTTGTCCTGCCCTGCCCCTCCTACAAAACCTCTGTCCTGCCCCTTCTACAAATCCTGTACTGCCCCATCTACAAAACCCCCGCAACCCCCTTCCACAAATCCCCTGCTTATCCCCCCTTATAAAGACTCCTGTCCCAATACAAAACCCCCGCCCCCTTCTACAAAATCCCTGCAGCCCCACACACACATTTACAGGCAGACAGTCACACACTCAGTTACAGACAGACAGTCACACACTCAGTTACAGGCAGACAGTCACACATACACATTTCCTCCGTGCGGCCAGTTTATCAGCTGTTTGCTTGAGTGAGCTGTACTGGCCGCACGGCACCCTAACTACCATGGGACACTGTGCGGCCACAGCTCACACAGCCCCCTCCAGCCAGGGCCGGTACAAGGATTTTTGCCGCCCTAGGCAAAAGTAAAGTTTGCCGCCCCCCATGTGACATCACAATGCCCCAACCATATGATTTGCCATGTTAACTAACGCCAGTGCTGCAGTGCCGCCGTGTTTACATTAAAAGGCCTGCAGGGACAGGCTATAGACACCAGAACCACTACATTAAGCTGAAGTGGTTCTGGGGACTATAGTGTTTCTTTAATGTGAGGTAAATTAGAGCTTAGTGCCACGAATAATATACTAGATTGCCTACTTACAACCAGATGAGGATGATGATGGGCTCTAGCTGCAGTCTGGCTCCACTGGTCTGGTGCAGAACAGGCTCTCTGGAGGCGGTTTGTAACTGTGGTCACAAAAATCAATGTTCTGGGAGAACTGGGAAGCAGCTCCATTTTTTGGGGGTCCTTTACACAGCTCAAGGTCTGGGTCCCAGGGTCCACCTTCATGTTCCACCAATGAGTTTGTTCACAGGGGGTGGAGTGTGTAGGGGATGTCCTGATATGTGTGTAAGGAATGCATTGTGTGAAATTGTGTTTGTATGTGTAAGGACTGCAAGGTGTGTTTCTGTGTATGTATGGGATGCATTGAATGTGTGTAAGGGGTGCATTGAGTGTGTGTAATGAATGCATTGTGTGTTTCTGTGTGTGTAAGGGATGCATTGTGTGTAACGGTTGCATTGCTTGTGTATGTGTGTCTGTGTGTGTAATGCATTGTGTGTTTTTCTGTGTGCAAGGGGTGCATTGTGTGTATGTGATGAATGTCAATCTCTCCTCCCGCTCCAATTTCCTTCTCCTCCTCCCAATTTCTCTTTCTCACCCACCCCCCCTTTTCTCTTTCTCACCCCCCCTTATTTCTCTTTCTCACCCCCCTTATTTATCTTTCTCACCCCCCCTTATTTCTCTCTCACCCCCCCTTATTTCTCTCTCACCCCCCCTCCTATTTTCTCTCACCCCCCCTTCTTTCTCACCCCCCCTTATTTCTCTTTCTCACCCCCCTCCTATTTTCTCTCACCCCTTTTCTCTCTCACCCACCTTATTTCTCTCTCACCCCCCTTATTTCTCTCTCACCCCTTAATTCTCTCTCACCCCTATTTTCTTTCTCACCCCCTTATTTCTCTTTCTCACCCCTTATTTCTCTTTCTCACCCCTTATTTTCTTTCTCACCCCCTTATTTCTTTTCTCACCTCTCTCCACCCCCACTTATTTATTTTCACCTCTCTGCCCCCCTTATTCTTTTTTTCTCACCCCTCTCTCACCCCCATATTTCTTTTTCTCACCCTCTCTCACCCCTTATTTCTCTTTCTCCTTGTATTTTCTTTTCTCACCCCTCTCTCACCCCCCACTTGTTTATTTTTCTCACCCCTCTCACCCCCTTATTTCTTTTCTCACCCTCTCTCCACCCCCCCTTATTTCTTTCTCACCCTCTCACCCCCCCTTATTTCTTTTTCTCACCCCTCTCCCCCCCCTCCCCTACCTCCCTGTAGCGTGGCCGATCCCAGTATAGCCGGCGGGTACAGGGAGCTTTTGTTTCCTGTACCCGGCCGGACTAACAGGAAGTGCACACTCAGTGTGCACTTCCTGTTAGTCCGGCCGGGTACAGGAGACAGCTGCTCTCTGTACCCGCGGACTATCAATGCTGCAGTGAGGGAGCTGACAGGAGCGCTCCCTCCTGTCAGCCTCTCCTCAGGCTGCGCCCGGGCGGTGCGGTCCGCCCTCATGGACGCACCGCCCGGGCAAAGCTGCAGCCGCCTGAGGCTCACTACAGAGCGCTCGGGCGGCTGCAGCATGGGGGGGGCGGGGGGCTGGCCATGGCACCCCCCACCCGGCTGGCACCCGGGGCGGACCGCCCCCCCCGCCCCCCCCTTAGTACGCCACTGGATTAGATACAGACTGTAATGAGCACCATAACCACAATATACAGTGGGTTTCATCCCATTAGGCTGCAGGTACCATGTCCTGGCTCTGGTGCAAACTGTTTACAAGCAGATTAATTAGAACATTGCAACCCAGTCTCCAGAAACGCCTCAGATCCTCTTCCCAACAACTCACACTCACACACAATAAATGGCTCTAAGTATGGCTGAATCTCTTCCGTTTTAGCCATTCCAGAGAACAGGAGCTGCTCTGGAGGTCACAGTTTGGTAAAAAAGTTTTATCAATTTGACCAAGAACTAGGGTATAGGGTATCAGCGTAATGGTGCCATAACCCCAGATTGGCATGGAGTCGTTACTTTAAGTTCTGTAGTAATAATCTTCCAATTCAGCTTCATGTTGGCATACTCCAACCATCTCTGGTAAGGCAGCACTCACTCGCCCCTCTGGTACGCTGAAGGCTAACGGCAGCCCTCTCAGCCCTCTGGTAAGGCAGCACTCACTCGCCTCTCTGGTACGCTGAAGGCTAACGGCAGCCCTCTCAGCCCTCTGGTAAGGCAGTACTCACTCGCCCCTCTGGTACGCTGAAGGCTAGCGGCAGCCCTCTCTCGCCCCTCTGGTAAGGCAGCACTCACTCGCCCCTCTGGAACGCTGAAGGCTAACGGCAGCCCTCTCTCGCCCCTCTGGTAAGGCAGCCCTCTCTCGCCCCTCTGGTACTCTAAAGACTAACGGCAGCACTCACTCACCCATCTGGTACGCTGAAGGCTAACAGCAGTCTACTCTCGCCCCCTGCTGAAAGATAACTGCACCATTCACTTGCTCCCCTGGTATGCTGAAGGCTAACGACACTATTCACTCTCCCCTCTGGTTCTCTAACGCAGTGGTTTCAGCCTCCATACCGTGTCACCGCGAAGTGTCCCACAAACACATTGATTTTACGGCTGTGATATGTTTTGATGAATTGGATTCCCATTAGGGAGTTATTTAAAACTAATAAGTCAGTTTGACTAGGAGGATGACTATCTCTCTAATAAGGTAAATGTGACATTTATATATTGATGAATGTATAATAATGGCGTTTCGTTATATATATTTCTCTCCTTAAAGTGTGCCTTGGTCCAGGTAAGGTTGGTAGCCCTATAAAGGCTAATGGCGGCCGTGCTCACCCCCTCCCAGGCACTCTGGAGGGTAGCAGGGATTAGCAGCACTAGCTATAAAGAGTTACATGTTAAATTTACTGCAAGTCCTGGATTTGTAGAATTACAAGCCTAAAGCCTATAATTGTACTGTGAGGGAAGGCAGTGCAGCCGCCCTGTGGGTGAATCACAGACACCTGCCATGAGGGGATGTGTAATATTTTAGTCTGTTTTATGCTGGGATCTCAGTCTACAAGACCTTTAGGATATGGCTGTGATAATATCCTATTGATGGCCAAAATGAATGGTGTGTGAAGAAGGCCCCCCAGTGACCCCACTGCCCCCCACCCCCAAAGCTCCCAATTTCTGGCTAAACTGGCAGCAGGATTCTCAGAGTGGGCTGATGAATGAAGGCAGCGGAACAGAGATCACGCCATGAATCCTATGGAGGAAAGTGCTGTGAGTAGGATTCCACCATGTCTGTAGCGCAGACTGAGACTGAAAATAATCAGAATAATGGGGATTCTGTGCAGAATGGAGGGATCCTCTTATCTCTATGGATGGTAGTGATGGGCGCTAGGGATAGTGTGTGTCCTGTGTAAGGAAAAATCCTAGAGAAAAGTTTTAAATGTGGACAAGTCAGCAGGAACAGTAAGTTGGTTTCCATGGCGACTGATCTACATTTATAAATTTGGCCAGAACTACTTTTTTAAACTCCACTGTCTAATGATGTCATGGCAGATACATTATGGGGAGCAAAAGATAATGTCACACTGTTGTAGGAAATATATGTATCGTGGCAATTTAATCTGCTTAGTTGGAATAGAATAAAGAGTTCTGCAATATGTGGAATAAATTCAGGATGTTTTAGAAAAGTAATGAAAGTTTTTGGTTATCGGTTAAACATTGAATTGTAAATGTTAAATTAATGAAAGGCCCATCTGCACTCACTGGGTGAATATGGGGTATATACTAATTATCCTATATTGTACAGAGTATATAGACATATAATACTACAATCATGTATCAAAGTATATTCCACAGACAAGGTCCAAAGTCCCCCAATCAGTCTCTCTACTACCACTACCTTAATATTTACATAAAGGTCAGATTGTGGAGAGTTTGCAATGGACGGAGAGGTTAATACTGTAACTGCTCTTTCCTCCAACCCCTGGGATGTGGGATGGAGGCTTAGAGCCTATAATGGACTAATCCCAGAGTTATACCTCCTCCCAAACAAAGTAACAGGGATTTATCTAATTCCACGTTTAAAAGTATCACCAACCCCTTCATCACAACCACTCCCCAAGTTAAGTATCGGTTATTTCTCTAATTCCACAAAATACAAAGTAACCCCCCTAAATCAGAACAAAAAGTAAAATAGAACCCACTTTGTCTGCAGGACCTTACTACAACAGACTAAGCATCTGTGTACACATGGGGCTAAATCCCCAAACAATAAAATAGAAACATGTCTAGTTAAAGCACTGCGCACAGATGTGATGAATTCTTATCTTCTACTCATGGAAATGGTGTTCAAAATAATTAAACAAACAAACAAAAAACGAGACGTCTTCTGTGAAATATTCTAGTTTGCATTAGAATCAGGAACA
>OW240915.1:6975374-7019430 GCA_933207985.1 Pelobates cultripes
TAAAGCACTGCGCACAGATGTGATGAATTCTTATCTTCTACTCATGGAAATGGTGTTCAAAATAATTAAACAAACAAACAAAAAACGAGACGTCTTCTGTGAAATATTCTAGTTTGCATTAGAATCAGGAACAAATTAATGAAGTCATACAATTTGCACCCAGGATACACATAGGGGTTTATTCGCTAAATTGGGAAACTGTGGAGAAATGCGACAGGAACCACAAATGCTAGGCCGAAGTAGGCGAGCCGGATAATGATCCAATTACATTATTTTTTCAGCTCGCCTAATTTGTGCTGAAACTGGCCTTAAAATTAGCACTGTCCCTCTCAGTTCCCGACAATTCCTATTTTGTGAATAAACCCATTAATTTTCAGCCGGTCAGCTTGTATGTGTGATGTGTCAGACTGGAGAAAGGATCTAGAATACATTGTGTTCTCCTCAGTACCATATTGATGATAATAGGGCTGTGATTTCGTATCCAGGCTGCTACATGGTGATAATATTTACTTTTTCTTCTGCACCTGCTACTTGACATTGTGGATCAGTGCTGAGTCTCAAGCAGACAATGATAAATATTAATCCCATTGAGTCACAGTCATGACACAGGTCTAAAAAAGTTCAGGGAGATTATTACAGAGCCTCTTATGGCGGATGACATGACAGAAGCCTATCCTAAAGAACACTCAAGACCCATAAAGCAATTTAGCGTGCTCAAGAGCTTTATGTGTGAAGAGTGTGCCCTATTTTTTTCATTTTGCAAAAAGTGCAGTTTTCAATAGAAATTGCCACATTAATTAACCTTGTCATACTCCCCTTGGCTGTCAATCAGGCAACCGATACTGTTACTTCCTGGTTTGTTTAGCTCAGCGGAGCTAAACTCAAAAGGCAGCAATTACTCAGAGCACCTGCCTTGCAAAGACTTCTCATTGAGCTGCATTGGGAAGTCTGTGATGGACAGACACAGAAAGTCTGGGCGGGGTTAGAAGGAGACGGCTTGCAAAGGCTGCAGACAAGAGATCTGCAGGTTTAGCAAGTGTATTTTTGATATACCCCCGATGAGAAAATGTATAATGAAATGCATAATTTTTTTTTCATTTTGGAATATATCGCCTAAATAGAGATTTTTATTTATTTTTTATTTGGGCAGTGGCGTGTCCCTTTAATCAGCTAAAATTTGTATGTATACATTTGCTATTCAAACAGCAAGCCGATGTAGATTAAAGGATATTTTAAAATTAGCTTTTGGGAAGGGTAGCTAGCAGTGAGCAGTACCTCTAGTATGGGATAATAACTTAATCTCAAATCATCCGTTGATCTCTACATTTGCTAGAGCAATGTGTCAGCCCAGCTACTGGCAAATTAAAGCCAGATTTCTACTGTCACTGTGTCCGCTCTGCCTGTGACCGACCTCCCTTTCAGGTGTGTTTACCTGCCCTGCCCTGAGCGAACACACATACATACATACACTACATGGATCAAGTTTCAGATTTTTCTACTGTTTGGAGCGAAATAGAAAACATTTCCCAGACACACCTTCCATTAAAGAGCAAAAACCCAGCCAGTAAACCCAGTGCGTCACTTTAACTCCCTCAGTGCCCAATGGAACTGATACATTGATTTCCGTGTGACACATATGGATCGGGCCTTTCTAAGATCCTCCCCAACTTCCTGTTACTTCAATCGTCAAATAATAAAATCCCCAACTATAGCACATTGAAATCTGAATTACAGAATCTGGCCTTAAACGGCCAAGCTGTGAGTAGAGCTGTGTTGGACAATTTGCAAGTTTAGATTTTAATTTGCTACAATTCCGAGGTTAGTGGGTAAACCCCTAAATAATGTTCGGTTACTGGCACTATTATAGATTGGTTAATGTGGGCATTAGCAACTGTCAGGGGGTGACAAAGGATGGCAAGTTTGGGTAGAGTGACACTATGGAACTAAAGGCTTAGGGCCCATGGCAGTGAGAGGGGCCCGCTAATAAAAACACCAATCCCGTCACCCAACTGATCCACGGAATTCACAGCAAATTAAATAAGAAGGCGAAGTCTTAATCAATCTGTAAATACAATACCTGGACTATATATATATATAATGCAAAAAATAAAAGTTTGCCTCAGTGCCCAGTTTAGTGGGGCATACGCCAGGAAGAAGCAGAAGTGGTTATTGGGATAAGTGAAACTATTCTGAGTGAACTTGTACCGCTATCAGTTTACCCATGGCTGGGGTCAGTGGTTAGCTGGCTGATTGACAGGAGCTGGAGGTGGAGTTACACCCAGGCAATAACTCCTGTATATTTTGGCAGGGATTCTAGCAGAAACTTGCACCATAACCACTTCAGCAAGGCTATGTAGGTGTGATGCTTAGAGTAATTTCTGGTATTTTGGCAAAGACCCCATAATGTAACATTCCTGCTTTTATTATGGCACACAGGGTGGGAGTGGAAAGGTATATTTACTCATCTGGACACCCATGCTGCCATGATTATCCTCAGGTCTGTGTTCAGCTAGCAGTGTCTTTATCTGCTAGGAGTTACACACTGCTCTACTCTTGCGCATGCATGACTACACAACACAAGATTTCACAGGCCGCTCCAGTGACAGACATGTGATACCGCTGTGCATTGCGTTATAAGGTCCTTCTTGTTCCCATCAGTCGTGGCTGGTTTGTAGCTCTGCACCTTGCCAAGTATTGGAACTTACATGACACATCTTCTGAGTGCTGTGACATTTCAAGGACGTCATTCCCTCACAGGCTACAAATAACCTTTAGGAAAAATGTGAAAGTGACAGAACTGCTTTAAAACAATAATTGTGTAAGATTAGTGTTAATTATGTGTAAGTTTAGCCATACGGACAAGCCTTCCCTTTTGGGCAATGATGTTATCATGTCACTGGCCCACCCTATTTATCCCTCTCCCTCAGTGGCGGATCCAGAGCCTGATCTCGGGAGGGGCACTTGTAGATTATTTAAAGAAATAATCCAGACACAATAACCACTACAGCTCAGTGTAGTGGTTATGGTGTCAATAGTGCCGGGACCCCCTCCCACAGTAAGTAGTCAAACCGTTTTAGAACAGTTTGACAACTTACCTGAGATCTGCTGGGAAATGGGGCTGTAGTAGGGCATAGGAGCAGTGGTGTGTGTGAGTGGTGCAATGTGTAAGGGGTGCAGTGTGTCTGTGAAGGTTGTAGTGTGTGAGTGAGGGCGGCAGTGTATGTCAGGGATGCAGTGTATGTGTGGGACAGTATGTGTGTGTATGGGGGCAGTGTGTGTGTATGGGGGGCAATGTGTGTGTGTATGGGGGAGCAATGTGTGTGTGTATGTGGGGGCAGTTTGTGTGTATGTGGGGGCAGTTTGTGTGTATAGGGGCAGTTTATGTGTATGGGGGCAGTTTGTTTGTATGGGGGCAGTGTGTATATGTGGGCAGTGTATGTGGGGCAGTATGTGTGTATGGGGGGGCAGTGTGTGTGTGTGTGGGGGGGGTAGTGTGTGTGTATGTGGGGGGTGTGTGTGTATGGGGGCAGTGTATGTGTATGGGGGCAGTGTTTTTTCTAATGGGGGCAGTATGTGTGCATGGGGGCAGTATGTGTGTATGGGGGGCAGTTTGTGTGAATGAGGGGCAGTTTGTGTGTATGGGGGGCAGTTTGTGTGAATGGGGGGGCAGTTTGTGTGAATTGGGGGCAGTTTGTGTGAATGGGGGGGCAGTTTGTGTGTATTGGGGGGGCAGTATTGGGGGCAATGTATGTGTGTGTGTGGCTTTTTTTTATTATATATTTTTTTTTAAATTAATTAAAATAAATATTATCCTATGTCCCCCCTCCCTTCTTACCTTTACTGGGGAGGAGGGGGGACATATTTCGATCCCTGGTGGTCCCAGTGGTGATTCATTGGTGGTCCCAGTGTGGAGAGTGACTTCTAGCCCACGCTCCCGGGCTAGAGTTCACTCTCGCGAGATTTGGAGCGTTGCCGTGGTAACCGCGGCAACGCTTCAAATCTCACGAGAGGAGGACCCGGAGGAGCTGCAGACTGAGCTCCGGGTCCTCCCTTTCACTCCCTCCCTCCGCCGCCGGCCGCCCGCACAGTGCCTGCGGACCGGGGAGGGAGATCTGTGATCTCCCCTCCGGTCCGCAGGCACATTGCAGGGCTGGCACCTGCATGTGCTGGCAGGGGAGGGAGACCTGCGGAATTCTCGGGGGGGGGCAATTGCCCCGTTGCCCCCCCCCTGGATCCGCCACTGCTCTCCCACCAACATCCTCCTATGCTACAAGACCTGTAAACGTTTCGGTATGGAGGCCAGAGGTGTATTTTGGTTTTGTGCTGCCCTAGAATGACAAAACTCGGGCACCCCCCGCCCCCATCTAAATTTATCTTAAAACCAACATGCTATTTTCCTGACAGTCACACGCCCTCACCGATGCATACACTGACAGATATACAGTCATTGGCACACACACTGTTTAACCAACACACGCTTTCACTGAAACACACACACACACACACACACTCACTGACGGACACACAAATTCACCAACAGACACACATACACTCACTGAGAGACACACAAACACACACTCATTGACAGAAACACACCAAATAAGAATCAGACACACCAAATGAGTTAGACACACACACACTCACTGAAAGACACACAAACACACACTCACTGACAGAAACACACCAAATAAGAATCAGACACACCAAATGAGTTAGACACAGACAGACACACACTGACAAACACACATACACACTCACTGATAGACACATATACACTCTTGTGTCCGTCCATCCAGTGTGATCCCTTTGTATGTTGCGAGTGTGTCAGCTATTAGCAAACTCTCAGCAGCCACACACATTCATTGGCCCAACCTTGGATGAAGATGTAAGCGATGGATCCACTCCTCTTTCTACACATTTAGTATTCCTTCATATCGCTGTATCTGATCCCACCAAGCTTAGATTTACATATTATAGGATCAGACAATGGGATCCACTGAACCTTTTCTGAAGTAGATTAGGAACTGCACACAATCCCATAACTCTGGGCCAGGTAGCAACCAAACCAGGGCCCAGCACTAGGTCCCACATACCATATGTAAAAAACAAAATAAAGCTTGAAAAGACCTTAAAGGTTGAAATGTTGCTGTTTGTTATCTGGTTCAATTAAACTTGCCTTTCTTGGACCTTGGAGTGCCTAAACATTTATTTATTTTTAAAGAATGGAATCCATGGAGACAGACCAGACAACCTCCAACAAGACAGAGCTTGACAGTCCATCGCCTCACATTTGGTACATCTCATGAACATGTCCCCAAACTGGACTCTAACACAGATCTAACTTGGTCACTATTTCATTGTCAGTGGTAACTCCTGGTCCATAATAAGTAGACAGGGAATGTGACGGACCAATATTCAGTACACCCCTCTGCCACGTCCCGATTACAAGGCACATATTCAAATAGATAGCCATGGTCAGATTTGGATATAATACCCTGCTACATATAAACTCTCATACTAAACAAAGGTTGGACAATGGATCAGTCCTAATCTCTCAGCTGGAGATGAATTTGACAAATCCTGCGGCCAGCGTGGTACAATAACATCTTTTTACAGTGATTTGGAGAATTGCCCCCGCTGGCAGCTCACGCTGATTGCAGCATCGGTGCCACTCAGAGAATCAGTATAATCCGGTGACCAGGCAGTCAATCTATTCCATCTACTGTGTATTCAAAATTTCATCAGTCTGAGCCTGATAAAGTCAGCTGGAGTATGGCGGAAGTATAAAGTACATTTCCAGTGTGTCCTTCAATGCCAGCTAAATCAATTGTATTTGGACACTCCACTGACCAAATACAAAATATATAAATTCAAAAACACTATTTAGTACCCCCAATGCATGTTTTTAAAGGCACCCAGACCACTTTAGCTCAATGAAGTGGTCTGGGTGCCAGGTCCATCTAGGTTTAACCCTACCTGCTGTAAACATAGCAGTTTCAGAGAAACTGCTATGTTTACATATGGGTTAATCCAGCCTCTAGTGGCTGTCTCACTGACAGCCGCTAGAGGCGCTTCCGCGCTTCTCACTGTGATTTTCACAGTGAGACGACGCCATCATCCATAGGAAAGCATTGAGAATGCTTTCCTATGGACTGGCTGAATGCACATTTGCAGATGACGTTGGAAGAGGGAGGAGAGTCCCCAGCGCCGAGGGAGCCCAGCGCTGGAGAAAGGTAAGAATTTAACCCCTTCCTCCCCCTCCAGCCCGGCGGGAGTGGGACCCAGAGGGTGGGGGACCCAAAGACCCTATAGTGCTAGGAAAACCCTGGCACTATAGTGGTCCTTTAATTATACATTTTATTGGGTATATGCAATTTCATTGGGTATATATAAAAACTGCTTGAACAACCTTTGATTAGACATGAGCGGGATTAGTTTTGACTTAATAACAAAAAATGGGTGGAAATAGTACCAGTGCTGTTATACATACTAAACACTGTTTTTTTATTGTATCTTATACTTATTGTTCCTTTATGCGCAAGATGTAAAGTGGTTTATACGTATACCCGGAAAAATAAAGAATAAAAATAAAATAAAAACTGCTTGAAGAAGCTGTAGATCTGTCTGCAGCCTTTCCAAGCCCTCCCCCTGACTTTCTGTGGCTGTCCAATCACAGACTTCCCAATGCAGCTCAATGAGAAGTCTGTGCAAGGCAGGTACTCTGGACAATTGCTGCCTCTGGAATTTAAATCCACTGAGCTAAACAAACCAGGAAGTAACAGGACCTGCTGTCTGATTGACAGCAAGGTTAATTTATAAAAATGCCAATTTCATACATAAAGCTTTTTAACGAGTTAAAGTATTAAGGGGTCTGTGGTGTCCTCTTAAGACAAAACTAACAATTCATTTCAGGACCAAGTATTTGTTTTTAAATGTATTTTCATTTTGCCTCATTTTACTAAGCAGCCATTTAAGAAGAGTCTCATACGTGTATGTCACAGTGGGAATATTTCATGACTGACACAGAGACGAATGGCGAATAGCACCAGTGTGTGTAAACACATCAACGCTCACCCAATGAAATCAATGGGAAATTGTATAAACCATGTGATCGGAACCAGAAAAACCTTGTTGAACGGCGACGACAACCTTACACGACATTGCACAGCCAGGGACTAGATAAGGTTTATTCAGTCACATAAAAATCATAAAAAAATATACATAAAAAGAAAACGTGTTGAATAATCCACTTTCGGACCTGGACACATCTTTTTTGTCAGTTATCACTCAATATAATTTGTAACTTTGCAATGGCGGAAATATCCGATGCCCTTAAACATTAAACATTTTTAGTAAAATCTCTCTGTTTATAGGTGAGAATTAGTACTGTGTCATTTTCATGATTGTTAAAAATACAATATGAGCCCAGCATTCTAAAAAGAATAGGTTATTACAAAAAAGGAATATAGATGATAGATAGATAGATAATGCATAATAGATAGATAGATAGATAGATAGAGCCAATTCCCTGCAGCTGTTACTGGTGACGGCTGGTGGAGTGACACTTCTTGAAGGCGTCAGCTCTGCCCAATGTCAAGAAGTGTCAAGTGGAGATAAAATACTGAGACTAAGTAGTCCCTAATTTGTCTTTGTATTTCTCCTGACTGAGTGAGGATTTCAGTGAAATTCCAAAGCCGTCAATCTGAGTATTTCATAAAGATTTTATTTTTTTGAAATACTTAGTCTGCAGGGGGTGACAGTCCTGCTTTGAAATATGTATCGGAAAGTCACTTCCTCGCGGTTTGAGCTGACCAACATGGCTCACGCTGCGAACAACTGTTCTCCATTGCTTAAATAAATTCTAATTTACCAGCCAAGTAAATGGGATAAATGTTATTATTGTTGTATACGGGCTATTTAAAGACCGCGCTGCGTGTTTTTCGTGGAAGTTAAATGCCAGGTATTTGTTTTCAGGTTATGTGAGTAAGTTATAAAGTAGTTTGATAAATAAAAATGGTTGAAGCTCCAATTTTTGTTGAAAGTTCGCAGGCTCACTCCGATCAGTTCTGTTATTAGTGATTATTTGACGTTTCCTTACATAACACGTAACGTTTCAGCTACGGTGTCTGTATGCACAGTATGTAGCTTTAATTGCATTCAGAATGGGGTGCGTTAGAAAAACCCAGGCTGATAGTGGCGATTTAGACCAAAATAGCTGATTTGGAAAAAATTCTCCAGTTTTATCTATTATTGCAGACCGGCTTTATTGGGCTAAATATTTCGGTTTGCAGTTTAGTAAATATCTCTATCCCCTATGTAATAACAGGTGTATTCTGCTGTCATTGTCACATGCTAAATACTTTACAGTAAGTCACAGCAGGGCTGGTGTAAAATGTTACTCAGTGAATGCTTTAAAAATAAGCAGAGAACACAATAAACCCTGGGGTGAGGGCCATCCATCAATAACAAAGAGAAAGTAGTTATAGTTAAATTGTGGCTAGAAGCATGCAGAGGCTGTGCCTGCAGTACCGCCAGCCGCCTGAACCCGCGGGGGCGCGCTGACTCCAGACAAGGCACAGGGAGGGGGAGTGGACCTTACACCTTGCTGTGTCTGAGCTCAGAGCATTGAGCCTCCCCTGGGACAGCAGCTCACACTCATACTCTGCTGGCAGCCATGGGGGGCAATGGCAGCTAACCCCAGCCTGGGCCAGACACCCTGATACCCACTTGGCACCCACCCCTGGAGGGGCAGGGAGCAGGAATTGCCCTGGTAGGGACAGAATGGCATCCAAGGAGAGGCTGTATGAGCTGTGGATGCTGTACTTCACCAAGGTATGTGTCAGTGCCCCAGGGGGTACACTCTGCATGTGAGCACCTGTCTGCACTACACCCAGCTCCCAGGTGGGGGAGTGTCTGTGTATGCAGGGGGGCTGAGCACTGAGCTGGGGGCACCCCCTCTCTGGGACTGGGGGGGTGGGTGGGTGGCTTCAATATAAAGGGGTTCACAACCCCAGCTGTGCTCCCACTGGGAATATATAGATATACAGGGGGGGTGCCCTGGTAATATTACTGCCCCCCAACTGTAAAGCTGTGCTCCCACTGGGAATATATAGATATACAGAAGGAGGGGGGGTAATATTACTGCCCCCCAACTGTAAAGCTGTGCTCCCACTGGGAATATATAGATATACAGAAGGAGGGGGTGCCCTGGTAATATTACTGCCCCCCAACTGTAAAGCTGTGCTCCCACTGGGAATATATAGGTATACAGAAGGGGAGGAGGTCTGCCCTGGTAATATTACTGCCCCCAACTGTAAAGCTGTGATACCCTGGGTGGGGTAGGATGGGGGTTAGTGTGAGCTAGGGGTAATACAGTAATAAACTGCCCTCCCAGTATCAGTGCACGATGTGAGCATTACCAGGAAGTGCTCCCTTTGATACAAAGTATATTTTTATATGAGACCCCCACCCACTGTCACCACTCCCTCACCAGGCTGACAGGTGCCACCATGCAGCTCAGTGATCTCAGCTGTCCCCCAGGGGGTTAATAGTCAGGATCCATATGGATATTACTGGGATAGCAGCTGATACCAGCTCCTGCCCTCTGCCCACCTGTAACCCCCCTAATTACCCTCACCCCCTGGAGGCTGCCCCCTAGGGCTCAGGTGCCCCCATGGTCCTAACAGCCTGCCCCTGTGTGGTGGATCTCCTGCTGATGGAGGTAGGAGGGAGAATCTCTTTGTTCTGTTTTGTTTGCTTGTTACATCTGCTGTTTGTTTTGCCTGTTACTGGAACTATGCTTTAACCCTTGCAGTGCTGGCCCTCACTGTGCTGCATAGTTTGGGGGATCCCCCCCTCCCCAACTGTAACCAACATGCAATAAATAAATTAAATCAATTAAAGACCATTTCACCAAGTGCAACCTAGCTGTGAAATGGTTAAACTTACTGGATACAATGCACGTGTTTGGCTTGATCTGTCAAGTTGAAAGTATTATGTGAAATCGAATGTTGGTTTTTATTTTTTATTAATGCTGAGAATTCTTCTTCTTATTATTATAACAACATGCTTTCATGCTGATGCTCTGATCTATTTATACTCCAAGCTCTTATCTGAGAATAGAATTTCTCTGCATTCCATTTTATTGGGAGTTTTAGCCCCACATCATAAAGTATTTAGAATCAGAACTATGTAAATGGCATAATGTGAGTGGATTTATGTTAAATCATTTGTAACTACTTCCCCCTCATTAAATCATGTAATTAAAAAAAAAAAAAATTACTGTTTCACCACCAGGTATTTTGCAAAATGCTGAACTGTGAAATCCATTTTCTTGTGGGGTGAAAAGTAATGTCTGTCGCTATCTATAGACATAACATAACAGCAGTTTTATTAAATCTGGTTGAACGACTGTTGATACAACAATAATAGGTTTATTCATAAAAAAAACAAAACTAATTGTAGTGAATATAAAACCAAATTGCAAATGTAGGATAAAATATTCAAACTGCCTTACTGTATGTCAGGATTTTTAGAAATCTGCTATATTAGTTTAAATTTTGCAATAAGGTTTTAAAATCAGTTTTATTTATTGTTTAAAAACGCCAAAATAATGGGGTTAGAAAAAAAAGTTGTACTCTGGTGATTATTTGGCAGTTAATGAAAACAGTTAGAAAATCTGCATACAAAGGGTTAGGGAATATATACGTTTTTATTGGACGTGAAGCGGTTAATGAAAGGGGCACCGTTACCACAAGTCTGCCACCCTGCTGGTCACTCTGCTAAACCAGAAATTAACTTCACTTTTAGTTGGTGATGATAGGCGCAGTGGGCATGGTTATACAGTACTCACTGCATATCAATGCTGCACAGATTTGGATGAAAACACTTTATATTAAAAAAAAAAAAGTAAAACCAATATATAAAAGTGTTGCTAAGAGGAAAAACTTGGTCAGCGGGGACACACCATTGGTTTCCATGGTAATTATTCCACTTTTCGTGTGGCTCTTTAATATATCTGATATTAGTTTAAAATCTTTCTACTTCATGTGTCGCGTGTGGAATGCAATTAATATGTGAAATAACTGAATTGGTTGTTTGTCCTGGATTTTTACATACAGTTATTTATGCTGATTACGGGCAATAAATGTATAAATGCAGAACGTGACGCAGAATGTTTAATGTACTGGTTTTGGGCTCTGCGTATCCTTTGATAAGTCGTATTTCCTTGATGGCTTCCTGTCTGCATGACCAGACACGGCTGTTTATCGTAACTTTCGTAAACCCTGTAAAAATGGGTGAATTATTAACTCCTCTGTCATTTGCCTCTCATTGATCTTTAAGGGGTTAATTTTTCAATTCTTCCTTTACATTAATTTACAGGACGCCAAACACTCGTTTTTCCAGAGTGCAAATGGTCATATCTGTTTCCGCTCAGTTCCGCTCCACACGTTTAAAGAGAATGTTTGTTTAATGTCCTATGTCAATTATTCACCGCTCCTGCACTCAAAAGGTTAACAGATCATTAAGTTTTTTTTGCTTTTTAAAAATATGATAAACACAGGGGTCGACGGACTTAATAGGGAGTTGAATTGCAAAATGTGGTATTGTTGAGTTGTAACTTTTTTCTCTATTTTAAGTTTTGCCAGATACTTTGAAAGTTGCGTTGACTGGCCACTACGTGTGTGTGTGTGTGTGTATTTCTGTGTCATGTTATAAGGAATCAGGATTAACTGGATTTAGGGCTATAAGCATTACAGCGTGTTTACTACCGCTCCTTGTAATAAATTGACACCTACAGTCTGTCCCCTCGGCAGTGGCTCGGGTAAAGCAAAAGTAAATTGCCACATTAGCTTTGCCATTTCTGGATGGCAAGGGTCGGCTGAGAGTGCTAGATGAACCCACTTCCTGCTATAACCTTCCTCCAGCGCCCTCAGTAAAATAATAATGTCCATCATCGCATTCATTTTTTTCCAGGGAGGTAAACGTATATTAATAAAAATATTTTGACATCATTTCCTTTTATTGGTATTTAATACAGATCTAAGACACAATATCATGGAACTCTTCCTTTCCTTGCTGTCTCCCCAAACATCTGTGATGTTTGTAGTAAAGGCGTTGGACTACGCAGGGATTTATAGGAACACTAATCCACAACCGTCTGCTGAAGTGCTGAGAATGTGCACTATTTTAGAAATCTGTGTGGCTTAACAGTGTCTTGTTCATCCTGATTTGTGACATGGCAAGTAACTGTCCAGGTATTGTTTGGTTTGCTTCTTCGGGGTCACAGTTGTCCAGGTGCTTTGCAGTTTGCCTCCTCATGGTTACAGTTGCCACTGATGTTTGGTTGGCTTCCTTGCGGTTGCAATTGCCCCAGATGTTTGGTTTGCCTCCTCACACTTGTCCCAGATGTTTGGTTTGCCTCCTTGGGGTCCAAGTTGCCCGGATGTTTTTTGGTTTGCCTCTTCTGGATTGCGGTTGCCTCAGATTTTTTAGGTTTGCCTCCTCGGAGTTGCAGTTGCCCCATCTGCTTTTTGGTTGGCCTCCTCGGGGTCGTGGTTGCCCAATATGCTTTTTTGTTTGCCTCCTCGGGGTCGCAGTTGCCCCAGATGTTTTTGGGTTTGCCTCCTCGGGATCGCAGTTTCCCAGGTGTAGTTTCTGCGGGGCCTGAATTACTCCACACCCAGTAATGTGCACAGGTGGAATGTGAAATCTCCTGGAGAATTCCTTTGCATCCAGGTGTAATGCGTCGTGTAGGTACACGCCAGGTATGAAGGGATGGGAAGGTTCTGGAGATAGAAAATGAGAGCTATGTGGTCATTACCCGGTTTGCCCCGGGGCCAGTGTTTGTTTTCATCACTCTGACTCTAGATTCTTGTATCACTGAACTGGAAATCAATTTCCAAAATGCGTGTATCAATCCCAACATTTATTTTACTGACTGTCCCCATCATCAAGTACAAAGTGTACCCTTTCATTGGCATGCTTTAAAGTAATTTAACCCCTTAAGGACCAAACTTCTGGAATAAAAGGGAATCATGACATGTCACACATGTCATGTGTCGTTAAGGGTTAAAACAAACTTTTTATTTTTATTTTGTGAAACAGATGTTTTCTATGAAATTCTTACTGACCTCTGTAAACTATGGCGCTGTACCTGCTTTCGTCTAAACTGGGTTCTGCTCGCAGGTTTCCTACACTACAGTTACGGTGTATACACTGATTTTGTGTGAAATCGTTGTAGGATCGGGGAGGCTAAACAATACAGAAATCTCTTGTAGGTTTAAGGCCGGCACAGCATTGTGAGATTTGTAGCTCTGCAGCTGTTGGGTATCTCGGTTTTGGCCTGGAGTTCTGGTTAGGATCTCCTTGTAAAACTCGTTGTAAGAGTGATAAGGAATGGATCGCCGCCTGCTGACGCCAAAACTGCGCTCATAGAGCCAAGCTGGGACTGTAGATAAGATGGAAAAAAATAATAAATGTAAATACGTTTTGAAACTATCTCCAATTTACCTTTCAGTTCATTGTTTAGTGGATTAACCTCAGTATGTTTAAAAATACATGTCGATTTTCAGCAGATTAGAAGTGTGTTTTTAAAACATTGTCTCGCTCTGTTGAGAGTGCTATTTTTAGGAATAATCCCTGCCATGTTTGCATTAGCGGGCAGGGCAGCCATTGTCTCTCCCTGTGAAGTTGAGGCCGATCCAGTCACCTGTCAGGCAGGCGCTAACCTGTCCTGGTATTTACCTTTACTGACTGCGCAGGCCAGAGGCCTGTCACACCTCCGTACATTGCTGGGAGGCTTCTCACAATGGACCGTCTGTGTCTGCATTCATCACAGCTGTGATTTGTGCCACACTGATTGCCTGCTTTCTATTCATTATTCCAGTATTTTATGTTATTTATTTTTTCCTCTTTTGACGAGCAGGTTGTTTTAAAGGGACACCCCGAGCACGGCTGCGTGTTCCATTCGCAGGTCATACTGTATATAGATCTTTTGTTGCTCTGTGGTTGCATGTAGTTAGTATCTGCACATATTTATGTATTATTTTAAGTCACAGCTATAAACTCCTTAACTCCAGCCGTCACAGGATGGCACTTTCCCCGGTCTGTCCAAGTACTTGTGTGGCGTACGCCCGGTGTACACAATCCCCACTTCTTGTAACCGGTTTCTTCATAACTCCCAGTATGCGGGTGGGAGTATTAATTTAATTCCTACGATCTAAATGGGAGAGCTGAACTGCCTGCGTTTCGTGAGCAGGGGATTATGGGATATGCTCGGACCTTCTATTGAAAACAATGGGAGCGCTAGGATTGGCTGACAACAGATAGCTACTTCCTGGTCTATGTGGCGATCATTGTGGAAAACTGTAAACCACAGGGATTTCCTGCTAAAACAGGAAGTTAATAGGTGAAGTTTTTTTGTTTTGTTTTTTTGCATGAACTATATAATTCATTAAAATTGAGCATTAACTCCAGCTTTGAGTGTCCCTTTAATATTTTAATATCCCTTTTAGTACGGTGCCTGGCTTCCCCATTAATTTCTTGACCATGTAACCCTTGTTGCTTGGCTGCTTGTAGCCAGGGTACGACGCGGTCATATGACTACTTTCAAGGCTGTGATCTTGGTATAAACAGCTTGGCGTGTTGGAGCGTGAGGTGATCTTGGCACGCAGTACGTGAACCCAAAGAGGTTTTTAGAAACAAAATTAGGTCAGATTAAAGGAAACAAGGTATAAATTTAGGATAAATTCAAAAGGTGGGTCAAATTAATGTAATGTTTTCATGTGTCTTAATTGTTACAAACTCTTTCAGTGCAATGGAATCTTCCTATAGTGTGACGTTCTCCAATACACAGTGCGCGCTTCCACTGCGCTGGATCTGGGAGAGATGTGTCACTTAATGATGTCACATGGAACGAGTTGAGCTCCAACAATTGCTTGGCAGTCTCTCTCGCACTCTCTTGTGCTCTCACTCTAGCAATTGGAGTAGTTTTGAAGAACAATTCTGGGGAAAAGTTCTAAAAGTGGAAGTCACCGTGGGAGCCAGTCGCTTCACTTTTTGCACTTTTCTTCAAAGTTGCCTTAAGCATGTGCACCTTGTTGAGGTTGTCATGGCAACGTTTACCTGCTTGATGCAATACTGTATCAGCTGTAACTGTCTGACAAAGATTCTTTGTTTAAATCATAGCAAGGAGTGGTCGTGTCTGGATTGGACAACACTGGGAATATGAAAGAGGGAGAAAAGGATAATAGAATTATGCACATTATCCGAACTTCTCTAAATGGTTAAAACTTACACACACATACTTTACCAATCACATTTGCTTATTTGCTTTACGTATGTGTGTGTATGTGTGTGTGTGTCTGTGTCTGTCTGTGTGTGTATAACATTTTTAAATTATTTTGTCATAGTCATGTGACACCAGCAGAGGGCACTGATAGGTTGAAAGGCTTTGTTGCCATTGTAATCTAAACAAGCTTTGATTATATTCTGTGTGTTTCATTGCAGAAATGGTTAAATTACAGATCTTTGTAAATTCTTATTGGTGAACATATGAAGCTGCACATTTTAAAGCCCTTTAAAACCACCTTGTTTGCGAAGCAAATTATTACCAAAATTTGGGATAAATCGATATCTCTAAACTCCATCGGGATGGCACAGTCAGCCCAGCTCTGTGTATTTGTGGCCAAAATGTATAATTTTATTTTAATTTTATTATTTATGTAGCGCCATCAGATTCCGTAACCCTGTACAATGGAGTGTATTGTATGAAACTTTTGAGAAGACTTATTATGCACACCAGAGGAGGTGTGTTGCATCTGTATATAATGAGGTTGGTAGTGAAGGGGTTAATGTCAGCCTTTTGGGACATGATGCGGCCACTTTGGAGTGCCAGGTATAGCTGTTAATTGAATAGTAACCTGGCACAGACTAATGGTCAACAGGCCATAAGCGTCCACTTTAATGTGCCATTTTTCCGCTATCCTGGGACTGAGGTTACCCGGCGACCGCTAATTAATTCATATTTGCTGTCTCGGCACTTTACTGCGAGCGTTTCAGTACAATTAGAAGACAAAACAGATGGAATGGAAGCTCTACCTGTGATTACCCAGACATTAACCCTCACCTTCCCTGAATTATTATTATGTTATTAATTATATAGTGCCAACAAATTCCGCAGGGCTTTACAATGGGTGGACGAACAGACGTGGTTGTAACCAGACAAGTTTGACACACAGGATCAGAGGGGTTGAGGGCCCTGCTCAATGAGCTTACATGCTAGAGGGAGTGGGGTAAAATGACACAAAAGGTAAGGATAGTATTCGACTAATGAGCATTGCAAGCGAGGAATCAGTCGGGAGCTATTAACAGTTTAATTGATACGCTTTTAAGTGGGTTTTTAATGATTTTTTTGAAGGAGTGGAGACTGGGTGAGCATCTAACGGAGGAGGGAAGTGAGTTCCACAGGAACGGTGCAGCCCTCGAGAAATCTTGAAGGCGAGCATCAGAGGTGGGAGTACGGACAGACGATAGACGTAAGTCTTCAGCAGAGCGGAAGGGCATAGACGGGACATACTTGTGTATTAGGGAGGATAGATAGGTGGGAGCAGCATTATGTAGAGATTTGGAAGCAAGAACCAGAATTTTAAATTGAGCCCTATATCTTACTGGAAGGGACTGACAGAAGGGTGAGGCATGAGAGGTGCGGGCAGACAGGAAGATGAGCCTCGCCGCCACATTCATTATGGTTTGTAATGGCGCAAGTTGGGAGCACGTAAGACCACTGAGAATCGGATTACAGTAGTCAAGGCGAGAAAGGACAATAGAATGGACCAACACCTTAGTCGCATCTGGCGTTAAGTAGGGGTAGATGGAAACGACAGATTTGACGATAGACTGAACATGAGGCTTGAAGGAGAGGTCGGAGTCAAAGAGAACACCTAGGCAGCGAGCCTGCGTGGTGGAGCTGATGGTAGCTCCGTTGACTTGGAGGGAGACAGACACAGGAGTAAATAACACTTGAGGGAGGAAAGACAAGAATTTCAGTTTTGGTCAAGTTTAGTTTAAGGAAGTGGGCAGCCATCCAGTTAGAAATAGCAGAGAGGCAGTCAGAGACACTAGTCAAGAGGGACGGGGAGAGATCAGGAGAGGACAGGTAGATTTGCGTGTTATCCGCATAGAAAGGATATTGGAAGCCAAAGGAGCTAATGAGTTTACCAAGGGAGGCAGTATAGATGGAGAACAGTAGGGGACCAAGGACTGAACCTTGGGGGACACCAACAGAGAGGAGTTGGGGAGAAGAAGCAGTGCCAGAGAAAGAAACACTGAAAGAGCATTGGGAGAGGTAGGAGGAGCACCAGGAGAGAGCAATATCTTGTAGACCGATATTGCAGAGGATGAGAAGAAGCTGTTGATGATCAACAGTGTCAATAGCCCGGTCATGGAGAATTAGGATAGAGTAGTGACCACGAGATTTTGCAGCGAGTAGATCATTTAATACTTTGATCAGTGCCGTTTCCACAGAGTGCTTAGCGCGGAAACCAGACTGAAGCGGGTCTAGCAAAGAGTTAGACTCGAGGAAGTATGTCAATCTCGCATACACAATTCTTTGCCTGCTTACTGCTGTCTGCGTGACGCACAGACGCAGTATACACTCTTTAAGGCCACATCAACATCAAACCGGGCACTCCATCTAGTATATAAGTGCATTGGGTATTTGTGCGATTCGTAGCGCATGTTATGGCGCCCTACACAGTCAGTGGTAATAGAAAGAGAGAGATTTAAAGTGGAGTGTTACAATGTTCTGTATAAAAGCATGATCCAACGTTGTGCATAAATGAGTAGTCTAGATAACTCCCTCTGGTTTCTCCTTAAATAACGCTGTTATTTCGTTATGGTGACCCTCTGTAGAGAGATACTTCGAGCTGCATATTGTATGTGTCACAGAGCCGGATAGGCGCAGTCATGCTAGCTGCTGGCGTTATTGACACTTAAGTGTGTGATATTCTCACTAGTACATTTTGGCGCCACATGGGCTATTCTAACCAATCCCTGCCATCTTAGGGCTATTTAAACCCATGTTAGATTTTCTTCAGTGTCTTGTTGTGGGTTTCATTAACTGGTAAACTGTTTATATTTTGGCCATTCTGACCTCGGATTGTTATTGACTATTCTTTCTGGTATCCTTGACCTATTGGCCTGTCTTCTTGTACTTCTCTAATTCTGTATCCCTGACTTTGGCTTGCCTCTGACCCTTCTATATTTACGTTAAGTCTGGCCACTCTAAGGCCCAGTAATACGTATATTTTGCGAGAGTTTTAACCTGTATTTTACTTCAACACTGCGTGCTGGGTCATAGTGTTTCTTGACAATGTGCAAGATTTCACTTTGTGGCGCTTCTAGATCATCACAAGAACATGCGTCTCCCGATCTGTTCGCTTAATGAAAGATGCTTTCTTTCAGATCAACGAAGTATTTGGGTTGATTTTTTTTTTTTTTTTTTAAATAAAATCCAATGAGTGCTCTCTTTTTTGCTAATATGTATTTATATGTGTATGTAATTATTCAGGTGTTATCTTGCCTTTGGTAATCGCTTGCTCGCACAGCACATAGAGAAATTTAGCTATGCTACAAAACGGAGCTCTGTTCATCCAGACAAGGTCTCTTTAAGTTTTTATGTGACTGTTAGTGTGACTCCTGGTTTATTGACGTACTCAGCCTTAGCCGTTGAAGGTGTGGCAGTATGTGACGGTGAGAATGCATCAATGTGCACCGTGATGACATCATCCTGACACCCCCATCACTTCCAATAAGACCAGCATTGGGCACAAGACATTTACTTCTGATTGTCCGCTGAAATCATTTAAAATCAGGAAAAACTGGATTTGTGTCACTGCAGTGAAGCAGGATTTTCTTCTCATCGAGTTAGAAAACATCACTCTGTAGGTCTGTGTAGTGTATACAGCCGTGACCTGCGTGCAAACACACCTACACCCTGATTCGTGCCATGTAATAATACACTAAATTGTGAATTTTAAATTATGGGGAAAAAAACTAACAAAACCGCTCACTTGGACAGAGTTGTAAGAAGAAATATGCTGATCCAAGAGTCCCAGGGTAATGGGGGGGCTAGTGGATCAGTATCAAAGGATGTTACTCTCCCCTGAAATTGGGGAATAACCCACGATAAGCTGTATATGCGAGAGTGGACTGAGAGGTCCTAAATGAGAGCGTTAACATTGAAAGTGGGGTAGGGAAGCTCTACCTATAATAGTCCTAAGGGGAAACCGGAAAATAAAAACAGGACTGAGAGAGGGAGACAGAAAAAGGTGTGTGTATATATAATGTGTATGTATATCCACACACACACAAATACCTATCAATATCCAGCTAGGTAATACAACATCAGCCTATCCACTAGTCAGGTCTAAGCCTAAGCTGTGCGTTATCCGAGCGATCGGACTGAATTCCTGACAATTTCCGTTTCCGTGAATTAGCATATATATCTGATTACTGCATCCTTAACACCTATTTTTATTGTCGCATAACACAAAACCAGTAAAGGTTTTGCTTATTATAACACACGATATTCAGTTTTTCTGTAATTTTGAAAAATATAAATGAGAGCAGTTTTTATCTGTGAATGTGTACTTTGCGTGTCTATCCTGGCACAGCCAAGGCACACCATGTAAATGATTTTTAACCTTGTGGTGCGTTCACACATATATTTGGCCCAAGTAATGCGTTGCTGTGGAGGTAAGTGCTTTTTTTGTTCCCCTGCTCCACATGCCACCTCAGTAAAACTTTATAAATAGAGTTTAATTTGGGGGAATGAGGAAGACTGTGTTCCAGTTTTATTTTAACATGTTGTTTACACTACATGGCCGGCGTTCTGTGTGTGGGGATGTATTTTAATAACTTTCCCTATATATGTCAATGCTGTGACTTTACTTGCTTTGGTAAAACCTAAAATAGTAAAATGTACGGGCTGTCTGCTTCCTGTCGCAGCTCTGTACAGTGTGGTTGTCAGTGTGGTTGTGTGTGTGTGTGTTCACAATCTTTTTCATTGGTGGGAAAGTTTGTTTTAAAATACTATTTTTCATGTATTACACCACGAACACTTTGATAACTTGAAGTGGTCATGGTGTCTGGCGTTTGTATGTGCAGTGGTTCTTTTAGAAACCCTGCACATACAGAGATTAACTCCTTAGTTATCGGAAGTGTTACACCAGTAGGAGGACAAATGTCTATTCTGTGCAAAATTGTTAGCGGATGCCAGCTTGCGATGACAGCCAATAGAGGCATGGCCCCCATCCCCTCCATGCCACCTCTGTCCTCCCCTCTGCCCATCCTCCTTGACTCCCATCCGGTGAGGAGGAGTGACATCAGATACGTAGGATCAGTTGAACTTGACCTCGGTAATGAAACAGAGGCAAGTGTTAGCGTATCTTTTATTTAAATTTTTTGAGTTGGGTGAGGGGTGGACCACCTCTGAATGGGTTACACTAATCAAAATCACAGTTTTATGAAAATACTGGTTAATAGTTGGAGTAACCCTTAATGCGCGATATCAGTGTCTTTGGCACACAGTCGCTGCTGATGTTCAATAATCCTTAATCCGTCTCTGTGTCTTTGTTTCTCAGTCACTTTTGGCGTTCAGTATTCAGTAAGCCACTTCTCTATGTCTTTGTTCCGCAGCCGCTGTAATGATTTGATATTGAGAAAGCACCATTTCTGTGTCTTTGTTGTGCAGTCGCAGTGTCTGTTAGTCCACCCATTGTACAGCGCTACAGATTTTGTTGGAGCTTTATAAATATAAATAATATTGGAGTCCTGGAGAAATGGGACTATTTAAAAGTTGCACTGCTGAAGGCAACATAAAATTCCATTAGGCTTGTCAGTTAAAGCAGAAAAATGATGAAACCACTGTGGTACTCTGCAGAAGTGGCCAAAATAGTAAAAAACTAAAAGTTAGCATGTAGTCATTATAATAGACAGATCTATAGGGGAGAAGAAGCAGAACCAGAGAAAGAAACACTGAAAGGGGTACACAACATTTTTAGATACATAAATGAGAAAAGGAAAGTAAAACAAGGATTAGTTAGATAGATAGGTATGTAGAAGAGAATAAAGGTCTAGCTGACTGCCTTAATGAGTATTTGTGTTCAATATTTACAGCAGAAAATTAAGGAAAGGGACCTCCATTAGGAAAAAGGACAAATTAGTCATTTGTTACATGTGAGTTTACAGAGGAAGAGGTTCTATTTCAACTGTCAAAAGTAAAGACAAGTCAATGGGACCTGATGGAATACACCCAAAGGTATTAAAAGAGCTTAGTGGTGTACTAGCAAAACCATTAACAGATTTATTTAACCAATCATTGTTAACAGTGGTAGTCCCAGAAGATTGGAAATTAGCGAATGTTGTGCCCATTCACAAGAAAGGTAATAGGGAGGAGTCGGGCAACTATAGGCCAGTAAGCCTTACTTCAGTAGTGGGGAAAGTGATGGAAACCATGTTAAAGGATAGGATTGATGAACATCTAAAAACACATGGATTTCAAGATCAGAGACAACATGGGTTTACTTCAGGGAGATCATGCCAAACTAATCTTATTGATTTTTTTGATTGGGTAACTAAAATTATAGATCAGGGTGGTGCAGTAGACATTGCTTACCTAGATTTCAGTAAGGCTTTTGACACTGTTGTACATAGAAGGCTTATCAATAAACTGAAATCTTTAAATTTGGATTCCAATATTGTTGAATGGGTAAGGCAGTGGCTGAGTGACAGGCAACAGAGGGTTGTAGTTAATGGAATATATTCGAAGCTTGGACTTGTCACCAGTGGGGTACCTCAGGGATCTGTACTTGGACCCATTCTCTTTAATATTTTTATTAGTGATATTGCAGAAGGTCTTGATGGTAAGGTATGTCTTTTTGCTGATGATACTAAGATATGTAACAGGGTTGATGTTCCAGGAGGGATAAGCCAAATGGCAAATGATTTAGGTAAACTAGAAAAATGGTCAGAATTGTGGCAACTGACATTTAATGTGGATAAGTGCAAGATAATGCATCTTGGACGTAAAAACCCAAGGGCAGAGTACAGAATATTTGATAGAGTCCTAATCTCAACATCTGAGGAAAGGGATTTAGGGGTGATTAATTCTGATGACTTAAAGGAAGGCAGACAATGTAATAGAGCAGCAGGAAATGCTAGCAGAATGCTTGGTTGTATAGGGAGACAGGGGCAGACCGAGAACTCGGCAAATTGGTCATGGACCGGGGACCAGGCGCCCGGCGGCACAGCCATGCTCCAGCTGGAGAGATCAGAGAAAACTGGAAAGGCAAAAGAAAAAAGAAGAAAAATCTCTTTGCCCAATAGGTTGTGGGGCACCTGAGCATGCATAAGATAGGGAAATGGCTAATCTAGACTTAAGATAAGGCCAGAGACTAATGCAGGGCTTGATCGCCAGATCGCCACGTCGACTAGAATTTCGCCCTGGCGTCTGGGATTTGCCAGCTCTCTAGTTAATGTGGGAGGGAGCTTTAACGCCGCCCGCGGGTACATGTAGGCGAAGCACTGTGCGCGGCTGCTGCCCGCGGGAGCATTATGGGTAGCACGCGAGGGAGCAGATCTCTGTTTGCATCTGCTCTCTGCTCCCTCCCGCTGTGTAATGATGTCAGGAGCCAGACATTATTACAGAGCGCGAGGGAGCAGAGAGGAGCTACAGGCAGAGTACTGCTCCTTTGCACACAGGAAGAATGCAGCCCCACTGGACCCCACGAAGACTCACTCAGCTCTCCCAAAGGTAGGGAGGCTGTGTGGGTTTCAATTCAAACCAAAATGTGTGTATGTGTGTGTAAGCCTGTGTGAGTCTGTCAAGCTTGTCTGTGTGTGAGCCTGTCAGACTGTGTGTGTTTGTGAGAGAGCCTGCAGACTGTGTGTGTGTTTGTGAGAGAGCCTGTCAGACTGTGTGTGTGTTTGTGAGTGAGCCTGTCAGACTGTGTGTGTGTTTGTGAGTGAGCCTGTCAGACTGTGTGTGTGTTTGTGAGTGAGCCTGTCAGACTGTGTGTGTGTTTGTGAGAGAGCCTGTCAGACTGTGTGTGTGTTTGTGAGTGAGCCTGTCAGACTGTGTGTGTGTTTGTGAGAGAGCCTGTCAGACTGTGTGTGTGTTTGTGAGAGAGCCTGTCACACTGTGTGTGTGTTTGTGAGAGAGCCTGTCAGACTGTGTGTTTGTTTGTGAGAGAGCCTGTCAGACTGTGTGTGTGTGCTATCAGTGTGTGTGTGAGAGAGCTTGTCAGTATCTGTATGTGTGTGTGTGTGTGTGTGTGAGAGAGCCTGTCAGTGTGTGTGCGTGCGCTTGTGTGTGTGTGTGCTATCAGAGTGTGTATGTGAGAGAGCTTGTCAGTAGCTGTATATGTGTGTGTGTGTGAGAGCCTGTCAATGTGTGTGTGTGCGTGCGCGTGTGTGTGTGCTATCAGAGTGTGTGTGAGAGAGAGCTTGTCAGTATCTGTATGTGTGTGTGTGTGTGAGAAAGCCTGTCAGTGTCTGTGTGTGTGTGTGTGTGTGTGTGAGAGCGAGAGCCTGTCAAGAGTGTGTGTGAGCGCCTGTCAGAGTGTGTTTGTGATAGAGCCTGTCAGACTGTGTGTGTGTTTGTTAGAGAGCCTGTCAGTGTGTGTGTGTGTGCGTGCGCGCGCCTGTCAGTGTGTGTGTGCTGTCAGAGTGTTTGTGTGTGTGAGAGCTTGTCAGTATCTGTATGTGTGTGAGAGAGCCTGTCAGTGTCTGTGTGTGTGTGTGAGAGAGCCTGTCAGTGTCTGTGTGTGTGAGAGAGCCTGTCAGTGTCTGTGTGTGTGTGTGTGTGAGAGCCTGTCAAGAGTGTGTGAGCGCATGTCATTGTGTGCATGCAAGCCTGTTGTCAGCATGAGTGTGTATGAGAGCCAGACAGTGTGTGCGTGCGCGTTTAGGTACTTTCCCCCTCCGATCGCTTGAGGAAGGTGTTTTTTACTCACCTTACTTCCCATTTCCCCAAGCTGTGCCAGTTCGCCATGGCTGAGATGATCAATCTATCTCAGCTAAGGCAATGCTTTTCCTTAGGAAAGCATTGGGAGGATTTTGTGCATGCGCAGCAAATGTACCAATCCCCATCTGCTCATAGAGATGCATTACCAATAACCAATCTCTATGAGGAACATTCAGCGCCTCCATGCAGAGCTTGGAAACACTGAACCTGGGTGCTGCGCACTGTGCAGCAATAACCCAGGGCTCTCTAGTGACCGTCTGAGTGACTGTCATTAGAGGTGTTAGTAAACAGCAATGTAAACTCTGCCTTTTCATAGAAAAGGCAGTGTTTATACTGAAACTCCTGCAGGGACAGGCTAAAGACACCAAGCTGTAGTGGTTCTGGTGACTATGGTGTCCCTTTTAAGAATAGCACTTTCTTGTTGAAAATGACCGGCTTCAAACTTTTTTAACTGGCTCCTATATTCTAAACAAATTTGTCAAGCCCTGCACTAATGAGAGTATTTAGAAAAGTGGGCAGTCTGTGAATTCAGTAATTGCTGTTTCTGTGCCTTTGTTTCACAGTCGCTGTTAGATATTTGGCTTGGAAAGGAGATTTAGCTCAATGTTTTATTTAAACTAAACTTTTTACTAAAAACCAATATATCGGCATACCTTTTAATAAACATGGAATCTGTCAGTGGGGTGTATTTCAATACCAAATGGGCATATTTTGGTTTAGTTTGGAATATAGGCAAGTGGGAAAGTCTATATCTTTTCTGGTCAGTGTTTTGCAATCTTAGATTTCAGTTAAACTCATAGTTTCGGGAATATTTTCATTTTTCCTCTTTTGTAAGAGACATATCTTCATACAATGTCAGCTTCATGATGCACAATTATATACTGGGAACATTTAACCTTTTTTTATTTTTTTAAATGTATTTTTTTTTCTTTTTACAGAGGCCTGAGTTTGCTTGGATTCATAATAAATAAATTGTGGGTGGATGAATTAAATGAAAGTCCAATTCAATATATTGAATCATTAACCATTCTAAGAATGGAGCGTTATGTAAATTGGTGTCATTTTTTGCTAATGTTCTTTCATCTTGCGCAGCGCTTTATACTTGGTTGTTCTTTGCAGAGCTGGTGTCAGCTGACGGGCGTGGGTCGTATAACGTGTACTGTGAAATCAAAATTGGGCGTTATGCAAAGAATTGTCAGCAAGGAGTGAGCATTGTCTGGGAAGAAGCCGCAGATATTCTTTTTTTTTTTTGCATCCTGGGTTGACTGCCCAAAGGCGGCTCCCTCCCTTACCTGTAAAATGAGCCGCCACAAAGACCAGGAGCTGCTACGATTGTGTCAATTATTCAGCGAGCTTCTCATATAACGTTGTGTTTTGGAAGCTGAGCTACTCGCCCATTCACGCCTTACCTGCTATCCATTCGTGAAAACATTCAGTTCTTCATGATGAACAAGGAGGGGGTCATGCATTTATCATTAGTTTGATGGGAGTGTGCGTAGTGTTTTTTTTTTTTTTTTTTTTCTTTCTTGTTTTGGAATATCTTTATGTACAGATTTTTTTCTCATGTATTTTTTTTTATATATGCTACCATCTCCTCTGACTCTTAAAACATTATAGTTAGACCTTTTCATAAACCGTGACTGCATTTTGTCTTCTGCAAACCAGCAAATATTCAGTTCATATATGTTGTGAGCCCTAAATAAATTATTTGAAGAAATCCAAAGCTTCATTTTATTTATTTTTTAAAATCGGTAATGCCAGGGTTGGGTCTGATATATAGTTGTCAAACAGTTTTTATCGGCTCAAAACTCTGTATTGTCGAGCAAGCAGTAAAAAACAAAACACACATACGGCAAAGTTAAACAAAAAAATCATGACAATCAGCAACTTGCTAAAGGTACACTTCACACACCTAAAGCAGTTTAGCTTGCCAAATGTAGTGCTTTATATGTGAAGAGCATATCCTCTTATTCCATTTTACAAAAAGTGCTGTTTTCATTTGAAATTGGCATTTTTATAAATTAACCTCGTCACACCCCCATGGCTGTCAATCAGACAAACAGTTCTGTTACTTCCTGGTTTGGTTAGCTTAGTGAAGCTTAACTTAAGAGGCAGCAATTGCCTTGCAAAGACTTCTAATTGAGTTGCACTGGGAAGTCTGTGATTGGACAGCCACAGAAAGTCTAGGCGGGGTTAGCATAATTAAATGTCTGCATGTTTTCATACGTGATAGATCTACCACTGTTTTTATTAATTTTGTAAAAAAAAATTTCTTGGGGCAGTGGAGTCTCCCTTTAAATTAACAGTACACAACAACTGTACTGATAAATGAGACACATATATATGTGTGTGTGTGTGTGTGTGTGTGTGTGTGTGTGTGTGTGTACACATAGAAAACACACTTACAATCTATATGTGTGAGCATAGTCAGAAGTGTGAGGGTACAGTTGTTTTTTTGCCCCAGGGCTTCCATTGTACCCAGCCTGCTTACCAAGAGTTTACAATAAACTGTCTCTTACCCTCGTGCTGCTGTTTTTGTCACAAATCATTAATATGACCGGTCGAGCAGAGTGCAGTATGAACTGACCAGCCCAGTGCGCCGTCCAACCCACCCGTTTGTTGGTTTTTATTTTTTTTACATTCTTTATTTTTGCACAGTATAACAAACCAGTGTGCAGAGACCTTTTCAGAGAATGAACATCTGCATTAAGATCAGATCAGAAAATGTCAGAATCCAGCACTATTTTATATGTAAAACATGCTAGGCAAGTCGCCAGTAGGTAGGAGAAGAGAGAAAAATGAACACTGCTGAGTATACTGACAGACTATCAATGTAGATAGAAAGCCACTGGGTTTATGATTAAATCGTGAAATAAAAAAATTAGGAAAACACATGAAATAGAGGTTTTGAGAAACGAATAACGAAGGGTGCTATCACATTTTGCTGCAATAATAGCAGGTGGGTAGTGTCCTGTGTGGCAGGAGGCCTGCAAGAGACTTCATCCGATGCTACTGGTAGACCATAGAGGTTGAGTCAGTTCCTTGCCAGGACCGGCCTGATTCCCCTCCAATTCAGGGTTGTGCAGTTTTTGCAGAGTAGGCCACAAAGTATAGTGTCCCTTCTACTGCAGCTCCAGGCCTTGAAGGGGGCTAGTGCCTTATGTCCATCGGTCTCCCATCCCCTGGTGGCGGGATCTTGTGCCCACAGGGTCCCCAATACTCGGGCACCCCAATGGGTGTTTGGACAGCTGTCCAGACTTAGCTCCGGGTGCGCCCCCATCCCAGAAGAGGAAAAGGTGTTGCAGTCAACTGCCAGTCGTTGCGGAGTGGCAGAAGGGGTGAGTACCCAGTTCGGTCGCTGAGTTGGTGCCAGAACTCCTGGCATATTGCGTTAAAGCTGGCTTCAAAAGACTCCCTCCACTCCTGGCTCCAGAGGTCTTATCGGCAGGGCTGCAGCTCTTACACCGCGGCCATCTTGGGCACACCTCGTGGGTCTCAAAGCACTTGTCGAAATTTCCACCTTTATTTTTGTATGCCCCAGTGGGGACCGGGATAACCCCCACCGGTCCAAACAGTGCACCTCAAGGTGCTCGCTTAGCGTCGGGAGAATGGTAGCTTCTCCACGCCTCTGACACTGCAGGCTCGATAGGTCGCAAAGTCGAACAAGGCTTCTGTCCGGTCCACAGCACCAGTCTGGACCCCAGAAAGAGCACCAACAGGCTATATCAATCCTCCTGTGACTGGGAACCTCCAATGGCCGGTATTGTAGGTTTAATTGCTTAAAATAAGCACAGTGTGGCAGGAGCTACTAAGGAACACGTCCAGCCAGTATGGTTGTCAGGCCCCCACCAACCAGTTTTAAACCATTACGTTCTGTATTACATTACGGAATCTGTAATTATTAATCAGTTTAATGATTAACTGATCTATTTTATGATATGTTTTTACATATAAACTAGTTTGTCTTATTTGAGGAACATGTTTTGGTATTTAAAATGCTAAATCCAGCCGGAAAGAGAGATCGCTCGGGGAATGAGGAAGCCAGGCTTACATGGAAACGCTTTTTTTCTCGGGAGAGTCAGGGATTGCCTGCTAAATGCTTGGGCCCCCGGAGGCCCCATACCTTTCTCCATGCCTGGGAAGGTTGTGTGGTGGCTGGGAACATATAGTGGGAGAACATTTTTTGATTTGTGAACATTTATATAAATATTCTATGTGTGTATGTTCCTCCCGACGATTCCCATCCACCACTGCTCCCACACCTCCCCCCCCCCATTCACTACCCTCTATAGGCATTTAGACCTTTATATAAGTTGATCCAGATCGCCCCCCTCTGATGGCAAATTGTTTGCTAATAGCCAATTCATTACAATGTGTTTTTAGTGAATTAACCCATTATGTTATTTCCAAGCCTTTATACAGGGCCTTTCTGTTTCTATGTAATCTTATAAAGTGGTTTTCAGGGTATTTGTACACTGCTATGGGGAAAGGTAACCAGACTGGGGAACAAAACTCTGTGTGTCCTGAATTAGAGATCTGTCTAAAGATTGAGGAGCAGATTTCTAGAACGAAGGTGAAAAAAGGTTTAATCTTGACCCCTCTTTGTGACATTAATTTGGAGTCTCCATGTGAATATTGTCTTGCGCTGTTTTGGAGACTGGTTCTTTTTTCATTTCCTGTCCATGTGGGTAATGACTGCAATAAAATGTCCCTGTTTAATTAAACTCCAAGGGGATGGTGTTTGTGCAGACCGTAATGAGGACACGGCATCTGGCTGATATGTTACGGCAGCAGAACTATATTTTTTATGCCGTCAGCAGTCTGAGGTTTGTTTATAGAGCAGCGTTGTGTTGGCGTCTTCCCTTGACCTATGGCCCCCTATGTGTACCTCAAGACATCTTCATAGGAGAAGCCAGAGGACCACACGTTAGCAACGGTCCTGTAGAACGGGCGTCCATATTGATGGGGGGGGAAGTTTTGGTCTTTATTAATTTTTCTGAAATTTCACAGTTGAGGTATTCATCGCATATACCGGTACTTGCAGTTACAAATGATACGTTGTAGATGACGAAAGTCCGTCCTGTTTTAGCATTGTAAATAGTTAAATGTTTTTTGTTTTCTGACACCTGGTTTACGAGGTTCCTTATTCATAACTAACATTCAAATACCACTTCCCTTTTTTCCCTATTTTAATATTATTGATGCTGATAATCTGGAAGGACGGCAAACTAAACAGCCGGTACCATTTTTCCATCCTATCTAATCTACGTGATGAGAATCCTCCTGTTCTAACCCAGATATCACAGTGACAGACCACTGTTCTCCCCTCAAAACCCTAGGCATTAACCCTTTTTGAGAACCAGGTGAGAAGATCCCAAAACACCGCTTTATCAGGCTGCGTTTCGATATATAGAGCAATATAAGTATAGAGGCTAGTGGTCTCCCTCTAACAGAATTAAAGTGCCTTTTTACATGTTTTACCTTTCATTTTTATTTTGTTTTGGTAAAATATTGTAATACACTGTATAATGCCAAATATCCTGATTTGATCTTTGACTTAATTTGTTTATTTTTTTAATATAATTTTTATTGCTAGAGTTCATAATGTAACTGTTCATTTTACTGTATAATTGATATAATGTACATCCCGTCTGCCGTTAAACCAGGTGAAGTCCTGCCGGGAGTGTACCTTTAAGCTATTGCCCTCCTTCTGCCGATGTTTTACGTTTCATACAGCATCCGTCACTCGCTTACTGTGATGTTACAGAGGAAATGACATGTTGCACGATACCGCGGTGATATTGTTCTGGTTGTGATACAAAACAAGATTAGAACCAGGAAACTGGATGTTTTTTAAAACATGACATATAGATTAACCCCTTTAGGACCATGGCAATCTATTAACTGGGCATATTTCCCCCCTTACATATTCTAAAAAAACTATTTAATGGTCCGTACTTTTTTATAGTATGTCACTCAGTGCGGTGTCAGTGATGGCCTCAGAGCGTCAGCTTACGTTCTCAGCCTATAACCCACAGCCAAGGGAACAGCTTCCGCCTTAATGCCAGGGATGAGCGGACAGGTGCCAATCAGAGGACTTTGGGGTTAAACTGTTTAAAAACTATTTTACCTTTTAAGGTAAGCGGGCACCCAGGACATCCAAACTCATCTTTGTGGGGCCTGGGTTGGTCCTTTAACGCTCCGGCAATGTTGTAGAAATTGTTCTGTGAGGTTTATCTGTGAGGGGCTCTTATACAGTTATACACCGTACTCTGCGAGACCATATAAATCCCTAACTCCCCACTCTGGCCCACACAGAGAGCCAACACTCTGAATGAGTACATGTGCGGTTACTGCCCTAGGTTAGGCTGTCAGCCACGCTATGGCTACCAGCCACGGTATGGTTACCAGCCACACTATGGCTCCTATTACCTTATTCAGGAGTTCCACTCACCACGTATTAAGTGTGGAGCCACCAGTAGGGCTAAACTGCATTTAAATACTAAAAATACCACAGAATGTTTTTAAATTTTTTTATTATCTATATAATTTTAAAACCGGGTCATTTCCATCCTGTAACTTTGCTTTAATTCAGGTTGGTATCCTTTTTATAAATTCTTAGATTTCTCTGGGCTTGGCTGGATCTCTCCCATAACTTTAGATCTTACTGTTGGTAGAGCAAACAATAGCAGAGACTAAGTGCATGTGGCAGCCTCGGAATGTAGCTGGCTGCCCGCTGATGGTTACACTGGGTGCTAACTATTCTCCAGGCTGGAGGAGGGCGTTTTTGTACCAGGTTGTTAGTTATCTTATCTGGTTTGGGAATAAACATGAAAAGCGCCCAAGATGCAGAACATGACTGTCTCCTCCAAGGGGGGTGGATTGGATTACAACCTCCATGAGAGTGAGGAATCATTGGGTTATAAAGGAGACCAGGGGGTTTGCTAAAGTAAGAATTGTAGGGAATTCAAAGTGAATTTCAAATTTAAAAGAAGTCAGGGCACCATAACAACTTCAGCTAAATGACAGGACCTCCCTGGCACTTCCTTACCATTACGGGTTAAACTGTTCATAAACTGTGTAACCCCAAACTTGGCTGCCCAGCTCTGATTTTCTCTACTCCTGTGCACATCCACCTTTCAATCCATGTTTATTAATGGGGAGCAGCACCCCTGCCCTGTGGCACTCTGTGGCTTCCTCTAGCTAATTTTCTGAAATTGAATGTGGGCAAGAGAAGTCAGGAACGGTGCAGGAGAGCCAACTTTGGGGTAATCCCTAAAGGTAAGGATGGGCCGGTGGCCTCCTGGCACCATAACAACTTTATTTTAATGAAGTTGTTATGGTGGCCAGAGTATGTATTCCAGGCCCAACTAGCTGACATGGATACTATTTCAATTCTGGCCATTTTGGTATTACATTTTATATTCACGCTGCGTTCCTGACTATCCTCCCTGCAGTGAGAATCCCTGTGTATGTTTTAAAGTAAAATCCTGGCACAGGACGGCTAACGGACACAATGAAGGAGAACATTTTGTACATATTAGATTTTTTTTTTTTTTTTTTTTTTAGATAAAAATAATCATTTGAAGGCTGTTATACAATCTGGAATAGGCCGTGACTTATTCATAATTTCCTCTGAATTAGATCTAGAACCTCACATCAACTTGATCAAAATGGGAATCTGGCGTGGGGTGCTCGATATGTGGAGTTCTCACAGCCAGTTTGAGCTGAGTGAGACACAGAGCTGACACTCTGTGTAGTATGAAGGTATACGTGCAATAGGGGGGCAGGCAGAAACCAGCTCTCCGAGGTCATGTTTGCTGGTCACAGTTGGGGTAAATTGCCGACTTGGTAAAACTCAGACCATATCAAATTCCCGTGGAATTTTTGGACATTGTCAAGTTATTTAACTCACAAATACTCCCTGATACGCTCTGTCCAACTACCAACTCAATGGGGAAATCTGGTAAACGCTGCAAATGGCAAATACTCCATCTTTTGCCCCAGTGTGTGCTGGATTTTAAATCAGTTTAAAGAAGGTTTTGTGTAGTGAGTACATCGTACAGGACAGTACACTGAATCTCTTCATTGAGATTTCACCGGCTCCGCACTGGATGAATTCCACTGAATAAGGGACTGATTGACTTAACAGTAATGAGTCCGATAGTGCTCCGGATTAAGGACTAATTTACTAAGCAGTGAATTATATGTATACCGAATCTTCTTTCCTGAGAATATTGTGGGCATGTTTTAATAGAATACATATATTTTAATTTGATCATTTTGTTGTATTACTGTTATAACACCCAGTGAGATTGCTCTGCTGTATTAAGAAGTAATAAATTGTGTTATTTTAGGGTTACGCGAGTAAAAACGGCTGATTGAAATAGCCGAGACCCCAGCCTCACACTGTATATCTCGGTTATAAGGTGCGCTAAAAGAGACTAAACTAATCAAGTAAAAAGAGGAAAGTATAGTATTCGATCGATACATTGATCGGTCTATTGTGTACATGAAATATCGTTATTAGTTGAAGATTGTTGCATAATCCTGAGGGCAGTATTGAGGAGCCCGTGGGCACGGTGGGATACGGCCATCTGCTTTGCGGGAATATACTAATAGTCTGTACATTCAGTGGCGAAGTTACATTACATTGTATCATTTCTATGAAGTGTGACTGGGACCCCAATTATAGCTAGAATATAATATGCTGTATGGTTCTAGTGTTTAAGCATTGGTTTGGTGCCCGGGTTCAAAGGTCTGGTTTTGGTGATTAAAAATAAGGCAGTGTTGATGGTTTTTTTAGTTAAATATTTGAATTCTTCCTGCGTCTGCTTTTTTTGTGTTTAACTATATTTTAATAGAAATAGACGAGCCGTTCCAGGAATGGATGTAAACACGCACTCCGTTCCACTGTTTATAAAGGAAGATGAAACTGTTAAAGTGGATATTTCTGAGATAGTTTTGCGTGTCGTGGCTGAATTTGCTTTTAGTTTTTTATTTTATTTATATTTCTAAAATTAGATTTAAAGTGACTCTGTCAGCGTTTGGGAGCTTTACATATTTTGTACAGACCCCCGGTGTTGGCTACTTAGTTTGCAGCCTGTGGATCCAGGGGAAGGTGATTCTTATTTACCTGAAGCTGTACCGCGACGCTACCACCATCTTCATCCAGTAAGTCCCCGTCGGCTTCACCTGCTGGGAGGCCACGTCTGTGTTGTGCTCTTGCACATGCGTGAGATCTATGGAAGATCCCACAACACAGTGGAAGTGTCCATAGACTATACATCGTTTCCCACAGCCATCAGTAGTGACAGCTGGGGGGGTCAGTAGGTCCGCCTTTTGCCAAGTATAAACAAAGCAATCCCTATTTATTCAGCCTATGTATATAAATATATATATTTATATAAATCTGATGCAAAGTATGGCTTTTAACGTGTTTTTTCCCCCCCTTCTTTTAGCTAGACTATAAGATATTTTGGGGTGTTTTATGCGATTTTTGTGATATCTGTTTTTGCGAAGTGGTTAAAACAAACCGTTTGTGATAAGATTAACTTTTATGTCAGAATTAGAATATCAGAATAAATCCCCAGTCTAACCAAGTTGCATCGTTTCTATCTCAGCAGATTTGGTATAAATGCCCGAATTGCATGATTTTGGTTTGTATTTGTGTACTTTTGCGTAGGCCGTGGGACTGGAAGTCTGTGATGTTTTATTTTCGCCTTCTCAGCAGCAGGTATTTCATGTAACTATTATTTTGTATATTTTTGTAATTCCGTTGATTGCAGTTTACTTCCCATGTTTCTCTCCTTCAGATTTCCTGCTTGTTTATGCAGAATCTCTGGAAACTCGGTGAAACCTGCTAATGCAATTCTAACCCTGCTAGAATAGGAAATACAGTGCGTTGTAACTGTGACTTCTGATCATAGCCTGGCCCTTATTTCTTAATCACACCTTAGACTGCAGGGTGGTGTTAAACAAAGAGGGGGCGCTCTCTCTCCTCCATGTAAGCATTGTATCTCTGTGTCCCGCTGGTTACAATGGCTGATTTGTGAAATCTGTCGCAGATAGGGGCTGTGCTGACAAACTGCACTGCATCAGCAAACTAAAAGCACAACACCCTATGCGTACCCTGCTTGTTCATCAGATTGCTATCACCAAGCACTTTTACATGTGTTTTATTCTCAGGGTATTGTCATATCTTTCCATTTCCTCCTGTTTTGTGTTTGTTTTTTCATCTCGGTCAGTTAATATAACTATTTTTAATTTCCTATTTGTGGGAAATTTCAGTTATTCTGCAAATTCCTGAGAAATCCTGCATTATTTATTAATGCCAGGATACGCTCTAGCCAATGCATGGCATTGAATAAGCCTAGGTTTCCATTGGTGATTCAGCTCAGTAAATTGGTGCAAAGTGCGCAGTCTGCTCAACGTGTCATTGGGCTCAGAATCGGATCTGAATGAGCCAAGAATATTTTATTTACTATTAACAATTAGTTATATTTATTATAACTGTGTATTTGAAGAATTGTTAATTAAGGCAACAGTTTCCATCTATTAATATAGCAAAAACCTATTTTCTGATGTCATTTTTCTTACATTTTTGTGTCTGTTGGCCAGTCCAGTGTGCCCAATATGAAATCAACTGCTACCCTTCCTATATCTCCCATAGCCCTTAATGCCTCCTCTGGAAGACTGTTCCAGGTACCTACTACCCTTTCTATATAACTGTTAGCCTTTATTGCTTCCATTGGAAGCAATAATGTTTCAAACATTGATTAGCTATGACATATTGGCATTTTCAAACCTTACCTTGAGTTATTCAGAAACAGGTTGATATCCAATTCCTTAATCCATGAGGTTTTGTGTCTGTGTCTTACATTTAGAAGAGCAGATTGTATGTTGTGTATCTGGCCACACTCTGTTCAGGGGTACAGATTGTATGTTGTTGTGTTCACTCCTGTTCAGGGATACAGATTGTATGTGGTGTGCCTGGCCACATTCACTTTGAGGGGTGTAGATTGTCTGTTGTGTACCTGGCCACATTCACTTTGAGGGGAGCAGATTGTATGTTGTGTATCTGGCCACACTCCCGTTCAGGGGAGCAGATTGTATGTTGTTGTGTACCCCGTCTTACTCATATTCAGGGGTACAGATTGTATGTTGTGTACCTGGCCACATTCACTTTGAGGGGTGTAGATTGTCTGTTGTGTACCTGGCAACACTCACGATCAGTGGGGGCAAATTGTATATTGTGAACCTAGCCACACTCATGTTCTGGGGTACAGATTGTATGTTGTTGTGTACCTGGCCACACTCATGTTCCTTGGTAGAGATTGTCTGTTTGTTATGTACCCAGCCAGTGTCGTGGTTTTCTTGCACAGATAACAGAGGAAGTGTCGCTCTCGTCTGCTGTGACTTGGCATTTCCTTTTACTATAGCTCATGGCTTTTTTTTTTTTAAATCTTCAGTCTTGCTTTCTCAAGACATCTCTGCCACCTACTTGTGCTTTGTGTGTGTGTGTTCACAAGGTCCTGCGTCACGTTCGGTCCCACTAGCCCGGTGTGTCTATGGTTTGACTACTTCCCTTGTCCATCATTCTCCAGCAATGAAACCCATGGAATGGACCATAGCATTGCACCTGGCTCTGGGAGAGGTAAACTGCCTTACTTGTTTTTATGATCTGTTACACAAAACAAACGTTTGTTTTATCAAGATTGGATCTACTCTCTTGGCTGAGATCCATAGCGATTACATTTCTACACAGATCTTCAGTTTCAACATTACAGTTTGTTTTTAGAATATAAACTGATAACTGCTCGGGCCACATGAAATATGTTTTTTTTTTAAATCTTTTTATTTTTGTATTCTTTTTTTCCCCACTTTACACGTGGGAACTTTTTCTTTGCAAAAATAAATGCATCTTGCTTAGTCAGGTATTCTTTACAGTTCCTTAAATCTGGCCTGTATGCCAAATTTATTGTTAGCCTGCCACCTGATTTTGTATGGTAGAGGTAGGCGACATGTTCTGCTCTTAAACCAATGATAAACTGCAGCTGCCATCAATCTTGGCCATCCTTTGCTACAAGGTTGACTGTCTTTACACTTGAGTTTCTGCCAGGCCAGGATTAGTCTAAAGTTTGCACACCTCACCTGGTGCAGAAAGAAAACACCCAAGTTGCTTTTCCAGTCTACAGAAAAAGCATTATTGGTGTCTAGAACTGCTATAAGTTGGGCTCGTTGAGTAGTGGTGGTTAAAATGCTGTATGTTTGCTAGGGGTGGTTTTCTAATGAGCACATTTTGGTTTTCCAGTTATTTGGAATAATAATTTGTTTGTATATTTTTCACTAACTTCTAACTCTGTAATTGGCACTTGTCCAGGTTTAGGGGTTGGTAATCTTTTTATCTACCTGGAATTCAGAGTGGGTTATCCTAAATATCACTGACGGAGTGTTCCTGTATGCACCCAGGACGTACCGAGGGCACCACACTCCCAGGCCCATGCCACACCGCTAGACATTTAATGCCACTGTAAGTGCCCTCTGCTCCAGCCTCAGACTTAATCGTGGCCTCTCCAGTGAAAACATAAAGTGAAACGAATTGTGGTTTAAGAATTTGAATGAGGCTCTCTGTAGCCTTGGTGCTGTGTAGGGTCACAAAAGATAAACTGACATGATGCAAGGCTCTCAGGCTCTCTGTACTGATAGTAAACGGAACAAGATTTACAAATGTGTAACGTTCCTGTTTTTTACAGGAATCTAATATTTGTAATCAGTGAGCTGAAAACAGCTTAACTCTCTAATTGGTAAAAATATTCCATCTTTTCTTGGTATTTTTTGTATTTCTTCTATAACCTTGCAGATACACATATCATATCAAATAATAACTTATAATAAACATACATACAATTATATGTGGATTGTTTTAAAAAGCTCTATAAACGAGTGGAGGGCCAATCATTCCGCAGATTAATGTACAATCTGCGTTTTTTTTTAAATGTATCTGATTTCTGGCAAGCGGGCTATAGAGATTTTTGGGTTTGCTTTGCGCACACGGTCTGTTTATATTTTTTTTAATTCGCTGTTGAGCTAGCAGGATGTAAAATATATTAATTCCTGTGCTGGGATTCAGATGGCGGATTGATTACAGTTTTGGATTCTCCCAAAGTCTGGCTGTTATTTGTTAGGTGGCGTTGACCTCCTCCCTATGGATTGAGACCTAACTTGTTTTGCTGGTATGTTAAGATTTGTATTTTCTATAAGTGTGCTTTCATAGATGAACATAACTATAGACCTTTATAGTCCTGTTCTCCTCGATGGGGGATGAACATAACTATAGATCTTTATAGCCCTGTTCTCCTCGATGGGGGATTGTTAATAGGGTATTGATGAGCCTGTTGTAGGGCAGCTGATCAGAGGAAATACATTTTGGATTGGCCTTTAGATAGTCGCCCATTGAGAAAGTAAGGAGGGAGGGAAAAAATGAAAGGGTTAAAGGGTTACTCCAACCAGAAATCAGTGTTTTAAGAAAACATTTGTTTTGGTTGGAGCAACCCTTCCTAGCCTAACCTCTGCCTCGCATACCTGTCTCTTGCTCTCTCCTAAAGGGCAGCCCACCTAATTTGACTGCAAATTCCTTTCCTAATGTGTTTTACACCCCACCTCCTTTAGAATGTAAGCTCGATTGAGCAGGGTCCTCTTCAAACTATTGTTCCCGTAAGTTTATTTGTAATTGTCCTATTTATAGTTAAATCCCCTCTCATAATATTGTAAAGCGCTACGGAATCTGTTGGCGCTATATAAATGGCAATAATAATAATAATATTTGTTGTGTGTCCCATTCCCCTGCTCTGTCTCTCTCCCGTTAAATCGTCTCTGATTAGCCGTACATACTGAGGAACCTTGACCTCCAGATTAGCGCATACCATAAAATCGTGGGGACCCCCATCTGCAGTGCCAGACCCCCAGAGTGTTGTGAACCTTACATTTCAACAGAGAATGTACAAATATTGAAACTGTGCTCCCGCTGGCTTCCCCCTGTATCAGAAATATCTGTTTAACCCTTCAGCATTCATTGTGTTTCTCACCTACCATGGTTCTCAAAGGGTTAATTAAGATATTCTGAATATTATTCATACATATCTTATTTCCGATCTGCCTTTTAAAACCGTTTAGAATTTATTAATTATTTTTTCATAGTGTACATAATGTATTGAGATAAGGAGCTGGATCTGATTCATGCCTTGCTGTTGATATTTATCATCCAACCATATACACAATTGAAGATTATATTAGCTTTAGTGTACTAATAATCTTAATTTTAATAATGATAGGAGGCGAATATTTGCATATCTTTCTTTACTGAAATCTCCAGCAGCATAGAAACAGAACAATCAATCAGAAAAAAGTCAAAATGCATTTAAAGGCCCTGTCTATGACATCACTCCCTCTTTCTTTGAAGTGAAAAACAACAGGTAATAAACATATTTAACGTAAACATAATAAAGTTCCAACAGTTCAATAAAACAGCAGTGTTCCAATCCCAAGTAGAATCTTGATGTAGAGACACGGGAAATGAACCTTTGTCTTGAGAATAAGCCATTCACGCTGAAAGAAAAAAGTGAAAGGTCTCTGAAGTGGCAGGTTGCCCGTATATAATGAAAATTATGATCATGAAATAACACTGTATGCAAATGCTGCTAAGTAACCAATAGAGACCAATTCTTAGAATGTGTGCTGAACTGTACAACAATATACAGATATAGTCTGTACACAAAGGATGTCATCTATTCTAAAGTAATCTACAATATGGGAGGGCCCAGTAGGGTGGGAAATATCCGCCTCCTGTCATTATTAAAATTAAGATTATTAGTACACTAAAGCTAATATAATCTTCAATTTTACAACATGACAGGAGGCTTCATATTTGCATTTTTTTAAACTTAGAATTAATCAATGTGAAGGAAGCATGAGACGTCTGACGAAAAAAAAAAAGTCCTGAACGTACTCTCGCGTGTCCAATCCGCACGATGCATAATATCAGCCAGAGAGGTACCTGCCGATAAAACTTGTGAGGTGACCACCCCTCTGACCGAGTGAGCTCTGAAGCAAGGTTCAACGCCAGCTAATGATAATAGCCAGTGGACCCATCTGGCCAGTGTCTCGTAGACACCGGTCCGTGAGGTTTTACGTGTGAAATCAGAAGCTGACCTGCCGAAATAGTTCGGAGGGGAGCTGAGATTTTGGTATATCTCATCAGTGCCCTGACTACACATAACTTGTGGTCTGTCACAAAATGTGGGTAGAAAACCGAAGAGGAGTCTGACTTAGTCTGACATGATACAGAAAGGTAAGCCCTTCTGGTGTGAGGGAGAACCCATCCATGTCGAACGCAGTAACATCTGCCACCCGTCGAAACGAGACGAGACATAGGATGAGGGTCAGTTTGGCTAAAAGTCGTTTCAGCGAGAGGAAAGGGTTGTCCGGCCATTCTCTAAATAAACTCAGCACTACATCCACATGCCATAGGCGTAAATATTATGGTGCTGGTCTCGGGTCCGTTGCGCGAATAAACGCCCCGGCCTCCCTCCACCCGTCCCCACACAGTCCCAACCAGTGCCGGTAAATGAAATACAAGGAGAACAGGTCCGCGGAGTGGGTGCGGCATGGGCAGCCGTGACGCCCGCGGACCGAGCAAGGGAAACAAAACTTCTACAGGTAATGCACCAGTATACCAGGGGACAGTGAGGAAACAGTCATGGATACATTATAGGTCTAGGAGGGACAGGAGTATGAAAGGAAAAACGAATACAAATAGTCAAAATAGGCAAAATACTCTGACCTGTGTAGGCTGGAGCAGCAAAGAAAGAGGGAGTGATGTCACAGACAGGGTCTTTGTATGCGTTCTGACTTTTTTCTGATTGGTTGTTCTGTTTCTATGCTGCTGGAGATTTCAGTAAAGAAAGATAAATATTCGCCTCCTGTCATGTTCTAAAATTCCTTTTCACATTGACTGTTGCTACATCCTCATTTAACCCCTAAAATGCTGGTGCTTTGGGTCCACCTGTGGGATGCCATATTAAAGGGATACCACGAGGACCATAACCACTACAGCTTATTAAATGATTGCTGTTCATTATTTTATTACAGATTCTATAAATAGTTACTGCTCATTGTATCACTGTGGCGCGTGATACCTTTTAATAACTCGTTGTTGTTATGGTGCATTCCTTCTGGTTTTTGTTAAACCAGTTTTGGTTTAGATAATGAAAAATCCCACTGCTGATAGAAATTCCTCCAAATCTAAAATGTCTGTGATAGGCTGCGCCTGCAGATCTCAGCTGTGGTTATGTTGTTTGTGTTGTCCCTCTATAGTAAGACCATTGCATTAATATTATTTTTATTTATTTTGGCAATCTTCACTAAACTGAATTTTCAGGAATTTTAAATTTTAGGCCAAAAAAGCAAAGCTGCTATTTTGGGCTTTAATGTGAAACCGTGACTTCCCATCGAATTCTCGAATAACCGTGCGTGTGTGAATACTTTTTTTTAGGTACGTTGCATACTAGATGATCATATTATTGTGCTACTTGTTGTTTTATTTACATTTTTAGTGGACATATTGTGGGGTTTATTCACTAAACACTGAATTGTAAACATACAGAATTTGAGCCAAAAGAACTGAATTGGGGGAAACTCCACCATGTTCATTGTGCTCGGCTTGCTGTTGTAGCATCATATTGGCGATGTGGTTTTCACTTTGCTACAATGTGTTTTTTTTTGTTGTTGTCATTTTTGTGGTTCCGTATATTTACCTTCCTGTGCCAGTTTGGCTCTCTAGGTCTTTAACCTGGTTGTCCGATCTATTTTATCTGTGACTTAGAAATCCCCCCTTGGGTTTACGGTTAGTGTAAAGAGGATAAAACCACAAAATGGTTATTTTTATTACAACTCTTGCTGGGCGGCAGTTCCATGTGTCTGCCACCCTCTAAGGGGATTATGTTTTTAATTCTGTCTATTCTGCTGAAGAAACAGGTCTTCCTTTTTGAGCCATTTCCTTGTTTTCTGTGTTGGGGTTGCTGCCCATACCGGGAGTATTTCATTGGCTGCAGGTGATGTGTTTTGAAATCCCTGTTTACGCCATCGCAGTGGGCCATGCAGGGACTTGTTCCAGGACATCGCTTGAGAAAACACCGGTTTTGAGCAATATGCATCGGGAAGACCTGCTGTAATCTGCACTGGGCTGAGAAATAGCACTTGGGCAATATCCTGGGTTTGCAGCTGGTTCTAGGGTCAGAGAACAAACCTGACTCTAGCTGGAACCCCTGTTAAATTTAATGTAGTCGGGGCTCATTCATAGCAGTTAATGAAACTGCAAAAAAATGGGGACGGCTTGGGGACCCCTGACACGTCTCTACTGTTATCACGGTGATATAAATGTTCGTTAGGGAGGAATGAGCGGTGTCCTTAGACGGGTGATTTTGGAGAAGGGTGTAGCTTACAAATATCTTTGGGGTTCCCTGATAAGAACTTGACCAAGACTCTAAAAGAACAATTCCCTCACCCCCCCACAGGACCCTGCAGAGCTCAGCGTTTTATCAGCAGAGGAGTGCTGTATTCCACCAACTCTCCATAAATGTACGCTTTGTGGTCTGAAGACAGCAAGCCTTGGCTGAGGGTGATGTGGAGTAAGCACTGACTGCCTGCAGCGGTAATGGCTAACTCTAGCACTGCAGGGGTACGTGAGCTACATTTCCTATTATACTTAGTGTGAGCTTAACAGGTTACCATCGATGGGAGGAATGCACTTCGGAAAACTATGAAAGTATAGGGGGCCAGCAGATAACACAGAGTAAAACGAAATGCTCTTGCCAGACTGGACAGGTGCGGTGCTCACCCCTCCTACCTGGGAGATCAGTGACTGCACGAGGCTGGTCTGGGTCTCACAGTCTGGAGCAGATTTACACAGTGTTCCACCAGATATCACTCACAGCAATGTTCTAATTTGTTGTCTTCTCCAGCTGTGTAAGGGTTAATAGCCACCACGAGGCAACTAAACAATCGCAACATGTCTAAGATCTTGCTACTCGTATATCTGTCCTAATAGTAATTTACATAGTCCGTTAAAAGCAAAGTCCACTCCTCTTATTTTTGTTTTGTGTATAAATGTTACAATCCGTTACTAGGGACATTTACTAAAAGTTCTGTTTGGCACCCACAATCCTTTCCTGGTTACTACGGACATTTACTAAAAGTTCTGTTTGGCACCCATAATCCTTTCCTGGCCACTGTTGAGAATTTCCATAAATGCTAAAGGGCCGTTGGAGGTGACCTCGCTATATCACTTACATGTGGGTCAGTGATCAGTCTGTATCGCAATCAGTCTGGTTTGTATTGCGATCAGTCTGGTTTGTATTGCGATCAGTCTGGTTTGTATCGCGATCAGTCTGGTTTGTATCGCGATCAGTCTGGTTTGTATCGCGATCAGTCTGGTTTGTATCGCGATCAGTCTGGTTTGTATCGCCATCCGTCTGGTCCGTATCGCCATCAGTCTGGTCCGTATCGCCATCAGTCTGGTCCGTATCGCCATCAGTCTGGTCCGTATCGCCATCAGTCTGGTCCGTATCGCCATCAGTCTGGTCCTTATCACCGGGGTAGATTGTCGGCAGGTAGTTCAGCTGTGGGGATCTGATACATTTAATTTTACAATGAGCTTTACGGCGCTGTGTGTAAAATATGAGTGCGTTATAGGAGACTGGTTTAAGTAAAATGAAGATGTCCTCATTATTGCCTGCCGAATGCTTTGTCTGACACCTGGCCTTTGTTTTCTTGCAGAAAGATCTCCATTACTTACAGCAGTGGTTGGAAGCGTTCGTGACCAGCTTTGAGAAGATTATCACCGTTCACACACTAGAACCGAGAAGGTCCGTATATTGTTTAAAGCCACACTTTAACCTGTATTCAGACAACTAACACTTAACCTGTGTTCAAGCAGGTATTTAAAGGGAACTCTCCTAAGCACCAAAGCCATGTGTATTGCTTGCATTGCTTCTGGTGCATAGAGGTTCCAGGTCCAAGTCTCTCCTAATTTTATTAATTAAAGCTCCTGTGATATGCACACTTCCTAGCTTTAATGGATACACTAAACGCCATAACCACTGCTTCATGGTGTAGTTGTTATGGTGCCAGGAGTCACATGTTTCCATCAGACCGTAATGTATGAAACCGTTTATAAACCATTTGGCACTTTCTTTACTGCATCAAGTGATCCGGTCCAGATGAGGCAGAAGTTCACACTCTGCTGTATCACACCAGTTCCAACCAATTGTAGACCATATTCCTTGTAGACCAGTTCCAACCAATTGTAGAGCGTATTCCTTGTAGACCAGTTCATACCAATTGTAGACCGTATTCCTTGTAGACCAGTTCATACCAATTGTAGACCGTATTCCTTGTAGACCAGTTCATACCAATTGTAGACCGTATTCCTTGTAGACCAGTTCATACCAATTGTAGACTGTATTCCTTGTAGACCAGTTCATACCAATTGTAGACTGTATTCCTTGGCTGAGAACTGGCTGCTGAGAACTGAGGTTATTGGCACCATAAGCACTACAGTAACCCTTGTACCCCTCCCCCACCCGCCCAACTTACCAGGAAAGGTTAAAGGATCTTAACATGTATAGCTTGGAGGAAAGACGAGACAGGGGGGATATGATAGAAACATTTAACCCCTTAAGGACTGGACTGTTTTTGCGATGTTGTACATTTGCGACCAGGCATATTTTTACACTTTTGTGGTGTTTGTGTTTGGCTGTAATTTTCCGCTTTCTCATTTACTGTTCCCTTACAAATTATATATTGTTTTTTTCAGGACAAAAGGGGCTTTCTTTACATACCATTATTTATATAATCTCATGTATTTTAATTTAAAAAAAATAAAAAAATCTGATGAAAAATTGAAAAAATACATGTTTTTTGACTTTTACTTGAAAAATCTTTTACTCATCTACAAAAGCAAATGAAAAA
>OW240915.1:7019530-7116088 GCA_933207985.1 Pelobates cultripes
TTTTATCAGAGGTTTAGCGATATGAAAACACTAATTTAAACAACGTAGAGGTGAAACCACCACGGAGCCTTCCTTTCAAGATTTGTGCTGGTGTTATGGATATAAAATAAATAAGTAAATACTAAATTGAAATTTGCACTGTAGTTAGGGTGTATACATATTGTAGTAAGATTATATACATATTGTATAGTTAGGGTATATACATTGTATAGTTTGGGTATATACACGTTCTAGTTCGGGTATATACATATTGTAGTTAGGGTATGTATATATTGTAGTAGGGGTATGTATATATTGTAGTAAGGGTATATACACGTGCTCTAGTTCGGGTATATACATATTGTAGTTAGGGTATGTATATATTGTAGTAGGGGTATGTATATATTGTAGTAAGGGTATATACACGTGTTCTAGTTCGGGTATATACATATTGTAGTTAGGGTATATACATATTGTAGTTAGGGTATGTATATATTGTAGTTGGGGTATGTATATATTGTAGTTGGGGTATGTATATATTGTAGTAAGGGTGTATACATATGTTCTAGTTCGGGTATATACATATTGTAGTTAGGGTATATACATATTGTAGTTGGGATATGTATATATTGTAGTAAGGGTATATACACATGTTCTAGTTCGGGTATATACATATTGTAGTTAGGGAATATACATATTGTAGTTAGGGTATATACACAGCCACTTTCAAAGTTGGATTGCTTATTGCTTAAACGTTACCCATATGGGATTGTTATAACCTAGCACAGCATTAGGTAACCGTCAGCACTCCAGCTGTTGTGGGCTCCATCTCCCCTTTTCCAGCATTATAGGGTCAAGAACATTAATGGGAGATGGAGTACAAAACATCTGGACTACTAATGGGAGATGGAGTAAAAAACATCTGGACTACCTCTGACCTAGTAGAACAGTGTGTTTTGTTTCTTACGTATTTATTTCGTACACATGACGTAAATTAGAATCACATTATGTATGCCATTCAGAGAGGAAATACAGGGGAAATAGAATAGGTAAGGCTCGAAATTTCCACTCAGCCACTAGCCAACATTGAGTGTTCATGGCACTATTCCAGGTCTGAAGTTCTATTCATCAGGGATGAATTTCCACTCTATTTCCTCTGAAAATCATCAGTACTAGACCAACATGAAATGTGTGGCCATCAAGTATGGAATCAAACACCAACAATGGGCAGGAGATTAAAACTAAAGTCTGGCACCATGCAGGGAGTAATCCAAGGACTGCAACAAACATCCCATATAGACTTCACTCTCCTCCTCATACATGTAGACATGCAGGGAAATTCAAAAATAAGCATTAAAGAGACATGTTAAGCACCAAAACCACTACATTAATGTAGTGGGTTTTGGTGCATTGGCAATGTTCCTTTATGCCAACAGTGTAAAACACTGAGAAATGACAATGTTTACATTTGGCTGAAAACACTCCTCTTATTTCGAATACTAGGGTGTTCCTTTAACCCCTTAAGGACTGGACTGTTTTTGCGATGTTGTACATTTGCGACCAGGCATATTTTTACACTTTTGTGGTGTTTGTGTTTGGCTGTAATTTTCCGCTTTCTCATTTACTGTTCCCATACAAATTATATATTGTTTTTTCAGGACAAAAGGGGCTTTCTTTACATACCATTATTTATATAATCTCATGTATTTTAATTTAAAAAAAATAAAAAAATATGATGAAAAATTGAAAAAAATACATGTTTTTTGACTTTTACTTGAAAAATCTTTTACTCATCTACAAAAGCGAATAAAAAAAACTGCTAAATAGATTCAAAATTTTGTCCTGAGTTTAAAAATACCTAGTGTTTACATGCTTTTTTGCTTTTTTTTGCATGTTATAGGGCTATAGGTACAAGTATTATATTGCGGTTTCAAAACATAAATTTTTAAATTTATCAATAGTGACATTGTAACACTATTATCTGTCATAAATCTCTGAATAACACCCCACATGTACATATTTTTTTTAAAGTAGACAACCCAGGGTATTCAATATGGGGTATGTCCAGTCTTTTTTAGTAGCCACTTAGTCGAAAACACTGGCCAAAGTAAGCATTCATATTTGTTTGTGTGTGAAAAAAGTAAAAAAACTAAATTGAACGCTAATTTTGGCCAGTGTTTGTGACCAAGTGGTTACTAAAAAGACTGGACATACCCCATTTGCAATACCTTGGGTTGTCTTCTTTTGCAAATGGTATGCCATCATGGGGGTAATTCTCATTCCTGGGCTACCATACGCTCTCAAAGGCAACGTAACCAACCTGGCCATTTTCAATGTAAAAATATTTGACCCATATATTTGACCTTGTAACTTTCAAAAATGCTATAAAACCTGTACATGGGGGGTACTGTTTTACTCGGGAGACATCGCTGAACACAAATATTGGTGTTTAAAAACTGGAAAACGTATCACAACAATTATATCATCAGTAAAAGTGCTGTTTGTGTGTGAAAAATGCAAAAAAAGTCACTTTCACTGACAATATCATCGCTGTGATATGTTTTACTGTTTTGAATCATTAATATTTGTGTTCAGCAATCTCGACTATCTCTGGAGACACAAGGTAATAAATAAGAAAGTTACAGGGTATCGTGCTAACAATTAATTCTCTGAATTTGGCCTGGATTGGCAAGCGGGTCCCACTCAAGTACAATCATTAGGCTTCTTCAATTATGTTGAAATCTTCACATAAATACACACGTAGAATTTAAATATATATGCATATTTATATATTTGAAGTCTACGTGTATATTTATATAATTATTTATGTAATTTTGTATATGGACATATGTATATTTCTTATTATTTTTATTTATTTTATATACATAGATATATATACAAATTCATTCTAAGTGTATTTTGATATAAATATATATATATTAATTTTAAAATACAGTTAGAATAAAATTTCATATAACTATATAATTTTTTTTAAATTTTTTATTATTATTTAAAAAAAATTTTATTATTTAATTTAAATTACTTATTATTTATATTTTATAATAATATATATACACAATATATATAGTTATTATATATATTATATATATACGTGTGTAATTTAATTATAAGTGTATTTTTATATTAATATAAGTACATATTAATATAAAAATACACTTAGTATGGCATTATATATATGATATATAGACATATATTATATAGATATAATATATGTCTATATATCATATATACACATATATAATTATTTATTTATTTTTTATTAACATTAACTTTATTTTTATTTTTGATTTTACACTAGCAGGGAGACTGCCTGTCAGCACAGACAGTCCCCCTGCAGGCAGACACTAGGACACCTATTGTGACCATGTGATCGCTGTGTTAAGCGATCACATGGCCACAGGGGTCCTAATTCAGTGTGGGAAGACTGTCTGGGCTGCAGGCAGTCTCCCCACACCGGGAGCCACGCTGATCGCCGCCGGGGGAACGACGGCGATCAGGTAAGTAGCTCTGACCGTTAGGGCGGTTCAGGACCGTCATCGGTCGGCAACGCAAAAATGCCGTGTGGTCCTGAACCGTCCTCGGTCATAAGAGTTTAAATATATATAGGGAATCAACACAGTAAAGGAGGAGACTATATTTAAAAGAAGAAAAACTACCACAACAAGAGGACATAGTCTTAGAATTAGGGAGGGACTATATTTAAATACCACAACAAGAGGACATAGTCTTAAATTAGAGGGACAAAGGTTTAAAAATAATATCAGGAAGTATTACTTTACTGAGAGGGTAGTGGATGCATGGAATAGCCTTCCAGCTGAAGTGGTAGAGGTTAACACAGTAAAGGAGTTTAAGCATGCGTGGGATAGGCATAAGGCTATCCTAACTATAGAATAAGGCCAGGGACTAATGAAAGTATTTAGAAAATTGGGCAGACTAGATGGGCCGAATGGTTCTTATCTGCCGTCACATTCTATGTTTCTATGTTTCTATCACCATCATAGTTAAAAATAAATAAACATATACTACGTTTAGAATGATAACACTCCAGGGACTTGTTTTTAGGATAAAAATAAAATTCAGAAGCTAAGCTACCATAAAAGCAAAGTTTTATTTTTATCCTAAAACCAAGTATGTGCTCTCATTCTAAATGTAGTATGTGTAGTATGTTATCTGTGGATCAGCTCCGGGCAGTTAAAACATCTCGACCCTGGAGTGCAGGTACCTTAAATTCATCAAGGAGCATCATTAGCCTGGCTTAAAAAATAAAATAAAAATAATAATAAAAAAAATAAATAAAAATAAATATATATATATATATATATTTTTTTTTTTCCTTGATCCAGGCTGGCTAATGATGCCCTACTGATGCTGCCGGAGGTGGAGATACACCACGGGCAGCGGAGGGGTTAAACTCTGTATATGCAGCATATCACTGCACATACAGACACCATGACCACTTCAAATCACTAAAGTGGTGCTTGAAGTAATCCTTTAATGGAAGTGCATCTGACAGTTTATCAGCGTTTTAAAAGGAGAGGACTAGGAGTGACTGAGAAAGTCCAGCCACCGTCCTGGTCCTTGCTAATACTGGTGATTATCAGCAAGCAGTAGATAGCCTTCATGGGAATCAATCACCAATAAACTGTTTTAGTGGATTATTGATTTATCTCTGTATAGACCGTTTCTGATGAAATATTGATCTGTTTATATTCAATGTCTGTAACTGAACCTAGCTCTCTCCATTCTTTCCATTCCAGGCCAGAGGAATCTGAGATCCCCGTGCTGCCACGGGATGTTCTCCGCGTACTAAGCCAGCAGCTGGGTCATTGCACGGCGGATATTGCCGGTGGGAATAGTGGAGACGGCAGCTTGCACCAGGCGCTCCTCCTGCTTAAATTCTTCATCATCATCAGCAGGTAAGGAGCTACATCCCAAAAAAAAACATTGTGCCACGATTAGGGAATTGTAATATCACTGCAGCAGGAAGCCGTGCAAATGTTTTACAAATAGAATATCCAGAAAATGAACAGGACAGTGACTGGTTATAAACAGGAAGCAGATTAACAGGACAGTGACTGGTTATAAACAGGAAGCAGATTAACAGGACAGTGACTGGTTATAAACAGGAAGTAGATTAACAGGACAGTGACTGGTTATAAACAGGAAGTAGATTAACAGGACAGTGACTGGTTATAAACAGGAAGCAGATTAACAGGACAGTGACTGGTTATAAACAGGAAGTATATTAACAGGACAGTGACTGGTTATAAACAGGAAGTATATTAACAGGACAGTGACTGGTTATAAACAGGAAGTAGATTAACAGGACAGTGACTGGTTATAAACAGGAAGCAGATTAACAGGACAGTGACTGGTTATAAACAGGAAGTAGATTAACAGGACAGTGACTGGTTATAAACCGGAAGTAGATTAACAGGACTGTGACTGGTTATAAGCAGGAAGTAGATTAACAGGACAGTGACTGGTTATAAACCGGAAGTAGATTAACAGGACTGTGACTGGTTATAAGCAGGAAGTAGATTAACAGGACAGTGACTGGTTATAAACAGGAAGTAGATTAACAGGACAGTGACTGGTTATAAACAGGAAGTAGATTAACAGGACAGTGACTGGTTATAAACAGGAAGTAGATTAACAGGACAGTGACTGGTTATAAACAGGAAGTAGATTAACAGGACTGTGACTGGTTATAAACAGGAAGTAGATTAACAGGACAGTGACTGGTTATAAACAGGAAGTAGATTAACAGGACAGTGACTGGTTATAAACAGGAAGTAGATTAACAGGACAGTGACTGGTTATAAACAGGAAGTAGATTAACAGGACAGTGACTGGTTATAAACAGGAAGTAGATTAACAGGACAGTGACTGGTTATAAGCAGGAAGTAGATTAACAGGACAGTGACTGGTTATAAACAGGAAGTAGATTAACAGGACAGTGACTGGTTATAAACAGGAAGTAGATATATACTGCTCAATGTAATGGTCACATACCTCCAGTGTGAGCTTCTGTGTTCCCTAGTCGCCTCGCAGCCTGAGTTTGTTCAATATGTCTCACCAGCCAGCCACTGGATGACATGCTAAATAGCTCTCACAACTATCAGCCAGCCACTGGATAATGTGATACATAGCTCTCACAACCATCAGCCAGTCACTGGATGACATGATAAATAGCTCTCACAACTATCAGCCATCCACTGAATGACGTGATAAATAGCTCTCACAACTATCAGCCAGCCACTGGATAATGTGATACATAGCTCTCACAACCATCAGCCAGTCACTGGATGACATGATAAATAGCTCTCACAACTATCAGCCAGCCACTGGTTGACGTGCTAAATAGCTCTCACAACTATCAGCCAGCCACTGGGTGACGTGCTAAATAGCTCTCACAACCATCAGCCAGTCACTGGATGACATGATAAATAGCTCTCACAACCATCAGCCTGCCACCGAATAACGTGATAAATAGCTCTCACAACCATTAGCCAGCCACGGGATAACATGATAAATGGCTCTCACATCTATCAGCCAGTCACTGAATGACGTGATAAATGGCTCTCACAACCATCAGCCAGCCACTGGATAACATGATAAATAGATCTCACATCTATCAGCCAGCCACTGGATAACATGATAAATAGATCTCACATCTATCAGCCAGCCACGGGATGACGTGATAAATAGCTCCCACAATCTCATATCCACACTCTGGAAACTCTTCGTGAAGTGATTTATTGAACAGGCTCGCTATGAATACAGTACATTGAGATTTTGGAAACCAATTCAGAGGACCGGGAAAGCGTTCATCACCAGTACTGAGATTTCTAGTTTCTGCAGAGCAAATGGATGAGGGTGATGAGTCGGCTACTCTCTATTTAGTGGGGGAGCCCTCTCCATCTTTAGGTACGTATGGATAACTATCCTCTTCCACTACCCACCTGTCACCGGGAGGCAAAGCGTCACACACTGCAATGTTAGTGGGCACCGGAGAAATTGCCTGACTCCTGTGCTTCTCGACTGGTAGCTCTAGCTGTGGCTCCCTAATGGAGCTCTGCAAAGTTTACCGGTGAGCATGACCCTGCGGGAAAGATGCTCTCGTGGGTTGGCTACACTGTCAGTCAGAAAGGCCATCTGTAAAGCAAGCACAGAATTAACCCTTTCAGTTCTGCTAACCCAAATACAATGCCTTTTAGTAGCATGTGTCCCTCAAGGTTGATAACACTTTGTGTTTTGTAATAGTTTTGGTTCTCTGATACTTAACCTCTTTACCCCCTTAAAGACCCAAATTTCCTCTTGCTGTTAGTGTCCACAGAGTTAACCCTTTATGTGGACATACTCCTGCTGTTTTATTTCCATAACTCTTTATTAATCTCCCTTTTCTTATAGTCGTTACCTGTAGCGGAGAGGCAGTATAATCCACGATATCTCCGCTGGGTAACAGGAACAACAAAGGATAATCCAGGGGACTCAGCATGCAATAATCCAAGTAGCACTGTAGTAACCCTTCCTTCCCAAGAACTAGACGACACATAGGCTGGGAGTCAACTGAGGTCTTTATTTCAGCTCCACAATTTATACAAGTCCCCATGCAAGGGGTTTCCTGAGTCCCCTCCCAGGGACATTCCCAGAGGGGACTACATTGGGGACTTATTGTACAAGACATTTCTCCCATCAGGCACTGCTGCACGAGAGGGACCCTCCCACAGGAATGTACCGTTAAGTGGATTATCCCTCCGTGCAGCAAAACCTACAATTTATATTAAAATGTATAACTCTTTGAATATACGGTCTATTTAAACGAATGGACGTTTGGTAGATAGCTGGGGTCTGAGCGCATCATTCGTGAGATTACCGCTCAGATCCCAGCTAACACAACCGAACGCCGCACGAAAAACACATTCATTAAAACATATCTTCAAAAGACCGATTGCATGTAAGGGAACAGGATACCGGACTTCCCGAACGGCCTGGAAGCTCAGCGGTGTTCGTGCCATTGAGTAGCCGTTTTTAGTACCATGCGCTCGACGACCAAACACCGCTGAGGGAACAAAGGATCCAAGATGGCCAACCGCCGCATGGTCGGTAGTCGAACGACGGCCACCTTGGAGAGCCTCTAATTACCGATTGCAACATTGTTGCAATCGGTTAATAGGCGCCACACGTCTCTAAGTGTGTGGGCTATTAAATGATGGTTCATTCGGGTCACGAACGGCCCGCAAAGGTGCCGTTCGTGAAACGAAAGGAAATCAGCTCTCTGCTTTCGGCAGATAGCCAATGCAGGAAATACAGTTATACAATTGCATTACATTATACGCTGGAACACACCTAACACGAAAAACATACAGGCAACCCTTAAAGCAACAGTACTTAAATAATGTCCAAGTGGCTAGGTTTGCCACATTACCACATCCTGAGCTGGGGGATATTGCCTCATTGGGTTCCCTAGGTAGCAATCTCCTGGGGTGGGAGAGTGACTTTGTGAAATAATCTCCCACATACAAATGCCATACGGGTACATTTTATTTAATAGGCTTTACAACACCATAGCATTGGCGTTGATATACAATTATATATATATATTTATTTTTTCCTTGAAGAACAATTTTGAAAAGAATTGATGTTATTTAAAATTGATAAAGGCATAGCAAATTGTAGGCAAGAATAGTTAAAGTGGGCACATTCTCCATGATTTTTTTATTTGGCTATTCTGGTCTGCAATTTGGTCTGGTCTGCACTTTTTCATCTCCCCCTATGTGTTCAATGCTATCTTTAGAGCTTTATATATGACATGGGGCAATTAACATACCCAGCAGGGTCATATATGGTGTGTGAGTGGGTGGGAGTTTTGTATGTAGGAGGGTGAGGTGTAGTGTCAGTGTGTGTGAGGTGTGGGGAGTTGTGTAGTGTCTGTGTGTGTGAGGTGTGGGGCGTTGTGTTTTTAGGGGGAGAGGTGTGGGGTGTTGTGTATTTAGGGGGAGAGGAGTGGGGTGTTGTGTATTTAGGGGGAGAGGTGTGGGGAGTTGTGTATGTAGGGGGTTGAGGTGTGGGGAGTTGTGTATGTAGGGGGTTGAGGTGTAGTGTCGGTGTGTGTGAGGTGTGGGGAATTGTGTATGTAGGGGGTTGAGGTGTAGTGTCGGTCTGTGTGGAGAGTTGCGTATGTAGGGGGTGAGGTGTAGTGTTGGTGTGTGTGGGGAGTTGTTTATGTAGGGGGGGTGAGGTGTAGTCTGGTGTCGGTGTGTGTCTCTGTGAAGTGTGGGAAGTTGTGTATGTGGGGGAAGGAGGAGGGATTAGAGGGGTGGGTGTGTGTATGTAGGGGGTTGAGATGTAGTGTCGGGGTGTGTGGGGAGTTGTGTATGTAGGGGGTTGAGGTGTAGTGTCGGTGTGTGTGGGGAGTTGTGTATGTAGGGGGTTGAGGTGTAGTGTCGGTGTGTGTGGGGAGTTGTGTATGTAGGGGGGTGAGGTGTAGTGGATTGTGGGGTGGGTGTGTGCGAATCTCACGTCTTTCCAGACCCAGATTGTGGCAGCTTCAGATCTTGGCTCGTTTTTTGTTCAAATCCTCAGCGTCTCAGCGAAAAAGGCCCCTTGTTCCAAGGAAACCATCCCTAGCTATGGCAGCTGAACGCCTGGCACTTAGGGGAAGGTGGGGTGATTCAGTAATAAGCCCCCAAGCGTTGTGTTAGTGGCCCCTCCATTTGAAAAGATTACAAGTATTTCAGGATTTATTTTTTTGGAGAGATATGTTTTAGTTTACAGGTTGTCCCGGTTGTGGCAGCCCGGCCTGTAAGAGGCCGATAAGCAAAGCTCTGGCCTGAGAACTCATCATTTTGCAGTAATTGTTTCGTGGAAGAAATCTGGTCGAAACGGTGAACCTCTCTGCATCTCCTATCCCATGATCTTTTGCTGTGAGATGCCTTTCTATGGCGCTGCCTTGGGAGCTTCTGTTAATTTTCACTGGCAGCTAGTGGAGGACATGCTGGGGAAATACTGCCAGATTTTCTCTACTCTTGTTAACAAGTATTCCTATTAAACATATATTATGAGTAGATTATTAATTGTCCAGGGAGCTGACACTTTGTGTAGGCAGCGTATGCAGACCCTTGTTACTGCACCTGACTGTCCCTGTTTCCTCACTGTTTATTGTCTCTGAACACAGTTTGTTCGCTGTTTGTTCTTGCTCTTGATGGCAGCTCGCTATTGGTCGCTTGCTGCATCCTAGAGGTCTGGCCCTGTGTGCAGGCACTGGTAATGAAGGCTGCCATGGGAGTACTGTTTTTGAAATGAATTTGTCTGAGATGAATTGAGGAGAAGATCTGTTAATTTGCATTTAGTTCCCTGGTAATGTTACAATGTCTGTCCACATATAGCTTAAACATGAGAAATATGGCACCTATGAGCAGTCACATGCTAGCCGCCTGCTCCAAAGTGGTGTTTGTGACTTCTTTCTAATTATACTGTGCCCTATACATTATGCGATACTGTGCTCATTGTGTGCGGAACGCCGTCACTGTGTACCATACCCACATGTGCCCCCCTTGTTTGCAAATCATGTTTGGGCTGATTAGAAGATTGTGCTTGTCCCATTCTGAATGTAATAGAAATGAGGCTTTGTTATTAATCTGTGGGGAAGTGTTGGTGTCTTTTTGGGATATGATACTGGAACTCCACTATAATACATTGTGATATATAGTAGTACAGAGTGCTATAATAGTGTGATACACTATGCTATAATACAGTGTGATATATAGTGATACAGAGTGCTATAATAGTGTGATACACTATGCTATAATACAGTGTGATGTATAGTGATACAGAGTGCTATAATACAGTGTGATACACTATGCTATAATACAGTGTAATACAGTGTGATACAGTATGCTATAATACAGTGTGATACAGTATGCTATAATACAGTGTGATATATAGTGATACAGAGTGCTATAATACATTGTGATATATAGTAATACAGAGTGTTATAATAGTGTGATACACTATGCTATAATACAGTGTGATATATAGTGATACAGAGTGCTATAATAGTGTGATACAGTATGCTATAACACAGTGTGATATATAGTGATACAGAGTGCTATAATACAGTGTTATACACTATGCTATAATACAGTGTGATAGTGTGCTATAATACAGTGTGATATAGTGTAATACAGAGTAATACAGTATGTTATATTACAGTGAGATACAGAATGATACAAAATAATATACAGTGTGATATAGAGTGATAAATGCTATAATACAGTGATACAGTGTTCTATAATACAGTGTGATACACTATGCTATAATACAGTGTGATACAGTGTGCTATAATAGTGTAATACAGAGTAATACAGTATGTTATAATACAGTGTGATATAGAGTGATAAATGCTATAATACAGTACAGTGTGATATTATATAATGCAGAGCATACTTTGATATGAAATGCTATCATACAATGTAATTCTGGAAGGCTAATGATCATTAACATTTCAAAGAAATGAACTCCTCAATTAGGAGGTACAGGCCATATGGCTGAAGGCAGTTAGTTTACATTGGAATCAGACATCCAGGCATCTCAAGTGTAGAATTAGGAATTATTCAAGCTTACAGTGAACGAATAATCTAAATTTTATTAAAGACAGGAGGCGAATATTTGCTTATCTTTCTTTACTGTAACTCCCAGCGGCAAAGAAGTAGTTAACAAGGTTATAAAAAAGAAATTCAACCAATCATAACACATTATAAGGACAATATAGTGCCATCAGACTCCTGCCACTCCCTCTTTCTTGATGGTGCCGATCAGTAGTAGAATCAACCATGTAAACTGTAAACATTCTGGGACCGTAACTCAGATGTAACGCAATGAAGTCAACCATGTAAACATGTTATCGATTAGATCAACGTGAGATTTTCACACTAGGAGAAAAGAAGAGAAACTTCATGAAAGTATGGTCTCTTAGACAAGAGAAAAAACATGAGTTTGCACTTTAAAGTGATGGCTCAGATTATCTGGTAGGATTTAAAGATCATAATGGTAAAATGTGACGTAGGAGTAGATCTTACTAGGCTAACAAAACGTATACCTACAACAATCCAAGTGCAAGAGAGTGTATAATGCAATAACAGTAGAAAGGAGACTTACCCTAAGGGTGGGTTCCAGAGTGAACGAAGCAATGGAAAATATTCGCCACCTGTCTTTAATAAAATTTAGATTATACGTTCACTGTAAACTAGAATAGTCCATAATTTTATGGCAAGACAGGAGGCTTCGTATTTGCTGTTTTATCGCTCTTGAATAAAGGAACAAGCCACATGTGATGTAGGTTTAAAATAAAAGGTTCAAAAGGTAGATTCCCTTGACCAAACTGCAGAGGATAGAATATCCGCCAGCGAGCTGCCTGCACGAAAGGCAGAGGATGCGGCCGCACCTCTAACGGAGTGAGCACCGAATGATTGATCAATTCCTGCTTGGGTAAGTAACCATCTTACCCAGCGTGCAATCGTGGGGGAAGAGACCGGTTTGTAAGGTCTAACATAAGAGACAAAAAGAGATCCAGGAGAGGAACGTAGAGAGGTAGTATTCTCAATGTAACAAGGGTACACAGGGCCACACAGAGAGACGGTCTGTTGGGAAAGTATGGGTAAAAAACCGAGGAGGAATTAGTCTTGCGTCTAGTAATAGTAAACCTGACACCATCTGGTGCAAAGGTCACAGCATGAGAGTCAAAGGCCTGAACGTCTGAAACTCTGCGGAAGGACACCAGGCACAGGAGCAGGGCCAATTTTGCAGAGAGTTGGCGTAGGGATAAGGCTTCGTTAGACGGCCAGGAATCCAACAGTGTGAAAACCCTAGAAATATCCCAGAAATTAGAGTATTTGGCAGTAGGTGGCCTCGTCAAACGTATGCCCTGTAGAAGTCTGCACACGGAAGGGTGTTTCCCAACCAAGGAATTATCAATAGTGTCATGGGCTGCCGAAATGGCGGAGTGAAAAATATTAATCGATCGGTAAGATTTACCTTGATCGAAGAGAGATGATAAGAAATTTTAAATGGGTGAAAGAGGTGTTAAAACAGGATCGAAGTCCCTCTCCAGACACCAGCTGACCCAACTCCGCCATGCGGAGAGATAGGTTTGTCTGGTTCCTGGAGCCCAGGAGTCCCATAGGAGTGTTTGAGCTGTGTGCGAAAGTCCCGCGACATGCCAAGCTCCCCTGAAACTGTTCAAGCTACCAGTTGAAGGTGGCCCTGTAGGGCGAGTGCATGGTAATCGCCCACTGGGTTCCTGAGGACCCGAAAGGAGCGAGGTAGTAGGATGGGGTAGTCTATTGATAGTTCCAGGAGGGTGGGGAACCAAGTCTGGGCCCTCCATAATGGAGTGATTATTACTATCCTGACCCTTTGCGCTTTGACCCAGTGAAGGGTCCGTTGAATAATTGAGAAAGGAGGGAAAGCATAGGCTCCCTTCCGTGGCCAAGGTTGCAGAAAAGCGTCGACTGCCAGAGATAGAGGGTCTGGTAACCAGCTGAAGAAATAGTCTGTCTGAGGATTCAGGCGAGATGCAAAGAGGTCGAATGTGAGGGGTCCCCGTAATAGATGAATGTGGTAGAACAGGAGTGGGTCTAATCGCCAGTCGCTGGCATCTCTCCAATGACGCGAAAACCAGTCCGCGACTAAGTTGTCGGGTCCTGGGAGATATTCCGCTCGAATGGACAGATTTCTGTCCATGCAGAATTGGTACAGGTCCTTGGTGAAATCGGACAGAAGTTTGGATTTGGATCCTCTGAGTCGGTTTACATACCACACCGCGGAGATGTTGTCCATCCGAAGTACCAGAGAGCAGTTGGAGGCGTCCTTGGCAAAGCTGCGGATCATGAAGGATCCAGCAATGAGCTCGAGACCATTTATGTGGAGCGCCTGTTCTGATGGGGACCAGAGACCCCCTGTGGAGGTTTGGGCGCATGTAGCACCCCAACCCAAGATGCTTGCATCGGATTCCAGGATAAAATCTGGTTGAGACCCGCAGATTGCTTTCCCATTCCAGGCTTCCATATTGCGAAGCCACCAGTGGAGTTCGATGAGAACTTCGTCTGTCAGAGATATGAATTGATCGTAAGAGATTGATCGATGCAAGTAGGAAGTTTTCAACCGTTGCATTGCTCTTTAGTGCAAAGGTCCGGGAAATATAGCTTGGATAGATGCAGACAGGAGTCCAAGAATGTGTGCAAGGTTGCGGAGCCGAGGTCGCTGTGAAGAGAGTAATTTTTGAATTTCTTTCTTTATGTTTTTGATTTTGGGGTAAGGCAATTGCAAAGTTGCCTGAACTGAATCTATTTGAAAGCCCAGAAACTGGACTATCTGAGAGGGTTCCAGATCTGATTTCTGGAAATTTATGACAAAACAAAGGTTTTGAAGGAGGGCAGTGGTCATGTGCGTGTGTTTGCGAAGCAAATGTTGGTCTTGGGCCATAATCAGGATATCGTCTAGATATATGATGGAACGTATTCCCTGAGAAAGGAGTAGTGCCATGACCGGTTTCATTAACTTGGTGAAACACTAAGGGGCGGAGCAAAGTCCGAAAGGAAGGCAGGTGAACTGCCAAATTTCGTCTTGCCAGAGAAATTGAAGGAACGCACAATGACTTGGTGCGATTGGGACCGTGAGGTAAGCGTCCTTGAGGTCGAATCTGGAGAACCAGTCTCCCACACATAGTAGGTCCCTGAGAAGATGGATACCTTCCATCTTGAAATGACGGTATGTGATAAATTGATTCAATTCTTTGAGATTGATAATAGGACGGTGGTCTCCTGTCTTTTTTTTCTGTACAAGAAAAATGTTGCTGAGGAAAGTGTAAGGGAAAGGCGAAGGTTCGATCGCCCCTTTGTCTAGTAGTTTGTGTAACTCTGAGTCTAAGGTTAGTTTGTCTGTTTTTGACATCTCTAAAGGTGTCGGAGGAAAGCTTTGAATGGGGTGTGTGAGAAAATCTTTTTTGAAACCCCTGACTGTATGGAGGATCCAGTGATCCCGAGAAAGTAGTTTCCACTGTTGGGAAAAAAAGGGTTAATCGACCTGCAATTGATAAATTTTTTTAAATAAGTAAGGTTCCATTACCTGAAGCAGTGCGTCCGCGCAGGGATGCAGAACCACGTCCTCGAATAGAGCCTCTGGTGTTTGAATAGCTGTCTGTGGTAGGGTCGCGTGGGTTCTGAGGACCAATAGTCTGTGGGTCGGGGCCTGTAGCCTGCAAAGGCTGCTCTACTGGTAGCTCGGCCCCTGAAGCGACCAGCTCTCCTGGAAAAACGTTGTGTCGAGGTCTCGCATAAAACTGTCACCGAATAGTAGACCATCTGCTTCTGGTCCCAATTCCTTAGAACTTAAGTCTACCAATTTGGCATCAATTTTATAAAGTGCCGCTTTTCATCTTTCTATCGAAATTGCCACGTTGGCATTGCCCAATAGGCATAGAGCTCTCTGAGCCCATTCTCTTAAAGTGTGTGGGTCAAATTCACGGCTAGTGAGTGCCTCATCTGCCAGGATAAAAATCTGGATTATAGGACCTGAAATGTCCAGAAGCTTGTCTTGGGCCGCTTTCAACCCTTGTTCAATACCCTTACGAGGGCGCGGTCGCGTCAGAGCCAGCAGAAGGCGGGAAGAGGGTGAAAAAAGGCACGAAGGCTGTACCTGAAAGAAGCGGTCTCCTGGGAAATGGAGTCCGTGCACTGATTCCCCTGACGAGAGGGGAGGAGGGAGGGGAAAATAACCCGGCGAGCTGTTTCTGTTTGTGAAGTAAGAAACGGCCCAGCGGAAACCGTGTGTTTTAAACAATTAAAGGTGTAAGCCACTTGAATAAAAGAAAAATATTGAGAAAGGGAAAAAAATATATAACAGGTGAAATAAAAACTTCTTAAACAGGAAATTACCCTGAGAATAACCTGAACCTGTCATTAGGGTTATCCCAGGATAGGATTAACATATAAAAAAAATCATCAAATAATCTATGACAATTTAAAATTTCAAAACATGAAACTAGGCAGCGTAATTAGAATAGACTCACCTGGGAGGCGAGCAGCAAAGAAAGAGGGAGTGGCAGGAGTCTGATGGCACTATATTGTCCTTATAATGTGTTATGATTGGTTACATTTTTTTTTACAACCTTGTTAACTACTTCTTTGCTGCTGGGAGTTACAGTAAAGAAAGATAAGCAAATATTCGCCTCCTGTCTTGCCATACAATTTCACACCTTGCAGAGCCTTTGATTAATCAACGGATCAATCCATGTTGTAAACCGTCTGCCCCCTTTAACATTCAAATTGGCCCATTTTGAAAATGTATTTTTGGAGTGTCTCAGAATAGTGTAGATTTTTCTGTAGAGGATCCTGGGATTGAAATCCCTGTTGTCTTGTATTGTAAACCCCATGTAGGGGACCTGATATAAAAGTCGTGTGTGTGTTTCAATAAACCTCAGAAGAGTTGTACTTCCAGAACTGTGTCGTCCGGTTACTGGGGGAAAGGGATGCCTGCTTGTTTTAAGGGTTCCAGAGTGGCTGAGGGAAGGAATTAGCGGAGGTAATCGGCCGGGTTACTCGTGGACCCCTACAGTCCATACTGAGACTTTTATTATTATCAAGTAATTGTATCATTCAGTCACTGGTCATATTATTATTTGATCTGCGCTCCATTAAGTGCAGCAAAACTTTCTCTTTTGTTTTGTTGTCTTGATTTCTGCAGAATGAATGAAATTCATAGGTGGGTTCAGGTGACCCGTCATCCTGTTTTGTTTTTCTGTAATTTCACTTAAAATGCCCTGGGGTTTAATATGGCAGGCAGACAGGGGACACAGGAAAGCTTAACATGTCACAGCTTCTGGATTAAAAAAAATAAAAATACAAAAGGATTTCCACTGAACTGTGATCTCGAGGTCAGGGGAATGTGGCAAATATGTTACATTAAAGACATTAACTGTATTTGTAAATTGTGATTTTTAAAATTTATTTATTTATTTATTTTTAAACCACTGAAACATTAACAAAATAATTTATGTAAAACCCCCCACGTCTTGACTTGTCTCCTTAAAGGGACCCATGGTGTGTGTCCCCTAAATAAAAAGAGAGAAATGAGTTTCATTAACCACAGGCGGAAAGAACCGATGTGTTTTATTTTTAGATAATAGACACTAGGGGTGGAGAGGGGGGATGAACAGTGCAATTATAAGGGGACAGACGTAGAATGGCTTTGTTTTATACAAACTGAAACTTCAAGTGCAGATTACTCCCTGATCGTTAGAGCTGTCTGGCAATCTAGTTATGATTGATTCATTGAATCGGAATATTTTTACAATCTATGTATTCTGTCTTCCGTCCCCTTGCTGCTTTAAGCAATTTACATCACTTTTACAGAGAATTTAATTTCTCGTTGCTGTTTTTATATAAAAGCCTCTCATCTTTGTTTTACTAACCCTTTAAAATGAAACCCATTAAATAATGGATAACCTTAAAACCGCTCTCTTTTTTTCCTTTCCGTTTAATACTTTCCTGTCTTCAGCTCTGAATTAGTTATACCTAGTGCCAGCTGTGCCTTGTAATGGCAGTGCCAGCCATGCCAGGTCCTACCAATACCCAGTGCCAGCCATGCCAGGTCCTACCAATACCCAGTGCCAGCTGTGCCTTGTAATGGCAGTGCCAGCCATGCCAGGTCTAACCAATACCCAGTGCCAGCTGTGCCTTGTAATGGCAGTGCCAGCCATGCCAGGTCCTACCAATACCCATAGCCAGCTGTGCCTTGTAATGGCAGTGCCAGCCATGCCAAGTCCAACCAATACCCAGTGCCAGCTGTGCCTTGTAACAATACCCAGTGCCAGCCATGAGAGGTCCTACCAATCCCCAGTGCCAGCTGTGCCTTGTAATGGCAGTGCCAGCCATGCCAGGTCCAACCAATACCCAGTGCCAGCCATGCCAGATCCCAGCAGTAGCCAGTACATGATTTTCTGGGTACTAGTCATGCCAGGTCCCAGCAGTAGCCAGTACATGATTGGCTGTTTGCTAGCCATGCCAGACCCCAGCAGTAGCCAGTACATGATTTTCTGGTTACTAGCCATGCCAGGTCCCAGCAGTAGCCAGTACATGATTTGCTGGTTACTAGTCATGCCAGGTCCCAGCAGTAGCCAGTGCATGATTTGCTGGGCACTAACCATGCCAGATCCCAGCAGTAGCCAGTGCATGATTTGCTGGGCACTAACCATGCCAGGTCCCAGCAGTAGCCAGTACGTGATTGGCTGGTTACTAACCATGCCAGATCCCAGCAGTAGCCAGTACGTGAGTAACCATCCAGATCCCAGCAGTAGCCAGTACGTGATTGGCTGGTTACTAACCATGCCAGATCCCAGCAGTAGCCAGTGCATGATTTGCTGGGCACTAACCATGCCAGGTCCCAGCAGTAGCCAGTACGTGATTGGCTGGTTACTAACCATGCCAGGTCCCAGCAGTAGCCAGTACATGATTTGCTGGGCACTAACCATGCCAGATCCCAGCAGTAGCCAGTACATGATTTGTTGGGTACTAGTCATGCCAGGTCCCAGCCTTACCCAGTACTAGCTGTGCCAGTTTACCCGCTGTGCCAACTATTAGCCATGCATGGTGCCAGCTTTGTAGGATTACATAATGTTGCTCCCAAGTCTTACATTTGCAATAACGGATTATCGGTTATGGGGGATTCCCTTAGGAAAGGCCCATGTTGATTTGAAAACCAGATGGCGGAATTCCCCTATTATTTGATACTGTTGCAAATGATGTCCTGAAATTTTACTGTCTTTAAAAACTGTGTTGTAGTGCTCAGCCGCTCGCTTTCCCCAGTTTACAGGGCCTTACTGTGTGTGCTGTATGTTTGCAGTGTAGTTATGTGACTTGGTTTCAGTTACGCATGTCATATCTATAACATGTGAGTAGTGTGCACTGTGGGAGGAGCCAAAAGACCTGTAGGGAAGAAGCTGATTGGATGGATTTGTTATATGAAGAGCCTTAAGTATTCCTCATGGGTGGAGATACTGGATCTAACTTTGAGGAGCTGAAGCCACTCAGCTGAGGGAGGTTGGATAATGTTTTACGAGATTCTACCTCTCTGCTTGAGAGAGGAGACATTATTTGAAGACGTTTGAGGAAAATGCAGAGGCAGAATGTGTGAAGAATAAAAACATTTTATTTTGCAGAATGTTTGTGTGTAGTCTGACTAATTCTGTCGTGATAGCAAAGCCATGGAAAATACTGCTAGACTTTTCATGAATGAGATAAGTTTTTAAAAAAACAAGTCATCTTTATTCTCCATAACATTCTGTGTTTTATACACACAGACAACTTAAAGGAACACTATAGTCACCTAAATGACTTTAGCTAAATAAAGCAGTTTTAGTGTATAGATCATTCCCCTGCAATTTCAATGCTCAATTCACTGTCAGTTAAATCACTTTGTTTCTGTTTATGCAGCCCTAGCCACACCTCCCCTGGCTATGATTGACAGAGCCTGCATGAAAAAAAAAACTGGTTTCACTTTCAAACAGATGTAATTTGCATTAAATAATTGTACCTCAATCTCTAAATTGAACTTTAATCACATACAGGAGGCTCTTGCAGGGTCTAGCAAGCTATTAACATAGCAGGGGATAAGAAAATCTTAATTAAACAGAACTTGCAATAAAGAAAGCCTAAATAGGGCTCTCTTTACAGGAAGTGTTTATGGAAGGCTGTGCAAGTCACATGCAGGGAGGTGTGACTAGGGTTCATAAACAAAGGGATTTAACTCCTAAATGGCAGAGGATTGAGCAGTGAGGCTGCAGGGGCATGTTCTATACACCAAAACTGCTTCATTAAGCTAAAGTTGTTCAGGTGACTACAGTGTCCCTTTAAACAAGCAAAGGATTTCAGCCAGTATTTACCATGTTTGGGCTTTGTGCGAGCCAGTTTAACATTGGCTGACTGTGATGGTTTTTGTAGCAAATTCCCATATTATATATTGTATCGTATATTAAAGGCAAAATCTGTTGATTTGCTGATATTTACACATTGTGACAGTTTTTTTGTTTTGTTTGCAGGAATTTGGAGAACGTAGAGAAAGAAGGAACCCCTTTCTTTGTTAGTGAGGTTCTCCTTCTCCTAACTACGTCTGCTGTGAAGGTGAGCGCTGAGTTATGTGGGTAAATATTAACACCTTTCCGAATACCTCCCAAATCTTTCTCCCACACAATCCATTGGCCTGTATTCTCATGGAACCCTTGATCTCGTCCGAACCTTCCAGAGCAGCCTTTTCACTTTCTTTTAGCCATGGTAGAAGCGACTGAGCTATTTTTCATTACAATGATTGTGTTTCTGCTTCCAGTTAAAGCATCCTGCTCCGGAGAATTCTAGGGATTTGCAGTCGCTGATCCAGAAAGTTGCAATCTATGCCTTGAACCTGTGTGAATGTCTCTTTGACCCATATCAGACGTGGAGGAGACAGCTAGGGGGGTGAGTAATGGAGGATCATTAAATACTTGGATTGACAGCAGAGGATTTATTACTCTGCTCTCTGGAATCCCCCTACCGGTGTGCACTGCTACTTACTTTCCGCTGGTTAATCGGCTGTGCTGCTCGGAGGACAGGTGGACGGTTGGAAGGAGAAATCTCCAGCTTCACTAGCCCGAGACTCTCTGCCCAAACGGCTGCCAGTGGTTAGATTATGGCCTTGCAGTCTGGCTGCAGTAATTTAGCTCGGCTCGTGTCTCTGCTGCTGTCATTTGGAAACACCCCAATAAATGTTCTGTATTGCTGTTTCAGATTTATTTTTGAATATTTGGGGTTTTGCTGAGAAAGCGTGTGGAACAATGAACAAGCTAACAGTTTAAAATGTTTAGAATAAATGACCCAGAGAGCGCCATTTAGGAGACAATAATTATATTAGTATAATAATTAATATTATTATTAATATACACAAATTCTGCCCATTGATATAGCAACGGCAATGTCTGGCTTGTTCTGGAAATGTGTGAATTCTCTGCAGGGCCCACCTGATCTATTGTACCCACACTGCATCTCTACACCATCTTGGCCAAACAAGGATACATTTAGACACATGGCTAACAGCTGTCTCTGGTACACCCAGCTAGATTTACATCACACATTATAATAACGCACTGTACACGAATCAGGAGATCATTTTGCCGCACGTTCTTATTTTATTTCCCCTGTGTGCCCAGGGGACCCTTTGCCCATAATATTCAGCATAGAGGCAGAGAAATATTGAATTAACGTAGCGTGTCCCCATAAATAGAAGCTCCCACCTAGCTTTGCTTTTTCACATAATTCCGAAACAAAATGAACGAAAGAACAAAACGCTTAATCCGTCCCGTTGCTAACACAGGTAGAATGACTGATAGGAGTCTCACCACCACAACTGTAACAAAACGGTGGTTTATGGTGATCCAATAAACACCAGAGAGGGAGTGCTCTTGTACTAAGGTAAAGGCATGAGATATTAGTTTCACTTTTGAGCTAAAATGCAGCAAGATGCGATAAAACGCCCTCTTTTACTTTCTCCCATTGGCAGCGGTCTCTCTCTATATAGTTACTTATCCCCTATCAGTAATTTCACGCGCTTTGCACTAATACTGACCTTTCTGCTTGTGATCCATCTTCATATTGTTTAAACTGAGAAATTCCTCTCTTGTCTTCCTCTTCATAACTAACGACTGAAATAACTAACCTCTGGCAGAGAAGACATCTTTAATACTGCTTTCTGTTACTCGGACAGTCAGTCTCATAAAGCCATGGAAATGTGTTATATTTTTCATTCTCTTCCTTTTCAGTGAAATTGTCAGCACAAAAGAGAAAAGCAAATATAAATTTGCACCGGCTGCTTTACCTCCTGACTTCTGCACCTTTCTTCAAGGTAGAATGGGTTCCAACTATTTAACAAAGTCGTCCTAATATTTAGAGTGTAAGCTCTTTTGAGCACGGTCCTCATTAACCTCTTGGTTCCATTTGTGTGCTGCAGCACACATTAATATTGATTAATCACAGTCTCTAAGCTAGACCTGTGTTATAAAACAAGCGGTTTATTTACGATCTCTTGGTATGAAAAGCAATTTGCAAAATGTAAGCAAAAACGTGCAGAACTGGAAAATAGCGTGGCTAGTTACAGGGTTATTTACTGACATGAGAATTGTCAGAAATCAAAGTGAACAACGTTAAGGCCAAAGTTGCCAAACTGGAAGCACCGCTGACTGGGAGAATTTTTCCAGCCCAGCAACTTAGGCCTTAAACTTGAAATTCACTTTGATTTCTGACTCTGAATTGCCACTTTACTAAACAACCTTGTTAGTCTATAGTTTGCAGCTATGGCTGTAAAATTATCACATGTCCCCTCGTTGCTAAAACCCAGAATATCAGCATTCCCTATGTAATAATACTAGATCTGTATAATAATAGAATGCAGTGTATTTATGTTTTGGAAAGTGCAGAGTGATGGGAGCTCCCAGCTCGATCATCCTACTATTCGTACTCCGTATTACCCGGCACAGAGTATTGACGTTTATATTCATCCTATTTATAGCTAAATCCCCCCACTCATAATATGGTAAAGCGCCACAGAATCTGTTGGAGGTATATAAATGGCGATAATAAATACATAAATTAAGCTCAGCATTGTGATGGGCTCATAATTGACTTGAAAAATGAGGGATTGAGTAACTAGGGCCTCGATTTTAATATTTTGGATACATTTTTCAAATCATCACAATCTGTTAGAAGCAACTTCCAAATGATTTATCTACAAACATTTTATGATGACTGCAGATAAATCAATTAAAAGATTTGTTTCAACAGATTGTATACTGTATACAGTGTATATTAATAAATAAATATACAAACGTTACTGACCCATATATATCTGTCATGTAAATATTCAACTAAATTAAGTAGAGTGTAAAGATATTTGGTGCCAGTGGCGCTATTCCCTGGTTATTTCTGGGTTTTGTTAGTGGTAGTACACCAACATACTGTATATCAATCTTTTTCACTGTATCTGCTTGGTAAAAAATGTGTGGCCCCTGGTTGGGGCTGTCGGGCCCTTTGCTTTGATTGATGTAACCCCCTCCTCTCCCATAGACATTTTCCATGATGGAGATCATCTCCCTGAGCTGGTCCAGCTGCGACTCGTCCACCTGTGCGGAGCGGTTATCAGCGCCTCGAAGGTGAGCAGGATTGGCTGGTGTTTGGAATCCTTTGGAAAGTGGCTTAGTGTGGGGTCAGTCTGTTATTTATATTGCAGTCTGTACTCTTCCAATCTGTGGCTTTCCAATGACGAGACCACATGTATTCATACATGGCTGTACACCATCGCCATATGCCCAAACATGCACGTTCCTTTATATATTAACCTGTTACACAGAGCCACTCTGGAATCCATAAACATCAGTAGGTAATTCACCAGTCTCGTATCAGCTGGATTAAATATCTCTACATCTCTCTCAGATCCTGCAGTGTTATTTAAAGAGAATTGCTGGGTGTTTCTAAGGGTACCCGCTAGTTCACTATCCAATGGAGAACTGCAGAACTGAAAGTTTATTGTAAGCATCCATTGGGTTTACTGGAACTAATTCTGGAAACTCTGCAGCAAACGTGGCTCTGTGCTTTGTGAGCAGTATTCCTAATAGCTCGCTCGAGATTGGTAGTTTTATTATAAGAAATATATTATATATTATTATTGAGGGAATTCCTACCTCTCTCTGTTTATATCTCTCTATGATCTGACATGGCCGGACTGTCTGATTCTCATGATTTTCTTTTCCTTCCTCCTATAATGTTTGTGGTGTCCAATAAATGAACGTTCAGACCGATAGATTCATGTTCTGTCTCATTAATACAGGGCTGCTGGTCCGTCTCGGTCAGCAATGTATTGTTCAATAAAAGGTATTTTATCTCCTTGCTTTATTATTTTCTTTCAATGTTCATTTTGTGTTTTTATCACAGGAAAATGCTCTCCTTCTTATCACCCCCACGTCGGTGGAGGTCCTCATGCTGGTCTTGCGGACTTGGTGCGCACGCAGGGATGGGAGGAATGTACGAATATTACAGCTATCTTTGGCGTGCCTCATATCCATGATCCATATTCTGCATGGGAGCAGTCCGAACCAGAGACAGGTGGAGATCCGGCCCATCCTGGACAGCTACTTCAAGGTTCTTAACTCAGACCGCCCATTGTCTTCAACAGAGAGCTCGTCGGACTCACACTGGGACGAAGGACTTCTCACCTTACGGATCAGCATGCTCAGTAAGTCTCTTATATAACAGTGTACTTAATACTTTACCGCTCACATTACAGTAGAGGGAGGTACAGTAAGTGCAGTAGGTACACAGTGTATGTATATTTTATTTATATAGCGCTAACAGGTGTACTCAGCACTTTACAGGTTACATTACAGTAGAGGGAGGTACAGTAAGTGCAGTAGGTATACAGTGTATGTATATTTTATTTATATAGCACTAACAGGTATACTCAGCACTTTACAGGTTACATTACAGTAGAGGGAGGTACAGTAAGTGCAGTAGGTATACAGTGTATGTATATTTTATTTATATAGCGCTAACAGGTGTACTCAGCACTTTACAGGTTACATTACAGTAGAGGGAGGTACAGTAAGTTCAGTAGGTATACAGTGTGTGTATATTTTATTTATATAGCACTAACAGGTATACTCAGCACTTTACAGGTTACATTACAGTAGAGGGAGGTACAGTAAGTGCAGTAGGTATACAGTGTATGTATATTTTATTTATATAGCACTAACAGGTGTACTGAGCACTTTACAGGTTACATTACAGTAGAGAGAGGTGCAGTAGGTATACAATGTATGTATATTTTATTTATATAGCGCTAACGGGTGTACTCAGCACTTTACAGGTTACTTTGCAGTATAGGGAGGTGCAGTAAGTGCAGTAGGTATACAGTGTATGTATATTTTATTTATATAGCGCTAACAGGTATACTCAGCACTTTACAGGTTACATTACAGTAGAGGGAAGTACAGTAAGTGCAGTAGGTATACAGTGTATGTATATTTTATTTATATATAGCGCTAACAGGTGTGCTCAGCACTTTACAGGTTACGTTACAGTAGAGGGAGGTACAGTAGGTATACAGTGTATGTATATTTTATTTATATAGCGCTAACAGGTGTGCTCAGCACTTTACAGGTTACATTACAGTAGAGGGAGGTATAGTAGGTATACAGTGTATGTATATTTTATTTATATAGCACTAACAGGTGTACTCAGCACTTTACAGGTTACATTACAGTAGAGGGAGGTACAGTAAGTGCAGTAGGTATACAGTGTATGTATATTTTATTTATATAGCGCTAACCGGTGCACTCAGCACTTTACAGGTTACATTACAGTAGAGGGAGGTACAGTAAGTGCAGTAGGTATACAATGTATGTATATTATATTTATATAGCGCTAACAGGTGTCCTCAGCACTTTACAGGTTACATTACAGTAGAGGGAGGTACAATAATAAGCTGATGGAGAGGCTGCACTGTATACTTGGTGCTGTGTAGGGGGAAGCAATAATAATCTGATGGGTGATGAACTATGTATCTGGCGTGGTGCCTAATTGGTGGATGGACCCAGATGATGACACAATATTTGACCGATCCGTTGCCGCTCTCTTTTAGGGGCAATTCCGGAAATGTTAAACTGTGCTGATAGACCCGTCTTACAAGCAATATTTCTGAGTAATAACTGCTTTGAACACATCATCCGACTAATTCAGAACAGTAAGGTACGTTTAGCCCCCCGGGGTCTGAGATGGGTCTTCCTTCGTATCGGAGACTCATTGACTGACCTTTAACCTTTCCCTGCACTCGGCAATATGTTTTTTTATGCTTAGTTGGTGCAGAAAGTTCCAATAAAAATGTCTTATTTACCAGCTACCTGTTTTTCTGCCAGACCAGGCTAAATCCTTCTCGCTTAGTTATGGGTAAAATGTGATAAAGTTTTCTGAAGTTTTGGGGGTTTTCTCTTTAGACACAATAATTAGAGCTTACTCCCCTAGACGATCAGTGCTGGTTGTGTGGTGTTACATGTTGCAGGTAATATTAGGTTGGGGTGCCCTCACAGTGGGGATATGACGCCCCGATCTAATCTGTCGTATCCGTCTTAACTCATTCTATACCAGACATACGTAGGAAGATTTATTTACTTTGCACTCATTTCCTGGATTAAATCCTTATTTACCCTCAGGTAAACTATGGACACCTCGCTTTCTGTACTTTATTTTATTCAGACTGCCAGAAAAATGACTCCGGTTCATTTCTTCTTCAGTCTGTAAAGGTCATAAGTGATCTCTATGACGCTGCTCCTAAATGCCTTTCAGTCTGTGTCCTGTCAAGGTAATACTTTAATACCCACAACGTTTCACTTCAGTAGGTTCTCTGGTACGGTAGAGGTTCCTGAACGTCTTTCCCGTGAAGCTCTGTCAATCTCTCAGTTTGGGTGGGCATCTTGGGAAATGTAGTTTGAAACCTTCTGCAGAGCCAGTTAGCTGTCACTTGTCTAGCGCTAATTAGAAGTGTCTTCTGCATTTTATCATATTGGGGAGTTTGCACTGAAATAGGAATGTTGGTGTGTTGCCATGGGCATTGCAAGTGATAACGAATATAGCCAAATTGTAAGAATTCATCACCTTGACAGGTGTGGCCAAAAATGTGGGATTTCTGGATTAGTCGATAAACTACGAAATGTGTATATATAAAAAGAACAAATATTTATTTATTTATCTGTAATCTTGGATGATACATTTTCCTGCACAGTTCAGTGTGTTTAATTGGTATTTCTTGTCTTGTTTGCAATGGCATCCTAAGTATTCAAAAAGTGGAAATATGACATTTGTTTGATAAGTTTTATAAGAGTATAAATAAAGATTTAAATAACGCATTATTTTTCATCATCCAAAGTGTTTCTGGTTGTTTGACGCACCGTCCATTGCCTCTGTGTTATTAACCTTGTGGGGTTTATTCAATAAATTGCATATTGTGGTGAACTGATGAGGAAATTGCTGCAATAAAATATCCACAATAAATTTGCTCCCTTTCCTAATCGGTTCACCCCGATTCCCTGAATAAATCCCTGTGTCTTGCATACCTTGTGCCTTAATTAACCTCTGTAACCCTACAGCTTTACCTGAGCGCTAGTCACAGGAGTGTGGAGAGTGGAAGTGATCTCACCACTCAGTTGCTCACCGAGATCGATATCGGGAAGGTATACCATAGCGCATTGCGTGCTTGATCTCTCCATCCACCTGCTGCTCTTTTTCTTTGCTTTTAATAACTTGTTCTGCTTGCGCTTTAACAAAATAAGTGGTGTCAGCGAGGTAACCGGTCTGTAAAGGGTTAATATGTGGATTTTAGGGAGTTATGTCTGTATTCAGCTATATAAAACGGGAATATGCCACCAAAATGTATCTCAGCGAGTGTGCTTGCTAAGTATAGCTTGATTCAGATAGAGTATTGAGACGAACTTTAAACCACGAAATGCCAAATTAGGGGGCTATAGGAGGGAGATGAAGTCCACAGACACCTGGTGTACCAAAGGTTAGCTGTCTGTCCTCTAGGCTTGTGTTATTCTCATTTTTGGTTCTCTTGTAGGTGCAGTATATTTTAATGCTCAAGCAGTGACTTGGCCACAGAAATATTTTAAACGGTCTGTTTGTTCAGACGTCTTTTTTTAGAATTTACGGTTTCTACCAAAGTGTGGCGGATCAGATCCTGCCCTCAGGCACAACGTGCTCTGCCTATCAGCCCTACCATCTTTACTAAGTGACCGGACTGGTTTTCTCTGGTAATCACTTGACCAGCATCAGTAGACGTGTTTTGTTTTGAATGTATTTATTTATTTTTCTAATTCAGATGGTTGAGCTCAATGACTCTTTACTGTTGCTCCCTGGGCTCTTGATCGTGTCCTAATTCAGTAAAATATTCCACTGTAGCTGTGGACAACGTGAGCTTATTTAAAGACTGGTCTCATACTGTGATCTGTGAAGAAATAAATACTGATCTACCAAGCAATGAATTGTCAAACAGAATTAAAGGATCACTATAGGGTCAGGAACACAAACATGTATTCCTGACCCTATATAGTGTTAACACCACCATCTAGTCCCCCTGGGCCCCTCATGCCTCCATAAATATAGCAAAATCTTACTGTATTCAAGCCTGAAGCTGTAAATCTGCATGCTGTTAGACTCAGAAAAACAAGCAGTCTGCTGACATGTGGTAGCCTGATCCAATCACAGTGCTTCCCCATAGGATTGGCTGAGACTGACAAGGAGGCAGATCAGGGGCAGAGCCAGCATGATTCAAACACAGCCCTGGCCAATCAGAATCTCCTCATAGAGATGAATTGAATCAATGAATCTATATGAGGAAAGTTCAGTGTCTGCATGCAGAGGGAGGAGATACTGAATCACAGGATGCTGTGCACAGTGCTGCCCTGTGCTCTGCTGACAGCAGATCTGAGTGGATGGAGGCATATTGTGCCTCCATCAACTCCGAAGTCCCTCTGGTTCACTCTGAGTGACTGTAACAGGAGGTGTTCCTAGCTTTCAATGTAAACACTGTATTTTCTCAGAAAATACAGTGTTTACACGAGAAAGGCTGCAGGGAGCTAGAGTTCTCACCTGAACAACCTCATTAAGCTGAAGTTGTTCAGGTGACTATAGTGTCCCTTTAAGCAAAAAATAATAATTCAGGCCTAGGTTTTGCAACTTATCATGTGAGCAGGTGCAGTGGAGGGAGAGGAGGACAAGAGTGAGCAGGTGCAGTGGAGGGAGAGGAGGACGAGGGTGAGCAGGTGCAGTGGAGGGAGAGGAGGAAGAGGGTGAGCAGGTGCAGTGCAGGGAGAGGAGGAAGAGGGTGAGCAGGTGCAGTGGAGGGAGAGGAGGAAGAGGGTGAGCAGGTGCAGTGCAGGGAGAGGGTGAGAGCAGGTGCAGTGCAGGGAGAGGGTGAAAACAGGTGCAGTGGAGGGAGAGGAGGAAGAGGGTGAGCAGGTGCAGTGCAGGGAGAGGAGGAGGAGGGTGAGCAGGTGCAGTGGAGGGAGAGGAGGACGAGGGTGAGCAGGTGCAGTGCAGGGAGAGGAGGAAGAGGGTGAGCAGGTGCAGTGCAGTGAGAGGAGGAGGAGGGTGAGCAGGTGCAGTGCCGGGAGAGGAGGAAGAGGGTGAGCAGGTGCAGTGCAGGGAGAGGAGGAGGAGGGTGAGCAGGTGCAGTGCAGTGAGAGGAGGAGGAGGGTGAGCAGATGCAGTGCAGGGAGAGGAGGAAGAGGGTGAGCAGGTGCAGGGAGAGGAGGAGGAGGGTGAGCAGGTGCAGTGGAGGGACAGAGGGAGGAGGGTGAGCAGGTGCAGGGGAGGAGGAGGAGGGGAGGGTGAGGAGGTGCCAGTGCTGGGAGAGGAGGGAGAGGGTGAGCAGGTGCAGTGGAGGGAGAGGAGGAGAGGGGGGAGCGGTGCAATGGAGGGGAGAGGAGGAAGAGGGGGAGCAGGTGCAGTGCAGGGAGAGGAGGGTGAGCAGGTGCAGTGGAGGGAGAGGAGGACGAGGGTGAGCAGGTGCAGTGCTGGGAGAGGAGGAAGAGGGTGAGCAGGTGCAGTGCAGGGAGAGGAGGAGGAGGAGGGTGAGCAGGTGCAGTGCAGGGGGAGGAGGGTGAGGAGGTGCAGTGCAGGGAGAGGAGGACGGGGGTGAGCAGGTGCAGTGGAGGGGAGAGGAGGACGAGGGTGAGCAGGTGCAGTGCAGGGAGAGGAGGGTGAGCAGGTGCAGTGCAGGGTGATGAGGAGGAGGAGGGTGAGCAGGGGCAGTGGAGGGAGAGGAGGAGGAGGAGGGGGAGCAGGTGCAGGGGAGGGAGAGGAGGAGGAGGAGGGTGAGCAGGTGCAGTGGAGGGAGAGGAGGAGGAGGAGGGTGAGCAGGTGCAGTGGAGGGAGAGGAGGAGGAGGAGGGTGAGCAGGTGCAGTGGAGGGAGAGGAGGACGAGGGTGAGCAGGTGCAGTGCAGGGAGAGGAGGAGGAGGGTGAGCAGGAGCAGTGAGAGGAGGAGAGTGAGTGTGAGTAGGTGCAGTGCAGGGAGAGGACGAGGGCAATGAGAGTAGGGTCAGAAGTGGATGTTTTTGGATCCAGTACAGGGAAGCTGTGGTGATTGTATGAAATCCTATAATGGCTGAGAATGCAGATTAGTGGCTGATACCGTGCTAGATGCTATGGCTGCAGTGACTGGGAATGGTAGGAAGGGGCTGGGGATGGATTGCGTTAAGAGCAAAAAACAACCAAAAGCTGTAATTTAAAGGCTAACAATGCCCTCTTGCAGTTATACCTCTACTGACACCATTGTTTTGGGTTTTGTGCTTGCAATGCGCTGGAGTTCTTGCTGTGAGTTCCTGGGTCTCTCCTTTTTGTGGTGGCTTTGGATCTATTCAGATATCTGTCCAATTTTATTACTAAGAGATTGCGCATCACATCTGTAAAGCACTAAACTGTGGCTGGCCTTGTGCTCCCTCCACATTAATTTAGGGTTTTGTAATTACTACCCCCTGTCCTGGACATTCACAGATTTTTAGCCCTTAAAGTGACAATATAGTTACCAAAACAATTTTAGCTTAATGAAGCTGTTTTGGTATATAGATCACGCCCCTGCAGTCTTACTCAATTTTCTGACATTTAGGAGTTTAATCACTTTTTGTTTATACAGCCCTAGCCACACCTCCCTGCATGTGACTTACGCTTCCTGTAAAGATAGATCTAATGTTTACACTTCCTTTATTGCAGATTCTGTTTAATTTAGAATTTCTTATATCATGCTTTGTTAATAGCTTGCTAGACCCTGCAGGAGCCTCCTGTGTGTCATTAATGTTACATTTAAAGAGCAGGAGATAAAACCATTTTTTTCCCCATGCAGTCTGTCCGTCACAGCCAGGGGAGGCATGGTGGGGGCAGCATAAACAGAAACAAAAGTGATTTAACTCCTAAATAACAGAATCAAGCAGTGATTAAACAGAATGTGCAATAAAGCAACCTAGAATAACACAATTCCTTTTCATGAAGTGTTTATTAAAGGGACACCGTAGGCACCCAGACCACTTCAGCTCATTGAAGTGGTCTGTGTGCTGTGACGCTTTTCCACTTAGTGCTGCAATGTAAAACATTGTGGTTCCAGAGAAACTAATGTTTAGATTGTAGCTCTAAGTCCGCCCCACTAGAGGGCTTCCTGAATCCAAACTGACTTTTGGCCTGTTATCTGACCCTGGACGTCCTCACGGATGGGAAAGCATTGGGTCTCCCACGCCGGCATCAGGAGCGTGGGCGGAGCCTGATCCAGCGCCGAGGGATATCAGCGCTGGATTCAGGTAAGTGGCTGAAGGGGGACCCTGAGGGGGGGGGAGGGGGCTGTCCTGGCACTATAGGATCCCTTTTAGGCTGAGTGTGAGTTACATACAGGGAGGTGTGACTAGGTCTGTATAAGCAAAGCAATAGCTGAGAATTGAGCATCAACTATACACCAAACCAGCTTCACAAGACTAAATTTGTTTCTGATGGGAAGCAGTTTTAACTTGATAGAAATGAAAACAAAACCCGTCAGACAGGTCCCAATTAATTCAAAATGTCTGCATAGGAGATGTGCAGATCATCGTTTCAGCCTGTCCTAGGCTTTATTCTGCGAAAACCTCTTGACGTCCCTGTTTGTTGAAACGTCTCGGGAGCCCCGCTGGGGCAATTCTCAGAGGAGCACAGTCTGCCCTACCATCAAACCTCTAGGATTAAAGGGAGAACACACGGAACCACAAAACTCCTGTCCTCTGAGGGCTAATTAGGAGAGGGGGCAGATGTACACGGCTCTTGCCGTCAGTATTCCAGCGTGGCCTTTTTAGTAATTGTACAATCAGGACAGATCTATTGTGCTGGGAGACGTACACGCTTACTTACTGAAGGGAGAATTCAAGGTGAATTGAAAGCATAGCTGATTTAGAAAATGTTTCCATTTTGGCTATTATGATCTTAAATTTGAAATTCCCCTTGAATTCTCTTTTTAGTGCATTATCCTCTTTGTGTGTTGGACCTTGAAACCTGTTTTTATTTGGTTTAAGTTAAAAGTTATCAATATTTAGGTTGTAAGCTCTTCAGAGAAGGGCCTTCCTCAGTCCCTATTTTTTTACTTCTTTTCATTTATCTACCCATTGTACAGCATCACATAGAAACATAGAATGTGACGGCAGATAAGAACCATTCGGCCTATCTAGTCTGCCCAATTTTCTAAATACTTTCATTAGTCCCTAGTCTTATCTTATAGTTAGGATAGCCTTATGCCTATCCCACGCATGCTTAAACTCCTTTGCTGTGTTAACCTCTACCACTTCAGCTGGAAGGCTATTCCATGCATCCACTACCCTCTCAGTAAAGTAATACTTCCTGATATTATTTTAAACCTTTGCCTCTCTAATTTAAGACTATGTCCTCTTGTTGTGGTAGTTTTTCTTCTTTTAAATATAGTCTCCTCCTTTACTGTGTTGATTCCCTTTATATATTTAAATGTTTCTATATGTTCATATCCCCCCTGTCTCGTCTTTCCTCCAAGCTATACATGTTAAGATCCTTTAACCTTTCCTGGTACGTTTTATCCTGCAATCCATGAACCAGTTTAGTAGCCCTTCTCTGAACCCTCTCTAAGGTATCAATATCCTTCTGAAGATACGGTTTCCAGTACTGTGTACAATACTCCAAGTGAGGTCTCACCAGTGTTCTGTATAATGGCATGAGCACTTCACTCTTTCTACTGCTAATACCTCTCCCTATACAACCAAGCATTCTGCTAGCATTTCCTGCTGCTCTATTGCATTGTCTGCCTACCTTTAAGTCATCAGAAATAATCACCCCTAAATCCCTTTCCTCATATGTTGAGGTTAGGACTCTATCAAATATTCTGTACTCTGCCCTTGGGTTTTTACGTCCAAGATGCATTATCTTGCACTTATCCACATTAAATGTTAGTTGCCACAATTCTGACCATTTTCTAATTTTTTCTTAATCATTTGCCATTTGGATTATCCCTCCTGTTACATATCTTAGTATCGTCAGCAAAAAGACATACGTTACCATCAAGACCTTCTGCAATATCACTAATAAAAACATTAAAGATTCCTGAGGTACCCCACTGTTGACAAGCCCATGCTTCGAATATACTCCATTGACTACAACCCTCTGTTGCCTGTCACTCAGCCACTGCCTTACCCATTCAACAATATTGGAATCCAAACTTAGATTACAGTTTATTGATGATCACAGAGTATGTTGGTGCTATATAATTCATTGATAATCTCCACATTGTGCTGGCCATTTTGCCTGAAACTTATCCCACGCAGTGTGTTTTCAGAATTGTGGAATTGCTGATGGATAGCTCTGCACTAACGTTGCTGTTATATTACCAGCGTTGAATAAATGAGCAAATCCGTCGGAAACCATTTGCCATGTTAGTGGCAGGGCAGGAGAAAGTATTTTATACTGAAAGGGGAATAAAATTGAGCCTGTCAATCAGTTACTACAATAGTATAAACATAGAAATACTAAATGATTATTTATCTGTTACCACCTGAAATAACTGTGATTAGCTGACTCAGAAAGTTTACTTTAAAGTTCTAAAATGTACTTAAAATGAGAGAAAATTTGTAGCCCTCCTTATTCAGAGCACAAAACAAACTGGTAGCGAAAATTGCACTGGCTGCTAGGCGAACCATCGCCGAACAATGGGGCAACCAAACCACACCATCACTAGAAACTGTGACCCGCAAGATCACAGAAGCTATGTAGATGGATAACCTCTCCGCCCTACTCCACGACACAATCCACAACTTCCACAAAATCTGGGACCCCTGGTTCCTAGACCGACTAACACAGTCGGTCTAGTGAGAAGGAACTTGGAGATAAAATACCGCCCACACAACATCAGGTAGACCCAAGCTCTAGACCAAAACCAACCCAAGTGCCAAAACACCCGCCCCCCCACCCCTGGCGCCACACAAACTCAAATACAGACCCAAACAGAAACCCAACACCGGCCTCAGGAGGTGAAACTATGGGACAAGATCCCCCATCAAACCACAACCATAAAAGCAACACTCCCACACAAGACATAAGCAGATCCTGAGGCGACTGACGCCCGAACAGCACACGCTGTGATCCTCTAATGCATCCTGATAGTGTTTAATGGATATGGTTGCTCTGAGCTTTGATAAACAGTTTTTGTTTTATGCAGTCTGCGTTTTGGTTAGTGTTCATTTCTTGATGCTGTGATTCACCTGTCTTTGCTCAGATTTTAGATCTGTGTAACAGCGATACATATCAGAGGTCTCAGAGGTAGAACTTTGCCTACATAAATGGCTTGGCATGGCGTGTTCTGATGGGTACGGTGCTTGTTGTCTGTAAAATCTTACATAGTCCATTTCCACAGTCCATACAGAGAGCCCACCGAGTCCATTTCCACAGTCCATACAGAGAGCCCACCGAGTCCATTTCCACAGTCCGTACAGAGAGCCCACCGAGTCCATTTCCACAGTCCGTAGAGAGCCCACCGAGTCCATTTCCACAGTCCGTACAGAGAGAGTCCATTTCCACAGTCCACCGAGTCCATTTCCACAGTCCATACAGAGAGCCCACCGAGTCCATTTCCACAGTCCGTACAGAGAACCCACCGAGTCCATTTCCACAGTCCGTACAGAGAGCCCACCGAGTCCATTTCCACAGTCCGTACAGAGAGCCCACCGAGTCCATTTCCACAGTCCGTACAGAGAGCCCACCGAGTCCATTTCCACAGTCCGTACAGAGAGCCCACCGAGTCCATTTCCACAGTCCGTACAGAGAGCCCACCGAGTCAATCTGCCCTGCTTTGTGAAATTCTCTCTACCTGCATGTACTGGGTTTTCTGCAAGAAACACAGGAACCCCTTAGCAGGAGCGCTAACAGAATGTGGAGCAGGGTTCTAACAGCGGATGAGTCCCCCTCTCCTCCCCCATTTCCACAGTCTGTACAGGGCCCACCGAGCCCATTTCCACAGTCTGTACAGGGCCCACGGAGTCCGTTTCCACAGTCTGTACAGGGCCCACCGAGCCCGTTTCCACAGTCTGTACAGGGCCCACCGAGCCCATTTCCACAGTCTGTACAGGGCCCACAGAGCTCTTTATAGGCGTCCTTGACTGACTTTGAGCTGATCCCTTGGACTCCTAGCTCACTGTGGGCATCATCTCAGTTGAGTCAGAATAATCTAATCATTGGTGTATTCCCGTAGAATCTGTGCAGCTTTCAAATGTTATTTTAATGTTATTTTGACATTTGTTGTCTGGTGACTTAAATTACACTAGAAGTTACAGAATATAAAGTCAATAAAATGAGCAATGCTTCACTTATGTTTCTGAGTATTTGTAAAAGGTTCCCTACATTTTTACCCTGGACCCATCACTCAGCCAGGTAACTAAAATGAAAAGTAAATTCGTACACAATTTCTGTTGTATAACGTGGTTCCCTGAATTTTGACATGGTGTGGGGCTCTGTGTTAGTGTTCCTTTAATTCTGTAATTGATCATTATTGGTGTTAGTGGTGCTGGTGGTGCGCTGCTATGTGATGTGATGGCTGTAGCTGGATCCTGCTGGCATGGTCTTGTAATTACGGGAGCTTGGTGATTGAAATTCATAAATTCTTTCCGTAAGATGATGAACCACAGCTGACTGATTTTCTGTGCACTATACAGGTCCTTGACAGCGACTCTGATTCCATTACAGTAAACGCCATCAGTGTTCTGACTTCCATCATGAGAAACTCGCCATCTGCCAAGGTGAGTCACAGGCTTTGGGTTTGTATGTAATGGCTACTGTTAATACTGTTAAACAGCAAGCAATACGTGTGTCCTCCTTGTTCCCTTGCGATAAATGTATTGGAAAGCCTCCTAATGTAAAGGCTTTGACATTTTGGTTATAACGGCGTATTTATAGAAGTATCACTAACAGAAGGGGGTAAGATAATGAGCAATGAGCGTGACATAGAATGTGAGGAGAAGGGGGCTCATCCGCTGTTAGAACCCTGCTCCACATTCTGTTAGCGCTCCTGCTAAGGGGTTCCTGTGTTTCATGCAGAAAACCCAGTACATGCAGGTAGAACGATTTTCCCAAAGCAGGGCAGAATAAACGGTCTTTTATCAGACGGGCCCATGTGATATTTGTGTGACTGGCTAATCGTTGTTTACTCTGTGCTTGCTAGCTCCGTCTCGGTCTTTCTCATTGAGAGATTGCTGGGTAGGAAGATTCCACCAGACAATCTGTGCTTCGCACGGTCTTTGACGTTATAACAGGATTTATTTCTTCTTCTGCGCAGGAAGTGTTCAAAGAACGAATCGGTTACCCTCACCTTTTCGAAGTCCTGAAGAGCCGATGCCAGCCTACAAAGAGACTTCTCCAAGAACTGCTGAACATGGTGACACAACTTTATTCATTTTCTCATGTTGTTTGTAGACTGTGTGAGTTCTGAAAAAATTACAATATTTCCCATAATTCTTAAAGTGCCAGTAATATGGAAATAACGGCCATGGTCTATATTGCTAACCTCTGGCACTCCCTAATTTAATAATAACTGTGAACAAGACACTCGTCAGCGCACGCAAGAATAGTTCCTCCATTTTGTAGGTTAGAGACCCCTCCCACCCCACCTGTGGGTAAAGCCTTGTTCGGGGGAGAATGGCTGATAGTCTGGGAAGCTGCTAGCTTTCCAGCTGTATGGTTTATTGAACATGTGGATCTCGTGGAATCCTCATTAGCACAGCTCTGTATCTTTCTAATGTGAATGTTAAACATCTCTTTCAGGCTGTAGAAAGTGTTCACGACTTCAGTACAGAGCTTGCCATCCAGAACGAACAGCCCCTTCTAATTCTGGTCCAGTGGATCCCTGAGCTTGTTCCACGAGATCTACAAATCCTGGTGTCTGATTGGCTGAAAGTTACCTGTGACTCCTCCCTGAGGAACCGTATGACGTGCGTGCAAGCCGGGATGGCGAGCCACATTCTGGCAGCGCTCCAGCATGAGACCACGTTGGATGAAAAGTGTGCAGAGAATCTCATCAGCCTCCTTCAAGTGCTGGGCCGCCTTTCCAGCCGACCCACTGAGCTCAAACAACTTATTCGGCTCCTGAGGACTGATGGCAATTGCTGTCATCCATATGCAGCCAAGGTCATCCGAGCACTTTCCGCCATGGCCAGGAAGGATGGGCCGGAGCGAGCCCTGCAGTATTTTGACCTGTCACCCAGCATGTCTGGGATCATGGTGCCCACCATGCAGAAGTGGCCGGGGCCTGGCTTTGCCTTCCACGCCTGGGTCTGTCTGAATGAAAACGTGAAGGATGAGTTACTGAGTGGAAGGAAGCGCAAGCAGCTGTACAGGTAATGGCGTGGGACACTTTGTATGGTCAGATTGTCCCTTTTTGGCAGTGAGTGGGAGAGTGTACTCCTGTCTAGGTGCGATGGAAACATGTCTCCTAGAAATGTAAGACTATGAACTCCTGTATGTCTAGATGGTAGTGATTGTTCCCCTGTGTGGCTCGCAGTGATCGTGATTGATCCCATGTGTGTCTGGGGGTGATAGGGGCTGTTCTCCTGTGTGGTTGGAAGTAGTAGTGACTGTCTCTTTAAAGTGGTGTCTGTGGTGGCGAGTGGCCGCGAATTACAGCGTGTGTCCTCCTCTGTGACAGCAAGTATCAGCTAGTGTCTTCCTCTGTGGTGGTGAGTATCAGTCCTGTCACCCTCGGGGGCTGCGAGTTGCAGCGTGTTTCCGCCTCTGTGACTGCAAGTGTCTTTCTCTCTGGTGGTGAGTGGCAGCGCATGTCCCCCTCTGTGGCAACACGTGTCCCTTTGTAGATGAAGTAGGATCAGACTCAAGTCCTCAGGAAGAACCGGAGTGTCCTCTTCTACTACATCTAAACTGACTGTCTCAGGCTGTATGTTTTTGTGCCAGGATGTATTGATGACGCAGGATATGGAAGCATGTTCAGTACAATAAACAATTCACTTGACTATTTTGCTCTAAACCATAGAATTCCCTTTGTGCGTTCCTTGTTCGTATCTGAGTAAATATTTGACAGATTGCACCTGTTCTCTGTGTTAGTTTCTTTGCAGCTAGCGGCACAGGGTTTGAAGCTTTCTTCACAATGGATGGGATGCTCGTGGTTGCAGTTTGCACCAAGAAAGAATACATGACGGTGGCTCTGCCAGAATTACACTTTAACGATGCCATGTGGGTGAGTCTCTGCCCACCATTCTGATAAATAACCAGTCACAAACAGCAGAAACTGTCTCCCTTTAAAGTGGCCAGCAGGAGGCAGCACTTAAATCCTGAACTCATAGTCTCTCAATGTGTTTAATGAAGGTGTGTTGTGTTATTGGTTCCCTGGGCCTTGGTTCTGATACCTAGACAGCGTGCAAGTGGGTGCATTTTGTTGAGTAAAGCCCACAAGCACGGTTTAACCCTTTCTCAGTGCTGGATTGTGGGTTAATTGTTATCTGCGTAATTAAATGCATTGATTTCTACCTAGAAGTTGCGATGTACTACTGGACCTTACACGCTGACCGCAGTGATGTAAAAAAAAATATCAATTTCTTGAGAGAAATAAAAATTGTGACATTTACTGTTCTATCCAGCGCGGCATCCTTTCAGACTGCTATATGTGGTGCAAGACAGGAACCAGCAGCAAAGTGTAGGTTTCAGCCAGCAAGGCCAGCGTGCGCCAATCCTACCATCTGGTTTTTCTTCTGTTTTTTTTCCAGCACAGTGTGGACATTGTGCATGTGGCAGGGAGACGACCATTTGGGCAGAATATGGTGAATATTTATACCGATGGTGAACTAAGGGAAGTGGCACAGCTTCGCTTCCCGTCTCTGAATGAGGTGAGTGTGAGACAGTGGGTGGCTCGCTGTATGGACACTTTACTGGGGGTGCTTGTAATATACAGCCATTATCTGTCTCTCTGGCTTCATTCATGAGATAGCATTAATTAAAATAATAGAAGCTGGACTCGTTGATAGAACTGCATTTTCATAATGTATAAAAAAAAAAAAGGGGGTTAATTCCAGCATGGACTGTCCCTTTATACCCGTGCTGTAAATGTTTATTAACATGGCGAGCGATATAGCATTGGGTTCAGTTTTAAAGGTCCTCTTTAATCTGTATTTTAGACCATCTACCATGGTGGCTTCCTCAGCTGCTGTTTTATTTACAAACAATTTAGTTCATTTACAAACATTTTTGTAATAAAATTGTAGCTGGAGGTTGTTTGAGGGCAATTTGTAAATTCATGCGACATAGTCTGTATCAGCCCATTCCCACTCTGCGTCTGTTACTCATTCACAGTCCTTTACTTCATGCTGCATCGGATCTGCCGGGCACCGAACAACCACCACGGTTTTCACCTCTCCATCTCATACTCCGGATCTCACCTTCGCTTCGCACACTGCGCTCAGCCGCTCTCAGTCCTTCCCTGCAACGGCCAGCCGGCCCAGCTGGGGAATGATAGCAGGGCCTGGCCCTCGGGAGGGGCTGGTGTCTACCATAGTGGCAGGGACTCAGGACACAGAGTGGGGCACTCCCACATCATTGGAAGGTCATCTTGGCACAGTGGCCATCTTTCACGACGCTCTGCAGCCTGCACAAGTGAAGGCGCTTTACACTGCTGGTAATTCTCCAATAATTTCATGTTTTGGACAGGTTTGTCATCCTGTCAGACCATAAAGTTCATAGTCACCCTGTTTCTAGGAATAGTAATTGACACTGAAAATGTTCCATCTTTCCAGCCGTAACTAGGCCGGATTCGGTCTAGCATTGAGTGAAGGAGCCATCTCCTAGTATAGAGAAACTGCTAGTGTAATTCCTGCAATTCATAGTTATGTTTCCCAGAACTGAAGACATGGATTTAGTGTCTGTATTTGCATATGGGCACAGCTGGCATTTACTAAATTTCACCTCCTTCCTTCAGGCCCGAACTTAGTGTCTCCATTGAAACTGGACGGCGAGTTGAACGACCTAAACAGCAAACTTCTCCTCTTCTACACTCCCCAGGTACGCATGTACCCCAAAATCCATGGCATGTTTGTGCCGTAAACTGTAACATGCATGTGTGCATCCCAATAAATGTTCCAGGTGTGCATTCCCAAAAAACTGGCACGCCATAGTTATGTGTGTAAACCCCAGGTCCAGGGTATACGTGTTTGTACATATATTTTTCTTCTATTTTCTATACTTTATTCATAAATAACTTTTCATTCGCTTTGTTCACAGGCATCTCAAAATAACATCTGTCTGGACCTTTCCCCGAGTCACTCGTTTGATGGTCGACTGACTGGCCACCGTGTCATTACTTGGGACGTGAAGGTATCTGGTTTGAGGTTCTCCATGTGATGTATTCTACCTCTTGTCTCATTACTTTTCCATCCTGATGCTGCTGCCATACATCCTCTACTTCAGCATCTCCTGATCTTGCCATCTTTTCCTTCCTTTTTCTTGCCATCCCCTACTCTCTCTCTCTCTCAACTGACAAATCTCTCTCTCTGCCCCAGGACGTTGTTAACTGTGTCGGAGGGATGGGTACACTGCTCCCTCTGCTACACCAGGTGGCACAGCAGACCAAGGAAGCTCCGGGCACCCAGGAGACACATGACTTAGTTGGTCCTGAGCTGACGTCCTCGCGGAATGCGCAGGGAATGCAAATGCCTCTTGGGAAATCTTCAGGTAATTTACTCCCTGTCACAAAGGACAGGGGAACATTTTCCCTGGAAAATAATGGTGCATTTTATTCTAAGATGAATTGACTGACTGAGCTGTGTACCCTATATAACACTTATGCAAAGAAGAATTATCCTAAAGATAATCATTATCATTAAATATATACTTTAGAAATTCAATGCCCCTGGGAAACAGAACTTCACAGCAGAAATCAGGGGGAAATATCGTGCACCCCATTTATTACTAAGCTGCACCATATCACAGCCCAGATGTAAAGCTGCACTGTGTATTGATAGTTCACAAATCTCTGCATTGTTGTGGTAAGCTGTGATTTTATTTGATCCATCATTAAACTGTAGCCAAACTACAAAACAGATAACCAGGGTGCCTGCGAGGGGGTGTTATTTGTATTCAAGATTAGATGTTTTGGCTAAAGATGAATGCATTGTGATTAACTGCTCTAGAGCAATTGGGAAAATTATCACTTTCATGGATTTATTCATTGAAATCCACTTCATACAACGGGAAACGATTGGTTTGTTTTTGGTGTATAACGATTGTCCTGATCATTCCCTGTCTTTCTCTTTGAAGAGAGCAGATTGGAGCGGAATGGCGTGGCAGCTTTCCTTCTCATGGTTAAAAACTTTATTCACAATCATCCAGTCAATCAGGAGAGCCTTATGCAGTGTTATGGCCCGGCCATCATCGGAGCCCTCCTCCAAAAAGTGAGCATGGTAAATAGCCTTCTTCAGGCTTTTACAGCATTGTCTCCCCTTTTCTCTTCACATTGATTTTCCCTCCGTAGCTCGACATTTACTCCAAGCACCATGACCACTTCAGTGATTTGTTGTTACTCCGGACGTTTAGCAGCACCATTAGCCAGCCCAGAACTCAATTCTGGTCATAATCGGTGTCTGACACTGGCTCAAGACAGCCAATGGCAGCACGGCATCTCCACTGCCTCTGTCCTCCCCTCGGTCCCGGCCAGGGGATCAACATCAGACAAAAAGGATCAGGCTGCAAGGAAAACTTTGAACACTGGTGTATTTTATGCTTTAATTTATTTTTTTTAAAGGACACTATAGGGTCAGGACACAAACATGTATTCCTGACCCAGTAGAGTTAAAACCTCCATCTTGCCTCACTAAATATAGTTAAATCTGACTTGTATTCAAGTCTGGAGCTGCATGCTCTGTCCCTGTTTCCTTTAGACTTGCCCACTGCCTGCTGACATCAGCAGAAGTGGTAGCCTGATCCAATCACAATGCTTCCCCATAGGATTGGCTGAGACTGAAAAAGAGGCAGAGATAGCACAATTCAAACAGCCCTGGCCAATCAGCATCTCCTCATATAGATTAATTGAATCAATGAATCTCTATGAGGAAAGTTCAGTGTCTGCATGCAGTGGGTGGAGACACTGAATGTTGTGATGCATTTTAGGCAGTGAGCGAGTAGTCGTGTGTTTCCCTATGCGGTGGGAATGTGGACTAATGGCTCGTTGTGATGCTGGAGGTGTTTTCCCTGGTAAGAGGATCCCCTTGGCTGAGATCCATGTGCCTGTGATACTGGTTCTGGTTCTGAGAGCCAACAGAGAGGAATACTAAATTCTGCCAATGCTATAACTGGGTCTGTTTCTCCCCAAGGTGTCTCCGCTCACTCTGGATATGAACGTGCTGATGGCCTCTCAGATGTTAATGGACCAAATATCTTCAGAAGGTCACAGCCTCCTTCTCCATCACTTCTACCAGCACCTGCTCTTTGACTTCCGTATCTGGAGCAGCAGTGACTTCGCAGTCAGAATTGGTATGTGCCGTCATGGAAGCCATATACATATACTTACCATGGTACTTTCTAAAGGCAACGCTCAACATTTCAAGTCCTACAACACTAGCCAGGCGAAAACTCGCCACTGCAAGCCTACACAGTCCATTTCACACTCGTAGATGAGTGGAAATGCTGAGCCCAGGTCTAACAATATGGGCAGTGCACCCCACAAACTCTATACGCAACGATTTAACATATTACAAGGTTTGTGATAACCTGCTCTACTTAACTATCTCTAGCTCACCAACTAGCCCAACCCCAGACATATCTGTACTGCAGTGGTGGTGATTCTAGCCTGAACGTACCATAAACAATACTGTTTTCTAAAAATCCAGAAATTACAATAAAAATCATTGCAAGAGACCTACAAAACACCTGCTGAGTATTTCCTTCATTAAAGATTTAACCATCTATGTGCCAGAGAGGAAATTATATACTTTTCATACTGTGTGTTACAGAGCAATGGTTACTGCGTTTGGTTAACGTCGTCTTGTATGGAGTCAGTGATATTGTTTGTCTTTGCTCGCAGTGTTACGGCTTTCTGGCAAACAGTTGGTTAATCTATAATTCCACCTCATATTCATTCCAGGTCATATTCAGTATTTATTATCCATCATGAAAGATTACAAGCAGAGGATTCGGAAGAAATATGGTGTGCAGTACATCTTGGACTCCATCAGGAGGCATTGTGGGTAAGAATTCTGTGCAAGTAAGTGAGCATGTGTCTTCCTGAAGATACAATGCACCGTGAACAGCTGTAGGAACAAGCGGCTCTGTATAACGTGTTGTGATCCTTGTCTGCAGTTAGCACGGTCCTCTTGGGCACAAACATGCACAGTCTTTTAAGGCAACTTAATTCCAGGCACGTTATTGTTAAACTCCACCACAGATACAGCAGCAAATGGAAAAAAAACAGTAACACAAATCCCTATAAACAAAAACCTAGCTCGGTCTGAGCACTGACTAACATCAAGTTCCCTATCTCTCAAGGGTTTAAACTATAACAGAACAATAATTGGTTACACCAACCTAGTGCCTTTGTCAGCACTCTGCACTCCGCACTCAGTTAGCATGTGGCTTCCATTCCTTCTAGAAAGAAACAAAATTCTCTCTCCTTTTACCTGCCTAGCAGGGAGGGGTTTATTCCCACTGCTGCAGCTGATCACCTGCAGCTGAGCAGTGGACTGGAGACAGTCTCCCAAGAAAACCGATAAACTGCGGAGTGGAGCACTGGCCCACCCTGCTCTCCAAATGCTCCACCTCAGGGGTCCATAACTAAATATTCATTTAGGTGATATACATACACACACTCCCCCTGGGGTTAAATCATATGCTTCTCTGAACAATTCAGTCGAAATATAAACTCCCTCACAGACCACCCCATTCACCTTGTCACAGTGTGTACGTTATGATTCTGTGGTGTCAGTGCTTTCGTTATTCCTCAGTTTACCAACAGTACCACAGAAGGATCTCCTAGCGTTCAGTGCTTGAAATCACTAGGATTGACATTAAATAAATAAATCTCTCCGGGTTAGTTTCTAAAGTCTGCATTGTTCAAATGGGAAACTTAGTCACTGCTAGACTAATTTCAGTCTGAACTGCTTACTGGATTTTAATTCTGTACAATTCAGACTTTAGTGAATAGACAACTTCATACTGATTAACCACAGTATTAATACCACAGGCCAAATATTGTGTAGGTCCCCGTTGTGCTGCAGAAACAGCTCTTATGCATCGAGGCATGGATTCCACAAGACCTCTGAACGTGTCCTGCTATCTGGCACCAATATATTAGTAGCAGGTCATTTAAAGGGACACACTACTCAAATAATACATTTAAAAAAAAAATCATAATTTAGTGGCCATACCCCAATAGAAAAAATGCATGCATTTAATAATGGGGCATAACAACAAAACAGCTTGTAAAAGCTGCAGATCTCTTGTCTGCTGCCTTTACAAGCCCTCCCCTTCTAACCCCACCCAGACTTTCTGTGTCTGTCCAATCATAGACTTCCCAATGCAGCTCAATGAAAAGTCTTTGCAAGGCAGGTGTTCTTGGCAATTGCTGCCTCTTGGGTTTAGTTCCACTTATCTAAACAAACCAGGAAGTTACTGGACCGGTTGTTTGATTGATAGCCAGAGGGATGTGACTAGGTTAGTATATGAAAGTGCCAATTTGTATTTAAATCTGCACTTTTTGTGCAGAGATCCCACCCTTGGCATTGCAGACTTACCTAGCACAATAATCCTTACACCATGAGTAACTGTCCCGGGCAAAGATCCCAGCGCTGGCTTTGCTTAGCCAAAATAAAGTGCAGTTATATTCATGACATGGGTCTCCCCATTAATCTGAACAGTTCTCGCATTGCCTGGACCTAGCTGTGCGGTTCTCCTGTAATATAGCTATTCTCCTGCCAGCCGTGAGAGTGCTACCGACTTACCCTAGGCAGACATACTATACACTAAAACACTGACTACCACGAACGAATACCTGTATCATAGACTCCCCTTAAATAGAATCTTGTATTTGGAAATTAAAAACTAAATGAGATAAATTTTGCCAAAAATAGTTCATTTGGAAACATGTAGTCTTAGCTCGGTTGTTTTAGCTTGACTGTTTAGTAAAATCCCATGTTTAACTCTGACTACTGGGGCTCCTAGTGCATGTTACGTGAGCATTAGGTTAATCTCTAAAGTGATAATTCAACGCAAACATTTGTAAGTAAGATATTCTCTGCTTATGAACTGACAATCTACTTCCCCAGGGCACTGAAAGAAGAGCAGATCACTGCAGACAACATGAAAACCATCCAGATGATGCTGTTTAATATCATTAAGGATTTCCTTTCCAAAAACCTGTGTGCCGAAGACCTGCACAGCGTGCTGAGCTACGTGGCATCTGTGAATGACGAGGAACAGGTACTGAGCTGCGAAATCACCGAATGTTTTCCATGTCTTTATAATGATAACAGATTGTTCAGCATGTTGCTGTCTGCGCTTGTATTTCTTTAATGCAATATATTTCATAAAATCTAACCCAAATACTGACACCCCAAACACCACTTTTTCCCATATTCCCATATTCTTTTTTGTTAATCTTTTTTTTATTGTGCAATTAGTGAACAAAGTAAGTTTGCCACGCCACGACAGCGGGACAAAGCAAATGATAACATACATATTGTGAAAACGACACGGCATTCAGATTTCTTGCACATTTTTTGTTTTTTACACAATGAAACAGCATCAATCAATAAACATTTAGAGGTATAACTATGCATCATTTTGATTAAACAGCACAATTTTTGGAGTGTGAGAATTATAGTAGCTTAAGGTTAATATGCCTATATGACTAATATGTGTTTTCAAGAGTAATACGGCATGCAAGCATGAATAACTGCTAAACATATTAGTGGTGAAAATATTAAGTTATAAACCACAAGCTCGATACATGTGTTTAAGTTTTTAGTTTTATGAGAGAACAGTGTAAATAAACATGTTAGTTAACAAAGAGGTACTTGATCATGCAGTAGCTCGCTTCTTAAGTAATAATAACATATATATCAACTTGCACAATACATGCTGCTTTTCAAGTGTCACCAATAGCGTGTTAGAGGCGTCGCACATTGTACCCAAGACAGATCAATTAACAGTAAGAATATACTTATGAGTATGCCCTATTTCATGGTCTAGGCCTGTATGATGTACGGTTAAAGTTAGGCTAATGTTTATAGGCATAGCCGGCATGCAGTGCGTGAGGGCTACGTGTTAATAGCAAGATGTCAGTTATGTATAATAATATGCGTGTGAAAGGTGGACCTGTGCGTGTGAGTGCAGAGACTGTGGCAGATCTGTCTTTCTCAGGTCGTCGAGAGGTATGCATGGTGCTGTGCAGTACGTTATGTTAGACCTACAAGATGTGTCCAGCTTCAAGTGGTGACCTTAGCATATGGGTCTGTGGGTGTTCTCCGGGATACGAACTCCGGGGCATCAGCAGAGTATCCTCCTTGTGGGCGCATTTGGCATGCTGGTCGGGGAGGCCAAGTAAACCCAGCATCCCAGTGGCCTCTTGTATGTCGTGGATTATATGCCTGTTACCTCCTGCTTCTATAGTAAGGGTGCGCCCTGGTCCCCAGCGGTACCGGATTTGATGGAGGTGCAGGAGAGCTGTGAATGAGCTCACAGCGTTATTAACCCCAAAGGCAGCGAAAGCAACCGTCCTGGAAGGAATATTCCGCATACCACGACCAACAAAGGCCCCACCAACCGCAACAGGGGACCTGATTCTCCAATTTCAGTCGCTCAGGGACAAAAAAGCGGTCCTAGATATTGTTAAAGGTCAGCCTACATATCCCTTTGAGGGAATGACCCTCTCATTCTAAGCGGACTTATCGGGCAGGAAGCCCGCTTAGAATGAGAGGGTCATTCCCTCAAAGGGATATGTAGGCTGACCTTTAACAATATCTAGGACTGCTTTTTTGTCCCTGAGCGACTGAAATTGGAAAATCAGGTCCCCTGTTGCGGTTGGTGGGGCCTTTGTTGGTCGTGGTATGCGGAATATTCCTTCCAGGACGGTTGCTTTCGCTACCTTTGGGGTTAATAACGCTGTGAGTAATCTCCTGATAAAATGTGGAAGTTCGGCCTCTGAGACGGTGTCAGCAATCCCCCTTAGCTTTATATTGTTTCGTCAGTTCTTATCTTCGTGGGCGCAAAGTTGTTGCTCGTGTTGCCGGGCTTTTTGTTGCAGGTCTTGGATCGCCGCCTGGAGGTCTGCAATCTGCTTCGTGTGGCCGGTGTAGGTGGCTTCCACCGCTCCCAGCCTGTTGGTAATGCCTTTAATGTCCCCTCTGAGCAGGGCCACATCATCCGCAATTTTTTTATGATGGTCGGCCATGAGGGCCCCAATTGCCTCCATGGTCACAGGGGTATGGGGCTTTGTGAGTGGCTGTGTCCGTGTTGGTGACGGGGTCGACATGGACAGCATGGGGTCTCCCCCGCCTTCGTCCAACGACCTGTCGGTGAAATTCGAGCAGCCGCCGTGCAGAGACACCATCTTGGCTCTTGCAGCATCGTGTGCCTGCTGCCATAATTTCCTGATATCCATGCCCTGGCGGGGCTTGTCGGGTTTCGCCTTTTTATTTTTCCTGCCCATTGCGCCTGTGGGGTCTCGAGGTCGTCCCGTGTGAAGTTTGGCGTGAGTTTAAATGCTGATATTAAAGTTTGTTTCGCTTGTTGGTCTGGAGCTCCACGGCCATGCGACCGTCCGCTTCAGACGCTAGGCTCCCATATTCCCATATTCTAAGGTTTTTTTTTGTTTGTTTGTTTTTTCCTCCCTGTATTTAGTGTTGTAAAGGCATTTTGGGAGTAACTCTTCACATTCAGTTCAGATGATCAGCAGTTTTTAATTATTATTCTACATTTAGCAATCTGTTCACGAAGCCATCTAGAATTCTACAACATGTAAATAACTACCCCCTGGTCATGTAAGCAGTGGGAGCCTTTTCTTAGGATCTGTTAAGGGTTGGTCAGGTGAATGCTGGGAGGAAGGCGTAATAACTGGGTGTGTAAATACATAGAAACTTTATTCAAGCACTAGTGCAGGTTTTCCTCTAGCCGCTAACTGTAACTCTGATCTCTTGCTATTCCAGGTATGTGGTATACTTGAGGTGCTCCACGGCCTATTGAAGAGCCACCCCAACCACGAGCTGCTCTACCCCACACTCATGGAGCAGGGGAACGTGGAAATCTTCTTCTCACTGCTGGTTCAGAAGAAATACTCCGATCAAATTAGAGAGAAAGTGTTCAAAGTAGGTATATTTCTGGTCAGGCCCAGTGATTGGCAGCCCTTCTTGACTTTAAAGATACACTATAGGGTCATGAACACAAACCTGTATTGCTGACCCTATAGTGTTAAAAACACTATCTGACCCCCTTGCCCTCTAATTATAGTAAAACTTACTTTTATTCCAGTCTGCTGCTAGCTCTGCCCTGAACTGCCTGCTTGTTGTTCAAATCTAATCACAGGAAAGCATTGAATTATCTGAAATTGTTAAAGAGGCAGATCAGGGGAAGAGCCAGCACAAGCCAAACACAGCCCTGGCCAATCAGTATCTCCTCATAGAGATGAATTGAATCAATGTATCTCTATGAGGAAAGTTCAGTGTCTGCATGCAGTGGGAGGAGATACTGAATGTTTGGATGCATTTTAGGCAGCCATGACCCAGGAAGGATCTCTAACAGCCATCTGAGGAGTGGCCAGTATAGTTATCACTAGGCTGTAATGGAAACACTGCATTTTCTCTGAAAATACAGTGTTTACAGCAAGAAGCCCAAAGGTAATGATTCTACTCACCAGAACAAATTCAATAAACTGTAGTTGTTCTGGTGACTATAGTGTCCCTTTAATCCTTGTTTAGTGATTGTGTAATGTAGTGTAGGAGTAAATGTGTAGTGTGTTAGGGTTGCATAGCCGTTAATCTGTAGGGATTAAGATGAGGGCTTTACTTTAAGGGCAGAACCAGGCAGAATTGTGTTATATAAAGTGATATAAAATATTGTTGTTGTGTTATAAAAAGTGATATAAAATATTTATTCTCTCTCTATCTATCCTTGAAGGTGACAGTCGCCTCTCTCAACCAATTATCTTGGCGGTGTAGTTCCCCCTTTAGTATTGGTGCACTGCTTCCAGCTTGTAGTACTGGGTATGGGGATTGGAGAGCTGCCTGGTCGGGCCACAGGCCTGTTGGAACGGGCTGCACATTCTCACAGATTGCACTAGACGGTATATGTTAGGGCAGGCTATCATTACTCTCATACAATGTAGCACACACATCCCTGATTATCTTTTGCTAGTCCATCCGTCTGTATCACACATTGTACTATGTTTACCTAGTTTTGCTTTGAATATGTTGAGTGTAAACACATTGAATTCTCCATTGATCTGGCTGTTTGATCGTTTTAGATGCTGTATAAGTTAGTGAAGTATGAGAAGGTCAGTGATCGATTCAAACATCGGCTGAAGCTGAAGGACATTGGTTACCAGGGACTGATCACGTTCCTGAATGAGGTGCCGGTCACCATGCTGCTGATTCGCTGTTTGTCTGAGCAAGTCCTTGGATCAGGTACATTGTCTGTAACTGGATTTATAACTCTGTATGTAATGTAATGTGTAGATTGAACTGTAAATCCGTCAGATCATGGAGATTCAGTGTCACTCTTACTGGAGATATTCCATTAACAGACAGCTCTGTTTAACATCGTTTGCCGTACTTTGAAAAGGGCGCGCATGCTCTTAAATGTTCATATCTGGATAGTGGGAGTAATCCAAATTAGGGAGAGCAGGAATACGTGTGGACATTTTGTGTATACTATACCCATATCCCTGGGTATGAACTAATTCAGAGAAGAATAGTTCAGACTCTTACCACTAGGTGAATAGGTGGTGCTTTGCAGCAATAGACATTTAAGCTATTAATTATGTGCTATATGAGTAAACATTTATTCTATAAATTATATTTTGTTTTCAGTAATATTACTCTGATTATGGCCTGTCTGTAAAATAACTGTAACTTGGGTAGATAATAGAGATGATTGTATAATATTCCATTAGTGTAACTATTATTCAGGCTGGTACAACAACACTGTCTATGTATGGGCTTTGGGGGAAGGGGGGATTTTGTTTGTTTTTACATTTTATCTTTTTCTTCTTATCAGATCTGTCCCCCAATTACAAAGATCTTCTTGCTGTTGTCCATCTGTCACACAGGGCGGAGCTACCAGTGAAGCTGGATGTTTGCAGAAAGGTAATAATAAGAAATGCAATGTACAGACCCTCTACTTTATACTGTAATTTTCTGGTAAGATAGATTAAAGGGCCTGCCTCCAGTGTTTCATCGGATACTTTGATATGAACAGGTATATTCACATACAGGAGACCATCATAACAAGACCAAGGTTCCAGTATATTCACATACAGGAGACCATCATAACTAGACCAAGGTTCCAGTATATTCACATACAGGAGACCATCATAACTAGACCAAGGTCAGTATATTCACATACAGGAGACCATCATAACTAGACCAAGGTTCCACATACAGGAGACCATCATAACTATACCAAGGTTACAGTATATTCACATACAGGAGACCATCATAACTAGACCAGGTATATTCACAGACTGGAAACCATCATAACTAGATGAACGTTCCAGGTATATTCACAGACTGGAAACCATCATAACTAGATGAACGTTCCAGGTATATTCACATACAGGAGACCATCATAACTAGACCAAGGTTACAGTATATTCACATACAGGAGACCATCATAACTAGATGAACGTTCCAGGTATATTCACAGACTGGAAACCATCATAACTAGACCAAGGTTTCAGTATATTCACATACAGGAGACCATCATAACTAGACCAAGGTTCCAGTATATTCATAGACAGGAGACCATCATAACAAGACCAAGGTTCCAGGTATATTCACATACAGGAGACCATCATAACTATACCAAGGTTCCAGTATATTCACATACAGGAGACCATCATTACTAGACCAAGGTTCCAGTATATTCACATACAGGAGACCATCATAACAAGACCAAGGTTCCAGTATATTCACATACAGGAGACCATCATAACTATACCAAGGTTCCAGTATATTCACATACAGGAGACCATCATAGCTAGATGAACGTTCCAGGTATATTCACATACAGGAGACCATCATAACTATACCAAGGTTCCAGTATATTCACATACAGGAGACCATCATAACTAGATGAACGTTCCAGGTATATTCACAGACTGGAAACCATCATAACTAGACCAAGGTTCCAGTATATTCACATACAGGAGACCATCATTACTAGACCAAGGTTCCAGTATATTCACAGACAGGAGACCATCATAACTATACCAAGGTTCCAGTATATTCATAGACAGGAGACCATCATAACAAGACCAAGGTTCCAGGTATATTCACATACAGGAGACCATCATAACTATACCAAGGTTCCAGTATATTCACATACAGGAGACCATCATAACTAGATGAACGTTCCAGGTATATTCACATACAGGAGACCATCATAACTAGATGAACGTTCCAGGTATATTCACAGACAGGAGACCATCATAACTAGATGAACGTTCCAGGTATATTCACAGACTGGAAACCATCATAACTAGATGAACGTTCCAGGTATATTCACATACAGGAGACCATCATAACAAGACCAACGTTCCAGTATATTCACATACAGGAGACCATCATAACTATTACCAAGGTTCCAGTATATTCACATACAGGAGACCATCATAGCTAGATGAACGTTCCAGGTATATTCACATACAGGAGACCATCATAACTATACCAAGGTTCCAGTATATTCACATACAGGAGACCATCATAACTATACCAAGGTTCCAGTATATTCACATACTGGAGACCATCATAACTAGATGAACGTTCCAGGTATATTCACAGACTGGAAACCATCATAACTAGATGAACGTTCCAGGTATATTCACATACAGGAGACCATCATAACAAGACCAAGGTTCCAGTATATTCACATACAGGAGACCATCATAACTAGACCAAGGTTCCAGTATATTCACATACAGGAGACCATCATTACTAGACCAAGGTTCCAGTATATTCACAGACAGGAGACCATCATAACTAGACCAAGGTCCCAGTATATTTAGATACAGGAGAACATCATAACTAGACCAATGTTCCAGGTACATTCACAGACAGGAGACCATCATAACTAGACAAAGGTTCCAGGTTTATGTGCAGTGCTGCAGATTTTCCAACACTTCATACAGTGATGGGAATTCAGAATTTCGGAAAACTTTAACTGTTGTCCTTACAACATCTTGGCTATCTTTTAAGGGAGGGATTTGGTTCTTTCATGGAAAGAAAAATTGAGTCAAAGAGGGAGCAGGGCATGGAGAGAGGGATCTAGGGTATGGAGAGAGTGATCTAGTCCATGAGAGAGCAAGGTGAGGAGCGTGTCAACTAGCCTTTGAGGTAGCATGGTATGGATTGAGTCATCTAGTTCATGAGGGAGCATGGCATGGAGGGAGTGATCTAGTCCATGGAGCATGGTATGGAGAATGTAATCGTGTCCATAAGAGCATGGTGAGGAGAGATAAACTAGTCCATGAGGTAGCATGGTGTAAAGATCGTGATCTAGTCTATGAAGGAGCATGGTATGGAGAGAGTCATCTAGTCCATGAGGTAGCATGGTATGGAGAGAGTCATTTAGTCCATGAGGTAGCATGGGATGGAGAGAGTGATCTAGTCCATGAAAGAGCATGGCCTGGAGAGCGTACACTAGTCCACGAAGGAGCATGGTATAGAGAACGTGATCTAGTCCATAAGGGTGCATGTCATAGAGAGCGTGGTCTAGTCACTGAGAGAGCATGGTATTGAGAGTGATTTAGTCAATGAGGGAGCATATGATGGAGAGAGTGATCTACTCCATGAGGGAGCATGGCGTGGAGGGAGTGATCTAGTCCATGGAGCATGGTATGGAGAAAGTGATCTAGTCCACGAGAGAGCATTGTAAGGAGAAATTAACTAGTCCATGAAAGAGTGTGGTATGGAGAGCATGATCTTGTTCATTAGGAAGCATGTCATTGAGAGAGTAATCTAGTCCATGAGGGAGCATGGTGTGAAGATCGTCATCTAGTCTATGAGGGAGTAGGGTATGGAGAGAGTGATCTAGTCCATGAGGGAGCATGGTATGGCTAGTCCGTGATGGAGCATGGTGCAGAGTGTGTGATCTAGTCCATGAGGGAGCATGGTATGGCTGGTCCGTGATGGAGCATGGTGCAGAGTGTGTGATCTAGTCCATGAGGGAGCATGGTATGGCTGGTCCATGATGGAGCATGGTGCAGAGTGTGTGATCTAGTCCATGACGGAGCATGGTATGGCTGGTCCGTGATGGAGCATGGTGCAGAGTGTGTGATTTAGTCCATGAGGGAGGATGGTATGGCTGGTCTGTGATGGAGCATGGTGCAGAGTGTGTGATCTAGTCCATGAGGGAGCTTTGTATGGAGAATGTGATCTAGTCCATGCAGGAGCATGGTGCAGGGAGAGTTACCTAGTCCATGAGGGTGCCTGGAGCTGGTTATCCATGGTGAGGAGGGGGAGATCTAGCCTGTGAGGGGGCATGATGCTGAGGGGCCCTCTAATTCATACCAAAGCAATGTGGGGATAGATCTATCTGGCCCACGAGGTGACATTGTGGAAAGAACGAGATCTGGTCAATAAAGATAGAAAGATCTCACTGTTGCAGGTAGACTGCATGCTATTGGTGTAGGTATGTGGATGGGGTGAGGGTGCTAACTGACTTTTTAAAATTATTATTTTTTTTTATTCTTTATTTTTCTCATAACACATTTGTTGTCAACAAATAGGAGGGTATAACACAGTCAAGATTATTACCACAATAATTGCTTATCATCGAGTGCATTCGATTTTAAGAGAAGGGAAGAGCTGCGGTGCTTGGTGCTTTTAAGAATGCATGTGAAATGAGGGTTCTAGATTTTTAAAGTAGAAAACCTGCCTATGGGTTGTGTGAGTGGAAGTACCACCGGATTTCGTGTCTAAAGTGTAAAACAGGAGGTAATTGTTTCCGTGGTGGGTGCGTCCTACCTTAACCCCTTAAAAACACGTGACATGTCATGATTCCCTTTTATTCCAGAAGTTTGGTCATTAAAGGACCACTATAGTGCCAGGAAAACATACTCTGGAGAGAGGAAGGGGTTAAACACTTACCTTTCTCCAGCGCCGGGCGGGGAGCAGTACTCCTCCTCTCCTCCTTGCTCGCGACGTCATCGGCTGAATGCGCATGAGCGGCAGGAGCCGCGCGCACATTCAGCCGGTCGCATAGGAAAGCATTTACAATGCTTTGCTATGGACGCTTGCGTGCTCTCACTGTGATTTTCACAGTGAGAAGCACGCAAGCGCCTCTAGCGGCTGTCAATGAGACAGCCACTAGAGGCTCTGGAGGCTGGATTAACCCTCAGTATAAACATAGCAGTTTCTCTGAAACTGCTATGTTTATAAAAAAAAGGGTTAATCCTAGAGGTACCTGGCACCCAGACCACTTCATTAAGCTGAAGTGGTCTGGGTGCCTAGACTGGTCCTTTAAGGGGTTAAAGTACTAGGTCATAGAGCCTGAATGCCAATCAAAAGTAAGGGAAGGAATGGGGGGAAGTGTATTTATATTATAACCACCAATTGCTTGGTTGGTAACCTGTACAGAGGTGTGGAAATGCTGTGGGGATACTGGTGGTGGGGTTGGGCTCGGTCATTAGCCCTATCTCGAGTAGAGGTATTACCCTGTCTCGTATTTCTCTGACCTTTTTTTAACTATGTGCCATCTTTATATCTCCTTTACCATTCATCCTTAGCATTTAGAAAGGGCTGCTGCTCGAAACATTTGCTGCTTTAACTTTATCCTGAGTGTGCACACCTATACTGGATGTGCAGGACTCTTGTTTGTTTTTTGGTTGCTACCATTCATCCTGTATTAATTGATTTCTTTACAAGCTTGATTACCAGTCACACATAGAATATTAATTTATTGAAACTCCGTTATCTGTCTCATGGGTGCATGTTCAAGCCATTTAAGGCAGTGTATTTCTGTGCACATTTCATTCAGTGGTATTCAAGGTATGCCTAATTAATACATGGTATTTCTGATAAAGAATTGGATCCACATTTGAGATGGCAATCATAAAATAGTGTTAATTTTTCTTCATCTTCCTTCCTTAGCTTTTTCACTTGATCTACTCACAACAAGACATTGTAAGACACCTGGCAAAGCAAACTGGCTGGCAGGACATATTAACTAAACTCTATATTAAAGAGTCCTATGAGTCTAGGCCGAGGAGTCTAAGCAGCCCTGTTTATAGCAGTAACATAATGCGAATAAAGAGCATGGGAAGCAGTAAAGAAGAGGACTCTGGACCTTCCAGGGAAGCCTTATATGGACACCGCGGAACGTTGGAAAATCCTGATGTAGACCCTGTATTTCCCACAAACTTTGAGGCTTCTGACCAAGACTTCTCTGAAGGCTTCTCTGACCACTCACTGTCTCCAGCTGCCAAAGAGAAGTCATTACTAGCCTATAATTTTAAGTCCTTTGACTCCTCAGATCAAACTAGCCACTCTTCCTCAAATATTATTGATATTCCTGGTTCTGAGGAGGCGAGCTGTGGTGATGGGGTATATCAACCACTGTCTCCCTTCTCTGTGTCCCCATTTGACCTTCGCTTGGATCTAGGTAGTTCCAGCTCTGCAGCTACGATGGAAAGTGGTAATCAGACTCCAATCAGCCAGCCAGGTACACCTTCACCTCTGGAGACCTTCAAACCCTTTCCAGGCATGAGAGTCCGGAAGAGCTCCAGTCTGTCCAATGTTTTGGATGAAAATAGCTACCAAGAAACCTTGCCTAGCGACACTATATCCAACACCAGCAACCCTCAGGTAAGACTGAGCTGTATGCATGTCAGTACCATAACCCTTTCCAGTGCCCACAGTGTCCTCCATCTAATGGCTGTGCTTTCTTTTCATCTCATCCCAGCAAACACCGGAGGAGGAGCTGTGCAATCTGCTCACTAACATCATTTTTTCAGTGACCTGGAGAGGGGTTGAAGGACAGGATGATGGGGCATGGAAGGAACGAGGTCAGGTTTTCTCTGTGTTGACCAAGCTTGGCTCAGCTTGTGAACTTGTGAGACCTCCTGATGAAATCAAAAGGAGGTAAGGATGTAAGGTGCTCTGCACTTTATAGCAGAGGTGTGACCTAATTTCATGGCACATTAGCCATTAAGACTAGATCACTGTGTTTATGCAGGGAAATGTGAATCCTCGTGCTGTGGGGCTGTGCATGAAGAGTGCTACCTGCAACAGGAAGCATTTCACGCACTTCCAGACTGAAACTTAGTCAATAATGGCAAGGATCGAAAAGGAGGAGTGAGGATTAGGTTTTCCCTCTTACAACGTGTGAATATTACATGTGTTAGACAACACTTTTCATGCACAATTCCACACCATGAATCATGTGGAACACAAAATCATGGCGGTCTGAAAGCCGTAGTAACATTATTAACCCTTTAGTAGCACATTACAATTGCAGATTATTTATTTTACTATGGTGACTTTTTTTTATCAGTATGTTTGTATTTAAAAAGAGAAGGGAGGGTGTACCAGCGCTGATATTCCAAAATAATTTAACACTCTGAATGAGAAGTATTTGTAATAGATAAAGCTGCTATAACATCTAGATATCTTTAGAAAATAAGAACTTGAAAACACTGGATAAATGTAGCGCTATATTCAAATTTGCATTGTAATGGAGATAAAAAAAGGAGAGAGGGAGTATAAAAGGCAGTACCTCAAGATGTCTTTAAATAAATCTTCCCAGTTTTTAGTTTCTATAAAACATAAGAAACAGACAAAACAAACATAGTGTATACTGTGTAATGCAATTAAATTATAAAAAGGAAGGGATAAATTCCCACTCACACTTTTAAGCGCTAATGTATAATAGCTCAATCTTAGCGCTCTTGGGGTTCAGTAAAGGCGACCCTCACCCTTCTTGAATATAAGTGCTTCTTGTATTCTCTTAGGATGAAAGAAAACGAATATGGTGCAGTACCGTTGATCTTAGGTGTAAATAGTAATTAAGATGGGGTACTTACAAACTTAGAGCCATCCAAATCGGCTCTGGTCTGAGCGCTTGTGTGGTTAAGGACAACACACCTTCTTTAAAAAAGTAGCAGGGATAATGCCAATAACGTAGATAAAAATATATAAAATATATAATATTTATTATAAACAATAACAGTATAAAAAAAATCAATACGGTTAAATTGGCATAAAAATTCCAAAGGTCCAAAGTCTCACAGTCTTATTCCAGGGTCGCGTTTCGCCTATACAGGAGTATATAGTGATGGAGTCTCTCATGGAATTCCCCTGCTATATGTACCCCTCTAAGGGGTAAATAATTGGTGTCCAGCGTGTATTTTCGCGGGCAATCACCATGGAAACGGTGATGCCCTGCGTTCCGAGCCTCTTTCTCCTTCTTTCTTCCGGGTTTGTGTTGCGTTGTGTCATTTCCGGTTTCGCCGATACGTCATTTCCGTGCGTTCCATTATGCGGTTTACGGGTTCTTCCCTCGTTGCGATCACACCGGCATTGACATACAAGAACATAAGATACAATTATATAATGTTGCAACTTACTATGTGGGAATAGAATAGAAACTGTAAAAGGAGTTTGCAATAAGTTGCAACATTATATAATTGTATCTTATGTTCTTGTATGTCAATGCCGGTGTGATCGCAACGAGGGAAGAACCCGTGAACCGCATAATGGAACGCACGGAAATGACATATCGGCGAAACCGGAAATGACACAACGCAACACAAACCCGGAAGAAAGAAGGAGAAAGAGGCTCGGAACGCAGGGCATCACCGTTTCCATGGTGATTGCCCGCGAAAATACACGCTGGACACCAATTATTTACCCCTTAGAGGGGTACATATAGCAGGGGAATTCCATGAGAGACTCCATCACTATATACTCCTGTATAGGCGAAACGCGACCCTGGAATAAGACTGTGAGACTTTGGACCTTTGGAATTTTTATGCCAATTTAACCGTATTGATTTTTTTTATACTGTTATTGTTTATAATAAATATTATATATTTTATATATTTTTATCTACGTTATTGGCATTATCCCTGCTACTTTTTTAAAGAAGGTGTGTTGTCCTTAACCACACAAGCGCTCAGACCAGAGCCGATTTGGATGGCTCTAAGTTTGTAAGTACCCCATCTTAGTTACTATTTACACCTAAGATCAACGGTACTGCACCATATTCGTTTTATTTCATCCTAAGAGAATACAAGAAGCACTTATATTCAAGAAGGGTGAGGGTCGCCTTTACTGAACCCCAAGAGCGCTAAGATTGAGCTATTATACATTAGCGCTTAAAAGTGTGAGTGGGAATTTATCCCTTCCTTTTTATAATTTAATTGCATTACACAGTATACACTATGTTTGTTTTGTCTGTTTCTTATGTTTTATAGAAACTAAAAACTGGGAAGATTTATTTAAAGACATTTTGAGGTACTGCCTTTTATACTCCCTCTCTCCTTTTTTTATCTCCATTACAACGCAAATTTGAATATAGCGCTACATCTATCCAATGTTTTCATGTTTGTATTTAAAGTAATATTTCTGTTTCTTTTGTGAATTTCTGTAAAATAATTTTAAAGTTTTTCCCATTTGTGCTCTAGGTTTGTTTGTTTATTTTATTTATGTTTTGGTGGGTTTTTTTTTTTTAGCCTCCTGGAGATGATGTTGGAATCTGCGTTTACAGATATTAAGGAATCAACATCCTCCGGTCTGCCCAGCCTCACTCAGCACGTTCTGAAACTACTCCGGCTCCTGCAAGATTTCCTGTTCTCTGAAGGAGACCGGAACGAGGTCTTATGGAGCGAGAAGGTGAGAGGGTGATCTGATTGGTGATATGCTGAAAGGGTGTGTTTTTACCAAGGTTTGACATTGTGTCCATCCCACAGACCTGGTTGGCATTAGAAATCTTCTGATTTACTATATAAGGCACTAAGTGAAGCCCTGCAGAGTTAAAAGAGCTGTTAAAAACAACAAAACCACTTAATATAAAATGGGAAACACAAGATTTAACAAACATTAAGTAAGCAAAAGTATTCTTAAATATTTAGTAGACTTATCACTTACAAGAATCAATACAATAATTGGTGGATAACATTTTCCAAACTACTTAAAGCAGCCTCTGTGTTTTCTGCCATTTTTACTATTTACCATCCAGTAACATTAGATATTGGCCGATGTGTCTCCTGCAGATTTTTGAAGGTGTCAGTAACTTATTGGACAAGCTGAACGTATGGTATAATTTGGTCAATGGTACATCCGACCTGAAGGAAATGGCACAAATAGGCTTACGGATCATCATGGGATTTATCAAACTAGAGGACAGACATGTGAGTAAAAAATTAAAGCATCCTTATAGATTTCTAAAGAATCTGATCCTTGACATCCCATAGATCTGCCCAATCACCTTGCCCTGACCGTGAATCCAGTCCTTTGGGTGTTCATTACCAGGACACCTGCATAGTGTCACATGTTGGGAAAGGTCCATGAAACATAGTTTGCATTTCATGAGGATGGATTTATGTTTTGTCTGTTTGTCCCTCTCCAGATGCATTCTTCAGCTTACGTGAAGCTGCACAGCCTCCTGCAGACCATTACTACCCTGAAGAAGGAGGAGGCATGCTTCCTGCTTGGCAAGCTGGAGGCTCCTCTGATGAGCTCTCTCTTTGCCAAGACGGAGACATTCTCCTGGCTCGTACCCATTATGCGCACTTTGATGGACCACTGCTTCGAATCTCTGGAGTTACAGCAGCACTTACCTTCTCTCCCACCCACCAACGGCAGTCCCACCTTCTATGAGGACTTCCAGAAGTTTTGCAATACCCATGAGTGGAGATCGTTCATAGATAATCAGGTTAGAGACTGAGGGCTTGCTGTAAGGAAGAAACATTTTGTTGTATTGTATTTTCTTTTGGTACATTTTAATATTTGACACCAACTCTATTATTGCTGAGACCTTCATTCGTCAAATGCCACTCCTAAAGGCCTGAATTATTTGCAATGCAGTAATACAAAGCCAGTCCTGCTGAAGGCAGTTTAAAAATTAATAACTTCTGTCATTGACATATATATATCTCTCTCTCTCTCTCCTGGGAAGACTCTCTACATTGTGACTGTCCTGTGAGTTTGTTACAGTGTCTGATATGGTCTATTTAATAAATAAAGCACTTTGTGCTGGTTGCGTAGAACCTGCGGTACTACCCCCCTCAGACTTTCCGATTTGCCTCTAGGTTGGGCCCACTATGGAGTTATTTGAAAAGGAAATATTTGGTAAGAGTCACAATCAGATGTCATCGTTCTGGAATTCCTGCTACGATGCCTTAATGAGCAGCTCGCTACGGAGAGAGACAGAAAAAGGCGAGAGCCGCATCAAGTTTCAGGTAGGTTTGAAATTATTAGGGCGCACCCTCTGCGCTGAATGACTCCTCTGATTTTTTTTGATTTTTTTTGTGTTTTTGGGGGGGAGCTGGTTGCTTGTTCTTATCCCTTTGTCTTCCTCTAATTAAGACAGTTCACTGTTCCAAACTGTGCATGGTACCCTTATTAAAATAAAATCACATCCGCTTTCTTTCTGATTTCTGGAAACGGCTAAGAACGTGAAATATTAATACATTTCCTTCCATAGAGATGCTTACATATACAAATTACCAGCACTGCGGGGCTTTTGTACAGTCTTCGTTTATTTCAATATAAAACAGTCACAAAGTTGCCTCTCCTTTCATTAAGATTATTAAAGAAAAAGAAAAAAACTGTCATCCCATGAAGGTTCCTTTAGGAACTGGAACATAAACTTTGTGACGGTTTTATGTTGCAATAAAGAGCTGTGAAGTGCTGGCAGCTTGTTTGGTAAATTTACACTGAGCACCAAGTAATAAGAAAGTTTACTTTTTTTTGGTTTGCCAATGAGTGTAAAGCCTAGAGCCAGGGATACTAAAATTCTGCATTTCTCTCTGTGTATAGATTTCCCAGCATTCTCCTGGCTCCGCATGTTAATTGTCCCATTTTAATATAATTATAAACAATAAGGTCAGGGTTTTTAATCCATCTCCTACAGGAACTGGTTGTGGAGCCTGTGCTGAAGAGGATTCGGAATGAGAATCTGCGCTACAACAGTGTTTTAAAGCAAATCAGTAGCCATCATAATGCAGTCCTCAGGCAGTGGAGGTCTCTGCAGCGGCTGCTGTCCTGTCCGCGTGGAGCCTGGGCTTACCGGTGAGTACATGGGGAGGGAGGATGCTTTATATTAACCCCATCACACCGTGCTATAGTCTGGTCGTTGGTCAATGATGTACATTGAGTATACTCACTATTGTGTCCTTACCACCAGGAATCCTGCAGAGGTGAAGTGGAAACTGTCCAGCGCAGAGACTTACTCCAGAATGCGGCTAAAGCTTGTTCCTAATTATGCCTTTGATCTCCATGCTGAAGCCAGTGCTCTCCGGGACAATCTCGGTGAGGTTTAGGAAGGGGTGTTGTACTATTCCAATGTGTGGCGTGGCAGCTCTTACTTTTGCAATAGGTTTCTGTGCTGCTGGAGATGTTTGGGTTGAGTTGGAGACACTGCTGCGTTGATGCTTTCATTTGAATAGTTAGTGCTTCGTAAGACTGCTTTCGTTGGTTGCAGATTTATTACGATGTGTCCTCATTCTGGATGTCTTTCTTCCAGGTACTGACCAAACTCAGAGTCTTGCCGACTCTTTCCCTCTTGCTGTGGCAAAAGAAGCCAAGGTGAATGAACTGGAAGATGACCAGCTAGGAGACGAAGATTTAATGTTCTTGGAGAACTTGGACCAGTAAGGTTTTTTTTTTTTAGCCATTTGGAACTGATTTAAAATTAAGATGGTTTTGGGTCTTGCCATGCTTGTTTGACATCTGGTTTATCAGTTTGACCTCGCTGTTCTGACTTATTAGGAAACTGTACAAAGATGATCTGAAACCCAGGGAAGATTTTATAAGAAGGTTTTCTCAATTCACACAGAATGTAAAAATATAATAAATTGCCATCTTAGTGCTAATTGTGAGTTTTGAACTGTGCGAACTCGAAGTTTAGTGGCTGCAGAGGATAACTGTGTCATTGTGTAATATCAGTGATTCTCTATTATTTACTAAACTGCTAATGCATGTCTCAACTTTACACCTAATTCTGAGAAAGTCTTTTCGTATGTTACCTTTACGAGATTCGATAAAGATCACTTCTGCTCCAAACATTTCGGGGTCCACTAATGATTTTGAAATGAGTCAAATTGCTATATTTGTGATGCCTTCCTTTCACGTGTTCTCCTGGTCCGGACTTGGAGGGGTCTGTAGCGCTGCACCCTTAGAGACGTGCAAAGAGCAATGCTGAGCGTCCATCCTCGAATTATGTTAGGTGTTGGGCTGAATATGGAGCCCGAATGAAAGGATGATGCCAACAGAATAAAATGATCTTTCAGGATGTTCTGGATCAATGCTCTAACCATGAAACATTCTATTGGTTTCCATGGTGATTACTCCATTTTTAGCACTGTGCCCCAGAATTACTGTACTGTAACTTCCAGAAGCCAGGCAAACATTGCCCAGCTTGCCTTTAGTTTTGTTGATTCATCTAGTATCCCTTGTCCTTCCTTACAGTGTTGACTTGAAGGAGCAGAACCAGAGGGAGAAGTTGGTATTCTCAGAGGACTGTGAGCTCATCACCATTGTGGCCGTGATCCCTGGTCGGCTAGAGGTCACTACACAGCACATCTACTTCTATGACCTGACCAGCGAGAAGGATGAAACGGATGAAGGTAATGAGGAGTCTTAACATAATCCACTGTAAGATGAGAAAAGAGCCAGGTCACGTGCTGATTCCCACCCCCAGCCTTCCGTTAGACGGAACACGAGGTTGAACATTCACACCAACAAAAATATATTGAGAATCTTCCACCAGTACCGCATTAGTAACCTAATCTCTTAATATCAAGCATCACCTTTAGTGGCTGAACATAATGGTAATTGTAGTTGAAGGGTCACAGTTAATTTTTTTTCACTTACTTAAAGGAACACTACAGGTTCAGGAATACAAATGTGTCAGTGGCTTGCCCCCCCTTAAATAAGTAGAAAACTCACCTTTATTCCAGTGCGTGTTGATCGCCGTTGCTGGCCCAACCCGCTTTCTTTGGTGAAATTATCAGAATTGGCGAACTCCCCCAATCCAATGCTTTCCCATAGGAAAGTATTGAATTGTCAATTCTGATTATCTCACTCAAGAAGGTGGGGCAGAACCAAACTCTGCTCTGGCCAATCAGCATCTCCTCATAGATATGAATTTAATCAATGTATCTCTATGGAGAAAGTTGAGTGTCTCCATGCAGAGCGTGGAGATGCTGAATGTCAGTGCTACACATTGTGCAGCACTGACCCAGGAAGCACCTTGAGTGGTTGTCTGAGTGACTGCCACTGGAGGTATCCCTAGGATGTAATGTGAACACTACATTTTCTCTGAAAAGGCAGTGTTTATATGAAAAAAAACTGCAGGGACTGACTATACTCACCCGAATAAATACATTAAGGTGTATACTATACATTAAGCTGTTGTTATTCTGGTGACTATAATGTCCCTTTATGTCATTATTTAAAGATCTGAGATGCCTCTATACTTCATATTGTCAAATATAATAGATCAGCCGATTAACAATATATATATATTTGTAGTCGGGGCAATATGGCCGAACACAGAAATCTTAGCATATTATAAACATAACATCCATGAGTTAGCACCAGTCGGTTGTGGTGTGCCGGAACCGACAAATCAGTAGGCCTGTAATAAAAGTGGGCCCACCTTAGAGGGTGTTATGAATAGAGGGAGTGGTGGGAGGGTTGACTCGCCAGACCAGCAACAGTAAGGTGGAAGTGGATTGGCAGCCCTTTTAAAGGGGAACCAAGCCCCTCCCACAACTACAGGCCAAGCCTTCAAATTTGTAGTCTGGGCAATATGGCCGAACACAGAAATCTTAGCATATTATAAACATAACAACCATGAGTTAGCACCAGTCGGTTGTGGTGTGCCGGAACCGACCAAGCAGTAGGCCTGTAATAAAAGTGGGCAAAAGAAAATTACCAGGAAACATAATTCGTGAACCAACTTCGTTTATTGAGATAAGTCACAGAAAGCTTGTCTTAATTCTTTAACGGGATTAGGTATGTAGAGTGTGTAGGCGGAGGATTTCCAGCGTCCCATAGCCTTAATAATGTGAGCGGGTATATGATTAGCGGATGCTGAAGATGCTGCCCCTATACGGAAAGAGTGACCTGAAAAATGACTGGGGTTTAGGCCGAGCCTGGTCAACAGTAGTCGTATGTAAAGCATGAATTTAGCTATGGTCAGAGTGTGTCCATGCAGTTCGAACAAAGGCTGTTGAGGTTGTTTTTGGACTGAAAGGGAATAAGTATCCAAAACTTGTACTGGGCACCATTTATTGTGAGTAGGGTATAGAGGAATTTGAATAGTACGTCCTTCGGTGCTGGTTTTTGATTGTCTTAAGGATAGAATGTAATGGTCAGTATGTTTTTGTAACTCATTAGTCCTTAGGTAGTCGTGGGCTGTAATGGTCATAGTTGTAAATTCACTGGGACGTAGGAACCCATAAAAAGCGAGATATAGGGCTGTCTTTATTATGTTATTGGTCATGGGTTCAAAAGGAGAAGAATCTAGTAAGTTGGATAGAGAGTGGAATATGCAGTTGTCTATGGGTAGTCTTTGTGTGGGAACATGTGTGTCTAACTTTTTAATGCCTTTAAGTACTGTTTTTATTTGAAATGATGTCAAGAAGCCAGTAGTGTTAGGTTGTCAGATAAGCATATGGTGCTGGATGCCGGTAAGGTACAGTTTAATAGTATTAAAGGATAGTTTAAGGTTGATGTGGCAAAAAGAAGGAAAACCTAATATAGTTTCTAAAGCAAACATGTCGTGGATGGGAAATTCGGTGATACATTTTGTGAATACGTGAAAAGCCCTATCATAAGTGTTCCTAGTGTTTACTGAGAGTGCCAGGTGAGAAATGTGACATGCGTGATCTAACAAAGTCTTTAATCCGTTATCATGTCTTGGAATAGTGGTGCAGGTGTCGCTCGTCTGGAAGCGGTGGGTAGTGTCGAGAAGAAAGCCTGGAAATTAAACCGAGACAAGTTATTAGCAGAGGTGTTTGTGTACCCCGGAATGAGTATACATGTTATAAAGAATTGACAGGTGGCTGCTACCCATGCGAGTCGCCTTAGTAGTCTCATAATGACCAGTGATGCTGATCAGCCTTTATTGACAATATGGCATGTGGCCATATTATCTGAGTAGCACCTGACCGTGTGACCGGACCAATATGATCCCCATGCAATGGCTTCCGCCACGATAGGGTACAACTCTAATAAAGCCGAGGTATCAGAGAAGTTGGGCAGTGATTCGACTTCAGTCAGCCAAGATCCCCAAAGCCATTGATCACCCCAGATGGCCGGAAAGCCTTTGTTTCCTGCGGCATCTGTCCACAGTGTAGGTGAAGTGTCGGAGGGGGCTGGTATCAACATGGTTTGCCCATTCCAAGAGGTGAGAAAAAAACCCACATGCATAAATCAGAGGTTGCGTGTTCATCTAATGTGATGCGTGAAGTGTCTGAGGTGAATAGTGGAAATAAAGATAGCAGGTGGGATATAAAGGATCTACCTTGTGGTATGATCATCATGGCGAAATTGAGCGACCCTAGCAGTGATTGTGGTTCTTTCCGGTTGCAACAACCTTGTAGCAGGTAATGTTCAATACTTGCCAGGGTACGCTCAATCTTGTCCTGAGGGAGACTAGCCTGCATGTGTATTGTGTCTAGTTGGATCCCCAAAAATTGGACCCAAAGTCTTGTGAGGGGAGACAGGAATAGTGAGGGATTCAAACAAAGTCAACATGTGTTTTAAACTACTGGGTGGGAGTGGGTTATTCTCAATCGTGAGGAAATCGTCCAGATAGTGAATAACCGAAGGGCACTTGCACACATTTAGTAACAACCAACATAAAGCTTCTGCAAACGTGTCAAAAATACGTGGGCTGCTTTTGAAGCCAAAAGTGAGAGGGGTGAAGAAATAATACATCCCCTGCCATTTAATGCCGTGTAGATGCCATAGGGAAGGGTGCATGGGTAGTAATTAAAAGCGTTTACCATGTCGGTTTTACTTAGCCATGCCCCTGTGCCAGCTTGAAGAATGGCCCCTATGGCATGGTCGATAGTGGCGTAGTGTAGTGAAAATTCTTCGGAAGGTATTAGTGAGATAAGGCTGGGGACAGTGGAGGAATGTGGTGCAGATAAATCAATTATCAGTCTGGGTTTGAGTGAGGTCTTCCCTGTGACCACCCCTATGGGATTGGTTCTCCAAGATGTGATGGGTGGGGAAAAGAATGGCCCCAACAGAAACCCTTGTTTCACCTTGGTCGTGATAAGAGTGTTTACCAACTGTGGATCGTCTAACGTGTATTGTAGGTTGTCACATTCCAGTGTACTGGAGGGTAAATGGACCATCCCGGTGTGAAATCCCTCAGTCATTCCCGTGATAATATAGTCAGTGAAATGGCGTGATGGGTGTAGCTGTAACAGCGAGGCCAATAATGTGATGTTCACACACGTGTGATACAGTTTGGGGAACGCTTTATTCGGGCACATAGTCTTGGCATGGGCCCTGAAACAGTGGGAACATACATGCATCAGCCTGCAAGAGCTGAAACCACAATTCCCTGCATTAAAGTTATTGCAGACCTGGGATTTACCTAGAAATACAATATCCCTACCCAGTTTGTAATCCCCTAGCAGATTTTGGAAAGTTAGAGGTAGTTTGATTTTATTAAATTTCTGCTGTGTTTGGGCAGAAATTTGTGTGATGTGCTGTAGATGCACAAACTGCACAAGCTGGAGGCCTGAGGCTTGCAAAGTGCCTTCAGAATAACTCAGTGTCCAATTTGCTCCAATTTATGCTTAAATTGAACTGAGCCAGAGCCGCAGCCACTTTTGCAGAAAAAGAACGGTGGTAATCTTAAAAAGCGGAACAACCGTATTTGTGCCCCAGGTCCACCATCTTGTGCATGTATGCATCCAGCTCTGCTCTTTTCCCTGGGTATACTGAGCAGTAAACATCCCTATAGATCCCAAAACCTAGTACGAATTCAGGGATGGTCAATTTTTTGTTCAGCCTCGGATCTCTTGCCCTTAGCACTACTGATATATCCCCATATGCAAAGGTGCTATTCTCTCTAGGACATCATGGGAGGCTATGAGCAATGAAACCAGGTTTACATCCTTGCCTTCCAGAATGTCCTTTTTGAGGTGAGGTGGGACCATGTGCGAAGGATTAATAGATTCAATAATTGATATAGATTCCAATGAATTACCATGCATAGAGGGTGACTGGCAACCATTGGATTTGGAGCGGTCTGTTTGGCACCACTTGCTTCCAATTTATCCAGCCTTTTGCTAATTGTGCCGATGGATGACATAAGAGAAGTCATCATGGCGTGAAAAGCTGGCAACTGGTTCCCACTAGGGCCTTCCCCTGCATCGGAGTTGTCAGTGGTAGTGTTTAAAAGTCTAAACAACTCTGCCTTCCTAGCAGTAGCTGGGAAAGGGATGCAGCGTCTTCTAAGTTCTGCAGTGAGACTTGAGATGGTCCATGATCTGAGGGACGAAGGACTATTAACATCTGTTCCAGGAACAGGGGTACCAGGCCTAGCGGGCGTGCAGGGTAGCAAAAGTTCCTCAGGGATATCAGAAGTATTTGAAATAACTGAAAAATATAAGGTAGCTTTAATCTATCACTCTGTAATGAATTGGGTGGGTACTGGTAAGGCTAGCTAAATACCAAGTGGCGAAACAATTATACTTCGTGATAGTGACAGATGAGTCCCTACTAATTGCCAAGCGGCTTGAGAGGCCCTCTCTATGCAACTATGCAAGACGGCTAGCTATGATTTGGCCCGAGGGACGTATTCCTCCGAGGATGAGGGTGTTGGCCTCGCGGGACCACTAGCCTATGGATTAAGACCAGAAAATATATTACTTATTGGGCCACGTAACCTAGGACCAGTACCATTCTAAATATAAAGTACTGGGATCTGGCGTAGTACCTGATATGTGAGACAGGACGATTGTCAATGTAGAAATAAGCAGCGGTTGTAATAATATTGTGGTGCGACCTATGGACATGAAAATCAAAATGTAAGCGTCTGTGCTTATGTTATAAGCTGGCCAGGTCGTGGGCCCGAAATCAAATGAACCTACCAGACGCTTATGGGGAGAGTAGTAAATAAACTGAGGATGATGACTATTTCCTAGTGTTTGTAAATTATCGTTAGAAGTTCTAGAACCTAAAAGAGTAAAATCACATGTGTAAACTAAATTAACGTGACATTTGGCCCAAAGCTTAAACCTAAATCAAATATAAACCCACCTAGACAGCAACCACAGTTTGACACAAATGTCAGTTATCACAAATTTATAATCATTAAGTAGGTAATCCTAGATGTGGACCTGTGGAAAAATTACAGGCAATATAAGTTGTAACATTCAGATACATTAACTATGTATTACCCCTAAGTGGAATTTTTATGACTGTAGACTGTAGCATAATATCTAACCAGCAGGGGTGGGTGCTACAAAAGACTGAAACTAACTATGTTACTGTTTGCTAACCGATGGATACTGTTTGTCCCTGGCTAAGTTTAAAGCGAAAAGACGCACGAACGGATTATCCGAACCATTATGAAGGACTCATTCGTGGTACGAACAGGGGACCCCCCAGAATTGGCGTGTGCCGCCACTTAACCCCGTCACCCCGCAAACTGCCGAACGCTCGACCCCCCAGCCAGCGGCGTGTGGCAGCCATTAACCACCCAGGCAGCTGCGGTTTGCGGTTAACCACAACGTAATTGATAAGCCTGGGGGCATCGACGTTCGCCTCTAAATACCGAACGGAATCCACCGAACTAACAACCGAACGACGACCCCCTACCGTGGGCCGCGTGGCGGTCATTAACTTGTGGTTTCTGCGGTTAACCGCAGGTCAAGTACCCTGCTACCAGGTGGTCCCATTCCCTTACCGAACGAGCCCCACTACCAGACAAACAGCGGGACTTCGCATGAACTGATACCGAGTTTAGTTCCAGGAGTTAGACACGAAGTCCCGCTGCTCGCTAAATCAGCAGAAAACATGGCCGCCAACAAACACTCACAATCTCAAAATGCCGAACGGACTTTATACAGCAGGAACAGTCCATTCTGTTCGTGAGATTAGAGCGCCATTCGCCTGTTTTATCTATACGAACGCGAGCCTTCAGCTGAATGGTAGAATGAATGGTTTTCCGGTAATAATGTACAAGTTATGGATTTTTATGTAGTTTTCTGGGACATAATAAAACGTGGTCTTTTGTGCGCTTGGAGATAATTAGATTGTAAAACCGTTGGCCTCATTATCTCCAAGCTGGGCGGGTAATAATTCAAATGATACAGTGTACTGTGATTGGTTACCTGTTTGTACTGTACCTTTATTCCATCAGGTCCACAGGGGGCTGTCCTTGGACCTGAGGAATTACATAAATTGCCATGCTATGTGCCAGTAAAGCCAGTTCGTTTTGACCCTCAACTTGCAGCCTCGACTCATGTTGTAGGGATCCGGGATATTGATGCTTATTTCGTGCTTGGGGATATTCTACACTTGCAGCTTGCTACCGAAGGACCTCCGTTCGACTCTCTACAGCGGGAACCAGGACATCCAAGCGATCAACCCTCCTGCTAGACCGGGGGCAATCGTAACAGTGGGGGGGTTAGATATTATGCTACACTTAGTGTAGTTCGAATACCGAAAAGATATATACAAAAAAATGCCACAACGGTCGCGTTCGAAAAGATACATGAAGTGAAACATGCGAAGCATATGTGTACTAGAATTAGCCGAACGGTTTGATCGGTTGCAATAAAAAACAGAAAACCGAATACTCGGTATAAATGAACGGAGCCCGCCGTTCGTTTATAGCAATGTTTGCGGCTGTTGCTATATGGCGGTGCCGGACTTACGGTTGAACTCGGTATTTGTAGCTGAGAACGGTCTGCGCGGACGCTGGCGACGGGTAGAAGAGCCAGGGAGACACCGGACCAGGAGACCACGAGGAAGACAGGTAAGAAAAATTCAAAATGGAGGTCTGAACCAGAAATTAACGTTTCAGACTCGCCAGACCAGCAACGGTAAGATGGGAGTGGATTGGCAGCCCTTTTAAAGGGGAACCAAGCCCCTCCCACAACTACAGGCCAAGCCTTCAAATATATATATATATATATATATATATATATATATATATATATAACATATTAAAGTTGAACATGGTGTTACTGAATGAACAAAGCGGGCGTGATGCAGATTACATGCCCACGAGTGGGAGGAAAGGCTTTTTTTGGAAGCAGGCAGGTGCACATCGGGGGTGTTTAATTCTGCTATGTTACTTTCTAGATCTCGAAGTACGTGGCCTTTGCTGCCACGCTAATGAATGTTAATGACGCATGCATCTAAATACATTTGCTTTCAGTTTGGCTGCGCAATGTATAGATAAAGAGTTACTCTCTGTAGAATGGCATTAAATCCTGTTAGTCGTGGGATATTTTTACATGATGCGATTAATGGAAGCTCAGTTTACATCAGATTTGCTTCTCTTCAATCCTCTCTCTTATTACATGTCCATCTAATACCCAGCCTAACGCAGCCTCCAGTCTGTAGAAAAAAAAGGGTCCAGTTATTGTAAAGGAAGGAATGTGTACATGTACAATACTGGAGCCATGTCTCCATGGAAACCAAAGGGATGCTCCACGTTTAACACTTATCCTTATAGTGATTCTTATACAGAGCCCCTGTAGTCATCTTTAATGCTATGTTTACTTACTACTTTATTTAACAAAAATGTATTCATGAGATGTGAAAAATAAACTAAGTATAGAAATCCATCTTAGCTCCCGGTCAGTCACTGTTATAAGCTCTGCACATTGCATCTGGCAGTCAGCATACAGAGAGGAGGAGACGTAACAATGTTTCTGTTTCTCTCGTCATTTGCATTGTGTGCCCTGACTGTGCCTTGTCTGAACTGGAATGTGATGTTATTTGCTACATTTTTCATATAATTTTAAAGAAAACCATGTATTTTGTGAAAAAAGGCTAACACAAGTTGTTGGTAATATTCAATGTTTTATTTAATGGTGTCAATTCTTTTTTTTTTTTTTTTATTATTCTTTTTTTTTGGTTGTGCAAGGGTAACAAAACATCATATAATGCCACAACAGCATACATGAGCACAATTATATTACATTGAATCGCATACATAGCATTGAAGGAGCTGCACCTTTTTGAGGTGTGAGCAGAAGAGGTAGGCGTGATGAGCTGTCAGTGGTGTGAGCACATTAAGCATATACTTTAACAGGCACCTGTTGACCACATGCTTGGATACAGTTACATGGCTACTCGCTGAGAACAGTGTAATAAAGCTCCTCATTGTCTGTACCAACAGCCTGGGGAATTTATCTTAAGTGAGCAGTAATAAGTCCCCTAGTGAGAGGCGTCCCCTTCAGGGCGTTGGGGTTCGGTTTGTTCGTCTTTTAGGTCACCCTAACATTTCTAGTGGGGTTTTGCAGTTATTTATTTATTTGTCGTCTTGACAAGGTTGTCAAAATATCAGGTAGCTGCGAGCTTATCCATCAGTTGTATGATATGCTTAATCCCTAGTGACTGTAGCCTGGGCGGTCTGTTTCTGCCAACAATTTGTCATCTAATGGGTGACGTTAATTGCTCCTTGTCAGGGGTTGTTTGCTGTAAAGATCGGAGCTTGCCTGCATCATCTAATGCCAAGAAGGCATGTTGTAACACCGAGTAAGGGTACTGTGCAGACTAGTCTTAGCGGGGGTACTAGTATGCTAGCTGATGTTTTGCCTCAGGTGAACTCCCCAGTGTCAGGTACTTTTTCACGTGCTTAGCTATCTAAGTGGGGGTACCATATTCCTCCAGGGCACGCGGGGGCCCTTCGACTTGCCTATTAGCGCCCTTTGTGTTTGGGTTACTGACAACACCTGTGTTCCTACTATTCCCCTCTCGCCACCTAGCATGTCGGCCTTAAGGTGCCTGAACCAAACACCGAGAATGGTGTCAATTCTTGATAAGTGGCAATTCGCCTACAGATTTGACTCTGGACTCCGGGTAACAATTATTTTAATTACCATTTGAGATTTTCTTGTACCTTTTAACAGCAGTTTTTCAGTGCTTTATGCTGTCATAAGACAAATTTGATACTCTTACACCCCAGTACTTTATGTGCATGTTGGTGGGTCCCCAGATAACAGTGATGGTATATTGTACACATTGAACCATAAATTAATTAAATAAAAAGCATATCCCATCTATTCGTAGGAATCGGCTATGACTTTAAACGGCCGCTGTCTCATCTGCGGGAAGTCCATTTGCGGCGATATAACCTCCGCAGGTCGGCGTTGGAATTTTTCTTCATTGATCAGTCCAATTACTTTGTCAATTTCAAGAAAAAGGTAAATGCATGCACTTCGACACCATTAGAAAAAAAGAAAACAAAGAAACACTCCAAACCCCTAATACACTCCATCATCCAAGTGTCGATCTGGTTATTATAAAGAGGGGTCGAGAATGGTCCTTGTTTACATTTTCTTTCTCACAGTTTGCCAAGTTTGGCTGTTTATAGTGTGACTAAACTGCTTAATGGTTTATGTGCCGGGTAGGGTAACTGCGCACTGTGTTTCCTGTTATACTTAGTTTCTTTTTCCACAACAGGTCCGTAATAAAGTGTATTCTCAAATCCTCGGTCTCCATGGACCCAATCAGTTTGTGCACGGGAGCCGGTCCCCTCAGGAGCTCCTGCAAGTCTCGGGGTTTACTCAGGTCAGTAGACGGATTATGTTTTACCTTCTGCTCACTGCCTTCAGTTAGACTTGTATGGGACTTTGTAGTTTGTGAACTCTCCGGAAGACCTTGCTGTGTTCGGACCTTGCACTCTCTGGGAGACCTTGCTGTGTTTGGACCCTGCACTCTCCGGGAGACCTTGCTCTGTTCGGACCCTGCACTCTGTAGCGGAGAGGTAGTATAATCCACAATATCTCCGCTGGTAGACAGGAGCAGCATATAATAATCTAGGTAAAACAGGTACAGCATACAATAATCCCGGTAGCGTTATACAGATCCTTCCTTCCCAAGAACTAGACGACACATAGGCTGGGAGTCAACTGAGGTTTTATTCACAAGCTCCAGTATTTATGGGGTTTCCTTAATCACTTTACAGGGGTTGTACAGTAGGGGACTACATGGGGAACTTAACAACCAGAACATTTCTCCCACCATGCACTGCTGTACGAGAGGGATACTCCCACTAGAGTATCCAGTTAAGTGGATTAACCCTCTGTACAGCAGATCTGTTTTTTTCATAAAAATCTATAACTTTAACATTATTCGTGCTATTGTCCCGAATGACCGTTCGGCAGATAGCTGGGGTCTGAGCGCATACTTCGTGAAAGTACCTCTCAGATCCCAGCACAATTAGCCGAATGCCGCACGAAATACACTTGCACATAAATTCTTCACCAAAGTCACGAATACACATGCAGCGATAAAATACCGAAAGACCGGTACTCCCGAACGGCCTGGAAGTCCAGCGGTATTCGTGCCGCCAAGTAGCTGATTTTAGTTCCAGGCACTCGATGGCTGAACGCCGCTGGGCTAACAAAGGATCCAAGATGGCCTCCGCCGCGTGGTCGGTATCCAAACGGCGGCCAACCTAAAGATCTATTAACTGCCGAAAGCTACATTGTTGCGATCCGTAATGGGAGCCACACGACCTCCTGTGTGTGGTCTCCCATTCGGTAGTTTGTTTGTTCAACGAACAGTGTTGAAATTCACTGTTCGTGAAACTACTGTATGAATGCTGGTGGCTTTCGTGCCGCCAGCATACGAATGCTCTCGTTCACATCAAATACAGAATAGGGAACATGGACAGTTCAGGTAGTCTTAAAGCCACAATATCACATGAATGTAAATACAGCCTTCATTGGGAAATACAGTCTTAAGTGGCTAGGTTTGCCACACACTCTCTGGGAGACCTTGCTGTGTTCGGACCTTGCACTCTCTGGGAGACCTTGCTGTGTTCGGACCCCGCACTCTCTGGGAGACCTTGGTGTGTTCGGACCCCGCACTCTCTGGGAGACCTTGGTGTGTTCGGACCTTGCACTCTCTGGGAGACCTTGCTGTGTTCGGATCCCGCACTCTCTGGGAGACCTTGGTGTGTTCGGACCTTGCACTCTCTGGGAGACCTTGCTGTGTTCGGACCTCGCACTCTTCGGGTTGATATTACCCATAGCTAACAGCAAGTCTAACTATCTGTGGATTTATATAATCAGGGCACGCATGATCCTCACTAACTTAATGCCTGGCCAAGCAATATAGGAAATGTATGTCTATAGGGTTAATTACTAAAGTGAGAGTTCAAAGTGATTTTTAAACTTTGATTTCAGTTCGGCTTCTCTGGCCTTAAATTTGAAATTCACTTTGAATTCTCTTTTTAGTACATAATCCTTTCAGGAACATCTCCCTCGATTGTTTACTTGGTGGCCTTTTTCAACTATTAAGCCATCTCACATAATTCTCATTCCCCACCCTTTTCTAGGACGTTCCGTGTGGAAAGCATGTGAGGGGTTTGCTTAATCTCCAGACAATTCTTTTCTTTCAGAAATGGATTTTTAGGGAAATTTCCAACTTCGAATACCTCATGCAGCTGAACACCATTGCTGGCCGAACGTACAATGACCTCTCCCAATATCCAGTGGTGAGCACATGAAAAGTCTGTATTCACACAAGGTTTAGTTGCATAAATATGTTTTTATCTTTAACACGACAATTCAGGTACGTGGACTGAAAATCAAACTTTGTTTGATCCATGTTAAAAATGACCATTATAAGGCCTAGACATGGTATTTTTAGTATCCCCAAAAAGCTGCCTAAAGATAACATGCCGGATCCAAAACAAATGTACTTCCAGATTGAATGTCAGATATCCAGAATGTGACTACGAATGTGTCCAGTCTTGTTTAAAGTGCTGCCGCTCCAACCTGTTCATAGCAGCTGGCTTTATACTTCTAAAACACGCTGCAAGCTAATAGAAACACCTGATGGTGGTCAATATTTAATATGCGCCCACATACCTGTCAGGAGAGAGTATAGAGTATAAATCACAGCTTTGTGTCTGATTTAGTTATTGTTTAATATACTTTGTGGATTTGCATTTGATCGTGTAGTTTCCATGGATTTTACGGGACTACGTTTCCGAAACCCTTGATTTAAACAACCCTGAGGTTTTCCGGGATCTATCCAAGCCCATTGGCGTGGTGAACGAGAGACATGCACGGGAAGTCAAGGAAAAGTAAGTTTCATCTACGAGATAACGCAGTATTAACGTAATGGAACCTGCAAATTTAGAGTCATTTTCACTTTCACAAGTAGCCTTTAATACCCTGTAATAGATGGATTCTGCATACAGACCTTCCATATAATAATATTAAAACCATTTACATCTTTTATTTTAATAAAAAAGTGTTCTCCCCCCTCCCCCAGGTATGAGAGCTTTGAGGATCCCACTGGGACTGTGGACAAGTTTCATTACGGGACTCACTATTCGAACGCTGCTGGCGTCATGCACTACATGATCCGCATGGAACCTTTCACTACGCTGCACATTCAGCTGCAGAGCGGCAGGTGAGGATCGAGGGATACAGATAGTGGGCAATAAAATGCCAGGATGGGCACCCCGGCTCCCCCACCATAAACACCCATTATAACTATCTCACAGCTGTGACATAGATTTATCCTTTATTATCACTGAAACCCACTAAGGTAGCAGAGGTGCTCCGGTTAATGTGAGTTTGTTCATTACCTTGTTTAATTGGGTAATTTAAAAAAATAAAAATTATTTGAGCTTCCTTCGCATATAATGCTCACCAATAAACATTTCAATAAAACAATCTATAGGAGCGTTGCATGACTTAACAATGTTTTATTAACACTGTCTTCTCCAGATTCGACTGCTCAGATCGGCAGTTCCACTCAATACCAGCAGCCTGGCAGGCCCGTATGGAGAACCCTGTGGACGTAAAAGAATTAATTCCAGAATTCTTTTATTTCCCAGAATTCTTGGAGAATGCAAACGGTACAGAACTAGTGTAAATGTGTTATGCTATAATCCTCCTTTTTTAACAATCCATGTGCCCACAGATCTCTTCCAGAAGCATTACAGACTAAAACAGGGATAGCGAAAATGTCTCATCTACTTCCCATTTTAGCAGTTTGCGTCATTTGACTATTTTCAATGTCAGATATTCGTGTGTGACAATGTGTATACTACAGAAGGTGGTTGGGATCTCCCGGTTGAAGAGGTTTTAATGAATCAATGTCCATAGAATCTGTTTAATGTGTCTTTGTTATATGAACGAACACTTCGTGATTTCACCCTTATTTTCAGGTTTTGATTTTGGTTGTCTCCAGTTGTCGAACGGGAAGGTAGATAATGTGGTTTTGCCAAGATGGGCCTCATCAAGAGAAGATTTTATCTACAAACACAGGAAGGCTCTGGTAGGGGTTCCATGGTTGTTTGTCCTCTGTCCCTGCTGGTCTGTGGTCACTATTCCTCTATTTCTGGGTATTCGTAGTCACTAGTCTTCTAATTTTGAGGATTTTGTGATTACTTGTTACCCTATTAATGGGGGGGAACCATGAGCTATAATCCTCTGTTCTTATGGGTTCCAATAACTAGTCCGCTATTACTGGGGGTGTTCCTTGGTCACTATTCTTCTATTGCTGAGGTTCAGTAGTCACTAGGGGTTCAGTGGGCACTAATCCTCTATTATAGTGAGTTCCGAGGTCACCTCTTTGGGGTTGGGGGGCTGCGGGCGGGGAGGGGTGTTAGTGGCTCCTCGTTTTCTATTACTGTGATATTCTTTGGTTCCCCATTACTTCCATGGTCATTTTGCCTTCTACTGAGGTTTCCACAATCACTCACCTGTTCCTGGGACTCACCAGCTTAGGGCATTGAGAATCAAAGAAAAGAGTTTCCCGCAGTATCCGAACTCCCTATGTATAGTTAAATAAATGTAACTTTTTTGTTTTACTCCAGTGGCCATTAGGTGTAAGCCCACCTACCACATCAAGGGAAACCTCTTAGGTGGGTCCTACACTAACAATTCACCTTGCTTCCTTCCGGAATATCTAATAGGAAGCACATGGGCAGCAGCTTGGCAACATGGCTGTGTAATACAAAAGTGAATACAAATACATAAAATTAAGTCTTATGCTCAGTTTCTGAAGAACCCACCCTGGGATTTGAAAAACACTATTACTAACCTGACCAATAGTGTAATTTAGGGCTCTCCTTAATATTCCTCTCTGTGTTTTTGTGTAGGAATCCGAGTATGTGTCGGCCCACCTCCATGAGTGGATAGATCTAATATTTGGGTGTAAGCAGAGGGGAGACGCTGCTGTGGAAGCTCTCAATGTGTTTTATTACTGCACCTATGAAGGTATGTGATTGAGGTTCACTGTAAAACGGGGTCACATGTGGACCCCTATGTCGGACGAATGGGAAACTTTCTTACAATATATGTTTTTGAGCCACGTGATTCCTGGACCTCATGTGGCAGGAAAGACTTTATCATAACTTTGTATGAAATTTGTTCTGTTAAAACCCCTGACAGGAAATGTTTCCATGTGCATTGGATAATGGAGGGAAATAAGTGTAATCGCCTGTGATATGGTCTCATAGTTTGTCTTTGAGCCTAATCGCCAGCTCTGTGGCTGTTTCTAGGTGTGGTCGATCTAGACGCCATCGCAGATGATACAGAGAGGAAGGCTCTGGAGGGAATAATCAGTAATTTTGGGCAGACTCCGTGCCAGCTTCTCAAGGTACGGGACTCTAGCGGGTGCTTCACTAAAATGTCAAATTTCCAGAATTCACAAAGCCAAATAAGGCATCAAGTCAGCTGTGTTTTGAGTTTGTGATTTTGCCTAAAATTTAGAATGCACCTTTAATTTACAACAATTCACACTTTTTAGTGAGTTACCCGGTGTCTGTAACTGGTGCGAGCCCTTTCAAAATATTCCCTAGTTATATAACCATGTCGATAATCCCCGTAATACACCATTCGCTCTGTCTGGCAAAGAAACACCGGAGAAATTACTTCCTGATGTTCACAATTTATTGAACCCCATAATAACATCCCCAGGAGAATATCTGAATAAACCTGTCCTGGGTAAGCATGTTGCTGTAATTTTATCTCTATAGACATTTTTATAAAAATAAAATAAACACTAGTTATGCTTGGCCGCCACCTAATGGGGAATTGAGAATTGACATGTTTTGTAGTTTCTGTTAGGACCATTGTAGGGCAGTTCACTATTAGCCCTTTTGAGTGTTAAACATAATATAAAAACATGGTGCATCTATTTGGCACTTGGGGTTCAAATCCAAAGGCTGACCGTATGTTGTTGTTTTCAATGCAGGTCATTTATTTATTTTCACAAATTGATTAACGCTAGAAATAAATCTAATAATTTGCTGGCACAATGAATGCAGATATATTAAAACATTATATTAATAAATTCTATCAATAAAATTAATATATATAAAATAATAGTAAACAAAAAGCACAGCATTTAATAGTAAGTATGTTTCTCCCAAGATTCGCTGTCCCTGCTTTTTATACGGTTTGTTACACTATAAGTTGTTATGGTATATAGTATGGGGAAAGCCCTGCCTTTAGTCGCATTTTTGCAGTTTCTTCGTTACATCACCTGTAGTTTGAGATAAACCCATGTCCTGCAATTTCAGCAGCACGTGCCCCTCAAGAGATGTCTTGCTTCTTCCGTTATACATATATTACACGTACGCGTTCCGTTATACATATATTACACGTACGCGTTCCGTTATACATATATTGCACGTACGCGTTCCGTTATACATATATTGCACGTACGCATTCCGTTATACATATATTACACGTACGCGTTCCCGTATACATATATTGTACATACATATATTGCACGTACGCGTTCCCGTATACATATATTACACGTACGCGTTCCGTTATACATATATTGCACGTACGCGTTCCGTTATACATATATTACACGTACGCGTTCCGTTATACATATATTACACGTACGCGTTCCGTTATACATATATTACACGCACGTACGCATTCCGTTATACATATATTACACGTACGCGTTCCGTTATACATATATTACACGTACGCGTTCCGTTATACATATATTACACGTACGCGTTCCGTTATACATATATTGCACGTAAGCGTTCCGTTATACATATATTGCACGTACGCATTCCATTATACATATATTGCACGTACGCGTTCCCGTATACATATATTGCACGTACGCATTCCGTTATACATATATTACACGTATGCGTTCCGTTATACATATATTGCACGTACGCATTCCGTTATACATATATTACACGTACACGTTCCCGTATACATATATTGCACGTACGCGTTCCCGTATACATATATTGCACGTACGCGTTCCGTTATACATATATTGCACGTACGCATTCCGTTATACATATATTACACGTACGCGTTCCCGTATACATATATTACACGTACGCGTTCCGTTATACATATATTACACGTACGCGTTCCGTTATACATATATTACACGTACGCGTTCCGTTATACATATATTACATGTACGCGTTCCGTTATGCATATATTACACGTACGCGTTCCGTTATGCATATATTGCACGTACGCGTTCCGTTATGCATATATTACACGTACGCGTTCCGTTATACATATATTGCACGTACGCGTTCCGTTATACATATATTACACGTACGCGTTCCGTTATACATATATTACACGTACGCGTTCCGTTATACATATATTGCACGTACGCGTTCCGTTATACATATATTACACATACGTGTTCTGTTACATGTATAATACATGTACGTGTTATACATATATTACACGTACGCGTTCCGTTATGCATATATTACACGTACGCGTTCCGTTATACATATATTGCACGTACGCGTTCCGTTATACATATATTACACGTACGCGTTCCGTTATACATATATTGCACGTACGCGTTCCGTTATACATATATTACACATACGTGTTCTGTTACATGTATAATACATGTACGTGTTCTGTTACACGTATATTACACGTACGTGTTCTGTTATGCGTATATTACACGTACGTGTTCTGTTATACGTATATTACACGTACGTGTTCTGTTACATGTATAATACATGTACGTGTTCTGTTATACGTATATTACACGTACGTATTCTGTTACACGTATAATACACGTACGTGTCCTGTTACACTGTCAGTGTGACAAAGTTATTTACTCTTTCCATGTGAAGGAAGCCCATCCACCTCGACTGACGGCTGATCATGCTGCGAGGAGGCTGTCACGGCTGGACACTTACTCTCCTAACGTGTTTGAGAATCTCTCGCAGCTGAAATCATTCTTTGCGGAGGTGAGACGCGCAGTGCGCACCATTCCCTTTGTTTAATGACTGCTCTGTACACCATGACCAGCTGATAATTAACCAGACTGTAAATAACGCCTGTTTTGGTCACACAGGGAATGATGGAAGGGGTTCCTCTAGTTCTCTCTGTGGTCCCGAAAAACCAAGCCCATTCCTTTATAACCCAGGGCTCTCCAGACCTATTGGTGAGTGGGGGTGAGGGAGGCGGGGAGGGAGAAGCGCATCTAATCTTAGTGGGTACGCACTTCTATCGCAGAGGTTCCCAGTCCTCGTGGTACCAGTTCAGGATTAAGACATTTTCAGGTTCTGTTCCAGTGGGGATACTGGCAAATCCTGAATGGTTGGTGTCTTGAGGACTTGATTGGGCATTGCTACCTATCTTCATTCTGCTAAGAGACATTCTGTCTCCACAGGTCACCGTAAGTGCAAATGGCCTCCTGGGTACTCATGGCTGGCTGTCCTATGATAAGAACATTTCCAACTACTTCAGCTTTACCAAAGATCCCACAGTCTCCAACGCCAAGTAAGTGTGTCACACGTCACTGATTAAAATGATGTCACAGGAAACCAGCAGTAGACCAAACTGGGTGGCCTGTGATGGGATCTTTGCTCTGATAACATGAGCCCTGTGATAGGATCTCTGCTCTGATAAAATGATCGCTGTCATGGGATCTCTGCTCTGATAAAATGATCCCTGTGATGGCATCGCTGCTCTGATAAAATGATCTCTGCTCTGATAAAATGATTTTTTTCTCTGATAAAATGAGCCCTGTGATTGGATCTCTGCTCTGATAACTCAGTAATGTGATTGGATCTCTGCTCTGATAACTCAGTAATGTGATTGGATCTCTGCTCTGATAACTCAGTAATGTGATGGGATCTCTGCTCTGATAACTCAGTAATGTGATGGGATCTCTGCTCTGATAACTCAGTAATGTGATGGGATCTCTGCTCTGATAACTCAGTAATGTGATGGGATCTCTGCTCTGATAACTCAGTAATGTGACGGGATCTCTGCTCTGATAACTCAGTAATGTGACGTTGACTCTGCTCTGATAACTCAGTAATGTGACGTTGACTCTGCTCTTATTAACTCAGTAATGTGATAATTTCCACTTTCAGGACACAGCGCTTTGTGTCTGGACCTTTCGCCCTGGGCACAGAGCTCTCCTCGAAGACCCTGGTGGTGTCTCATGATGCGAAGTTACTGTTCAGTGGTGGGCATTGGGACAACAGCCTTCGGGTCACTAGTCTCAGCAAAGGAAAGGTGATAGGTCACATCACCCGGCACATTGGTAATCATTTATTGGTTTTAGGGATATTTATAATATTATAGCCTAAGACCAGACTTTCCATTAGATCATGTTAGAACATGCAAATTAAGTAGATCTCTGGATTCATATACAATCACTGTTTCAGAACTTAATGTCCCTTAGGGATCTTACAGCTGACGTATTGATGCTATAATCTGTATACATGAGAGGGGCAGCCGCATTTCTTACTCTGTTACAGTGGCCTTCCCCCTGATCAGCCCACTCTCTTCTATTTAGATGTGGTGACATGTTTGGCGTTGGACGTTTGCGGCATATACCTCCTATCTGGATCCCGCGATACCACCTGTATCGTTTGGCAAGTTCTGCAACAAGTAAGAATCTATGTGTCTTGTAGGATAGCTTCAACCAGTATGGCTCTATGTCAGGGTCTTCTCCCTGAGTTATGGCTCTTGGCTTACGGCTCTGTGTCGGGGTCTTCTCGTTGGGTTACGACTCTTTGTTGGCATCTTCTCTCTGGGTTATGTTCTCTTCCCTCTGTGTTGGCATCTTCTCACTGGGTTACGTCTCTGTGTCTTCTCTCTGCTTTACGGCTCTGAGTTGGCATCTTCTCTCTGCTTTACAGCTCTGCGTCGGGGTCTTCTCTCTGCTTTACGGCTCTGTGTCGGGGTCTTCTCTCTGCTTTACGGCTCTGTGTCAGGGTCTTCTCTCTGCTTTACTGCTCTGTGCTGGGGTCTTCTCTGGAAAATTGCCCTCTGAAATGCCTGTTGTCCTGATTACTCTTATAATGGAACTTATTCTGACATTACTGCAGGGAGGACTTTCCTGGAATTTATCACAAAAACCAGTGCAGGTCCTTTACGGCCACGATGATGAGGTTACTAGTGTGGCTATAAGCACGGAGTTGGACATGGCAGTTTCTGGTTCCAAGGTAAGCTTTGGGTGCCAATATACTCTTTACTGGGCAGTAATAATGTAACTTTCATTTCCTCACTTTTAACACAACCAAATAGAAAACTAAAGATCAGCTATTGCTTGTGCTAAAGGTTTTAAAAAGTGTTTTTTCTTTAACTAACATGCCAGCTTAGTTAACTTTCGTAGTGCCACATGCGTGTTCGGCAGTGTTAGAGAGAATTCCAGGCACGAACATGCACAATTTTTCTGTCTGATGCCGGAGTACATGTGTGTGCCCCAGGCATCTTGGGGCAGGAAAGCCGCCGCAATATCAAAGTGTGACTGAGATAAGCAAGTCTTCTACTCCTCTTGGCTGCTGAAGTAGCTTTTACTGGGCTGAAGGAACCAGGAACTGACACTTCTCTGGATGTGACAATTCCTCTTCGAACCTGCAGCTAGCCATTCTTTCTATCTATACTCCACTTTTCTTTCCTATCATCTCTTCCCAGAAGAGCCCAGTCCTAATGCTGTGTTTGTTGCGTTGTCTGGCCAAGGACACTCTGATTTTGTTTTGTTACCATGGCGCCAATCTGTTCTCTCTGCAGGACGGTACGATCATTGTGCACACCATTCGGCGGGGGCAGTTTATGAGATGTATTAAGCCCCCCTGTGAAAGCTCGCTGCCGCTGACTGTGTCTCACCTTGTAGTGGGCTTGGAAGGACAAATCATATTTCATAGCATAATCGAAGGACGGACCTCTCTCAAGGTCAGTGAGAAATTATTTCGTTAAAAGCTTCCAGACTTTGTCGCAATGTTTGGAACTATCTTGGAGTTCAGAGTGCGTCTCCTGCACTCCTTTTATTTCAGTTGCAGTGCTACAAAAAACAACCAACCAAAAATTGTTGTTAAACAGGACCCGTTAGCATGAACACCGGTGGAAACACAGCAAACACATTCCTTTGGCTTCCGTGGCGATTGCTTCACTTTTAGAACTTTGCCCAATGCACATAAATTGTGATAAGTATGATGATTTCACTAATGAGATGTCTTCTCTTTTTAGGATAAATTTGCCCTACATTTATACTCTGTAAACGGCAAACACTTATCCTCCGTTCCCCTGGATGAGCAGGTGACGGCAATGTGCGTGACGGAGAATTTTGTGGTTCTTGGTACAATGCAGTGTTCTCTCCAGATCCGGGATCTTCGGAGGTAGGACACATCTGTCATAGCGTATTTACATTTATCTGGGAGAGATTTATGGATATTAAGGAATTTACTCAAGAAAAGCACCTTCATTTTGTAATTAATGTCATAATCTGAATAAGCTGCTGTATACAATGTATTACACCATTTCATAAAAGTCATGTCCATTGTTTATGGACAGAAATTAGTAGAAAGATTTAACTTATTCAGTTTCAGGGAGCAAAGAATCTGCAGTTTTTTTTCATTCTTCCTTTAAAGTTTGCATTAACGAGCTTTTCATTCTTTCACCAGTTTGACTCTTGCTGTCTCTCCGTTGCCCATGAAAGTCCCTGTGCATTGTGTGTCCGTGACCAAGGAGCGCAGCCATATCCTGGTGGGGTTAGAAGATGGGAAGCTTATTGTGGTGGGAGCTGGACAACCTCTAGAGGTTTGTATTCCTGTAGAGGAACTATCTTAAAGACCTGTTACAAATGTATTCTAACATGGCAGCTCACACTGGAGTGTACCCTATAATCCACTAAATAAGAAAACTATTTTTAATCATTTTTTTCCTTATACCATAAAAATGAGTCGGTCATCAGTTTATGGCATAAGTGGTTCAGTAAATCCTTCACCGTGTTCTGGAATAATTCTATTCTATCTGTATAGCATTTTGGAACATGTTTTCAGCTTATAATGTATCTGCACGGCAATACCAAAAAATAATTGGGCACTTTGTGTCTGCTTTCCTAGGTGAAGACTGGTCAGTTCAAGCGTAAGCTCTGGGGTTCAACTCGGCGGATATCACAGGTGTCTTCTGGGGAAACCGAATATAAACCATCGGAGGCCAAGTGACGGTTACCATTTCAGTTGGATTGTGGAGAACCTCAAGGGGCAAATGACTCTTCTCTTAAACCGCTAGCCACGAAAAAGGAGCTGCCACTTACACTGTTCCTATTGAAAAGGAGTAGTCATGGTAGCCACTTGCAACAACAGGAATATATCATCCTGTAGATGGTCAATAGGCCCGAATCTTTCTGTACGCCTTTAATGGGGATTGCCCAACAGAACAGATAGACCGGACAACGAATAAACCTTGACCCGGAGTTCTGATTGTTCTGTCAGTCAGCGGACATATTTTGGGGGTTTGCCTTAATAAAGAAGAGACCACCTTCTTTTCTGCACTTTGTACAAAGAACATGACGGAACGTGAAAGAGAATTAAGTTGTTACATATTCACAATGTTTATATCAAAGGCTATGCCACAGGTTGTCCTGTTTGGTTGCTAGAGATGCTCACCTGTTTTCTTCCAGAAGTCTGTGATGTATCTTCCTTGGTGACGGGGTGAGGAATTTATGGTTTGTTACTGAGGACTTTTGGGCTGCGCACTTTGGCTTGCCTTAGAAGAATGTGGAGCTTTGTGCTGCCATCTTTAAACAATTTATAGCATTTTTTAATCTTCATTTTGTTTTTAAGAATTAACATTGTGGCTGAGCACTGTACAATATTTTTACTGGATTTGTTTTTTTTACTGAGAAATAGGAAATGATCAAGAAATGGCGAACATTTTCTATGCGTTACTTGCACTTCACCGCGTCAATTCTAAGAGCCTACAAAATGTGATTTACTTCCTTGGTTGGGCAGTGCTGGACACTGAGACAGTTTGTGAGACAATGCTGGCTGAGGATCACAGGAGTTGTAGCTGGGTGTGGATTTCCTTGATCAATGACCTGATAACACCAGCCCTTTATTGAGGCTCCATTGTGCACAGTTTATCCTAATACTAACATGTTACAAAAACAGTCCTACTTGTTACGGTGTCTGTCAGTAGCCAAAATGGATCAGAAAGGGAATATTAGTTCAAATATTTATATCTGTGGAATGGAACAGAAGACTTCTATTGATATTGAGACTCTCCATTTAGGGAGTGGGGATATGGACTTTTGAGATAATTCTTTTTTGGTTTTTTTTACGTGAACTTTAATTTTAGATTCTGAGCCTTACCAAAAATATATTTGCTTTAATAGAAGTGCTGTCAGTTGCAGGAGCAGAAGCCGGTATGCATGGTTAGACAAAGTGAGGTGCCACGACTGCAAACCCCAAATGTTTTTTTTTTTTTTTTTTTCTTTGCACTTCATTAACACTGGATCAAAGGCCATGCTATATGAATACTTTGGTAAAATTTATACACATACACTAAGTCAAATGTGCGTATCTAGAGTAATAAATGGTGGCAGCAATATATTCGAATAAGCCCTGATTTAGTCTTAATGACCATAGACCCCTTATGATGGTGACTTCAGATTTCTTCCGGTTGTTTGATGTTAAATAGTTATTTCATTAATTTATTTCTGCCTCTCACCACAACTGAATATACAATGACCAAGTTTCCAAGCACACCTTATCTTTGTCTTTACCAGCTGGCCTCTCTATAGAATGAAATACCCCACTCAATTAGTGTCAGTCTGGCTCTATAGATTGGAATACCCTACTCATTTAGCGTCAGCCGGGCTCTATGGCATGAAATCTCCTCATTCAGTGTCAGCTGGGCCCTATAGAATGGAATGCCTTACTCATTCAGTGCCAGCCGGGCTCTATAGATTGTAATGTCCTACTCATTTAGCATCAGCCGGGCTCTATGGCATGAAATCTCATTCAGTGTCAGCCGGGCTCTATAGATTGGAATGTCCTACTCATTTAGTGTCAGCTAAGCTGTATAGAATGGAATACCCTACTCATTCAGTGTCAGCCGGGCCCTATAGAAGGAATGCCTTACTCATTCAGTGCCAGCCGGGCTCTATAGATTGTAATGTCCTACTCATTTAGCATCAGCCGGGCTCTATGGCATGAAATCTCATTCAGTGTCAGCCGGGCTCTATAGATTGGAATGTCCTACTCATTTAGTGTCAGCTAAGCTGTATAGAATGGAATACCCTACTCATTCAGTGTCAGCCGGGCCCTATAGAAGGAATGCCTTACTCATTCAGTGCCAGCCGGGCTCTATAGATTGTAATGTCCTACTCATTTAGCATCAGCCGGGCTCTATGGCATGAAATCTCATTCAGTGTCAGCCGGGCTCTATAGATTGGAATGTCCTACTCATTTAGTGTCAGCTAAGCTGTATAGAATGGAATACCCTACTCATTCAGTGTCAGCCGGGCCCTATAGAAGGAATGCCTTACTCATTCAGTGCCAGCCGGGCTCTATCGATTGGAATGTCCTACTCATTTAGTGTCAGCTAAGCTGTATAGAATGGAATACCCTACTCATTCAGTGTCAGCCGGGCCCTATAGAAGGAATGCCTTACTCATTCAGTGCCAGCCGGGCTCTATAGATTGGAATGTCCTACTCATTTAGTGTCAGCTAAGCTGTATAGAATGGAATACCCTACTCATTTAGCATCAGCTAAGCTGTATAGAATGAAATACCCTACTCATTTAGTGTTAGCTGGGCTCTATAGATTAGAATATCCTATTCATTTAGCGATAGCTGAGCTCTATAGAATGGAATGTCCTACCCATTTAGCATTAGCCGGGCTCTATAGAATGGAATGTCCTACGCATTCAGCATTAGCAGGTTCTATAGAGCGGTTTCTCCAATTAATTTCGTGTGAGTCTGCCTCTGTAGAATGGAATGTCTTATTCATCTAAACTGAAAATTCAAACTGACCTTTCCAGTTTGGCTATTTCAACCTTAAATTTAAAAGTTCTTCTGTCAGCTATTCTTCCATTTTAGCTCCTGTAGCCTTATGTTTAAAATTCACTTTGAATTCCTCTTTAGTGACTGACCCTTTGTAAGCCAGGCTCCCTAGAACAGAGCTGAGCATTATGTTAACGGCAACGCACCTTATACAATCTAGGGATACACCTCCACAGTAACTACAAACAAGTGGGTCAGCACTCATTATAGGACATCTTGGTCCCATTTTAATCTTTGTGTCTTCATTTGGAAATGAGCAAGAATAAAGCTGGAAATGGGGGATTCTGGGAATTAACTGTAATTGTGTCACATTGCTGTATCTTTTCCTACTACTCTTAAAAAGATTGCTTTTATATTATTATTGGTACAAATTTTTCATGGAAGCCTTGTTCCTGGGTAACAGCTGCTATTTGCACATCTCTCCTTAATTCACACCTCCCCATTTACTGATATGCCAGCAGAGTAAATTAGTCTGTCTCCCCAGCCACTCCCCATTTTCTGATATGCCAGCAGAGTAAATTAGTCTGTCTCCCCAGCTCCTCACCCTTTACTGATATGCCAGCAGAGAATTAGTCTGTCTCCCCATCTAATCACCCTTTACTGATATGCTAGCAGAGAATTAGTCTGTCTCCCCATCTAATCACCCTTTACTGATATGCCAGCAGAGAATAATAGTCTCTGTCTCCCCATCTCCTCACCCTTTACTGATATGCCAGCAGAGAATTAGTCTCGGTCTCCCCAGTCTCCCTCCCTTTAGTGATATGCCAGCAGAGTAAATCAGTCTCTGTCTCCCCTTTATTGATATGCCATCAGAGAATATTAGTCTGTCTCACCAGTCTCCCTCCCTTTACTGATATGCCAGCAGAGTATAGAAGTGTCGGTCTCCCCTAAAATAATGCGCTCAAACAAGCTGCGTTTTAAGGTGCAATTATTGTTTTTTTTATACTTCGAGGAGCTGATTTTTAGTAATAACTGTATTTCTCTTCCCAAATCAGAGGATTATTAAACACCAAATTCTAGTGAATTGAAAACCAAATTGCAAGATTTAGGTTAAAATGGCCAAACTCTGACTATCGCTGAGCGATTTAGTTTTCAATTGACTGCAATCCAGTGTTTTGGGACCAACCCCTGTTCACAAAGGGTAATCTGTTTTACACTGAATGTTCTGTATTCTAAAACTTGCATTCACTAAAAATCATATTTTGTCTGGTTTGATGCTCATTGTGATTAGTAAATATATATAATGCACAACTAGAAAACTAAGGTTTTTTGTTTGGTTTTATTTGTGCATTGCTTCTGACAATGGTTTGTAGGTGATCAGACGAACTGAAATCCAGCATTAAAATGATCCCAGTAAGAGAGGAATTGTAGCTGAGTGGTGGAGTGGGGTGGGGGGATTGTAGAGAATTTAAATAATTATACAATTTCTCCATGCTGCCATTTTAAACCAAATTGTTCAAAGCTTGAGTATTTTTTTTACAATTCTCCAATTTGGAGAATGATCAGTGAGGTTCTTGAATTAGTTTTCAATTTTTTATTTAAAATGTAAAGTTTCTATGATAAATTTTTCTAACAAGAAGCATTGCACAGATATCCCTCTGCTTACAGAGGATGATGGGAGTTGTAGTTTGCCATGTTTGTTTACTATAAACCCATCTCATGAATCTTTGTTCTGGTTTGCAGCACGTGCTTTGGAATGTCATTTATTTTTTTTGTTTGTTTTTTTGGTTCTCTCTTTGGTGTGAGAAGCACAATTATAAAACTTTTTAGTGGGGGAGGGTTGTTGCCTTAACTATGCCACTGAGGCCTTGTATTGTACCACTCCTTTGTATATAAATGGATGATAAATGTGATGTTTTAAAGGTGTTTTTTTATGTACAATGTTTGTGCCTGTGGTTCTTTAAGCTCTGTCCTTCAGATACCGATGTATAATCCACATCCGAGACCTGCATACGCAACAGACTGTGTCCTTGTACGGTTACAGCTTGCAGTCAGTGTGCCCTCTCTAAGTACCATTGGATCAATCTACCTCTGACTATATTATTTATAAAGGTAAGTCGCCATCACGCTCAAATTATCAGTGTGAGAATATATTCAAAGGTAGATCCGAATTGATATTGGCTGAATGCATTCTTTCAGTGAGAATTGTATTGTGGCATCTACTTACCTTACTTTGCGTGGTAGGTCTCTATGGCAGCAGCCCAGTGTCTCCAACCACCAGTCCTTCTGCAGTACATCATTGCTCATAACATTTCTAAAATCACACCATGACGTTTTAAAATTGAGTTTTGTTTCTATGTAAACTATGCTGCCCACGTAACATACTGTGCAGTGCTTTATGGGCAATGCATTGGCTTCTGGGAGTTGTATTTAACTTTCTACTGTAAAACAACTTCAACTACAACTCCCAGAAACCTTAGTCATGTCATCCTGCATTATTAAATCCAGATTTATTATAGTAGAAAAGAGGAGCACTGCAGTTTGAAATGAAAGGACTTAATTGTGTGGCTTAAGGAGGAGATAGTATATTCAAATTAACTTATTACAAAAATAAAGTATAACCAAAAAAAAATCAATTTTAACGACATGTTAACAGGGTATTTTCCTGGTGTAAGAAGAACGTTTTCTAAATTATGATGACAAATTTAATATTTTTATTGCACGGGGGAAACGGACACTGCACTCTGCAAATAATTCGACGACTTACAAACCAACTGATGGACATTGAACATTGTGTTCGACAGCATGGCTTGGCTAATGAGCTGACAGTCTAAATCAGATGGAGGACATGACTACGTGGGCACATTAATAAAATCTATTAGTTCTGTTTTCTAATAACTCCAGCATGTCTCTTCCCCAGACTTGGTACTTGACATGTTGCTACAATTAGCTGATTTTTGCGGGGATAGGCCGTCCCCAACTTGTGGAAAGTCCTCTGAAAGCTTCCCTTGTGTAAGAGAATCACGACCTGTGGGGAGATCTTTAATCAAACAGAGTCTGTAGTTATATTAAGAAACTGTGTTTCCTTTAATCTTATGTGTACCGTTGCCATGCAAAGAGCCACAATCCTCTACATCGGGGGTTCCCAATTAATTTTTCCCGTGGAACCCTTTGACATAGTGTCAATCATAGTGGAGCCCCCCCCCCCACATAGTGGCACACAGATACACACACCTTGACACACAGTGTGTATCTGTGTGTGTGTGTATGTATATGTGTATCAAGGTGTGTGTATCTGTGTGTCAAAGTGTGTGTGTCTGTGTTTGTATGTGCCAGTGTGTATATATCTGACACACACACACACACACTGGCAGATAGTGGCACACAGATACACACACCTTGACACACACTGTGTATCTCTGTGTGTGTGTATGTATCTGTGTGTATCTGTGTTGGAATGCGCCAGTGTGTGTGTGTGTATGTATATCTATCTGACACACAGATACACGCACACACACATAGTGGCACACAGATACACACAGTGACATACACACACTGGCACTCAGATACACACACAATGACATACACATACAGACACACTGATACACACTGGCACACACACACACACACCCCTAGATACACACAGTGACCCATACACAAACCTTGACACACAGATATACACACATACACTCTCACTGACAAACACACATACTCTTTGACAGACACACATACAAACACAGAGAAAAAGAAAGAGGTTACAGTGTTGAGCTAGTCAACACTGATACCCTCAGTAAAGGTTACAGAGGTACTCAAGGCATTAAACCCCGGATACAAAAGAAAGAAAAAGTAGATGGAGTAAGTGAAACCACTCACCAACATGTGGGCGGTCCACGCTCCATTAACCCCTTAAGGACCGAGGACGGTTCAGGACCGTCATCGGCATTTTTGCCTTGAGGACTGATGACGGTCCTGAACCGTCCTAACGGTCTGAGTTACTTACCTGATCGCCGTCGTTCCCCCCGGCGGCGTTGCTCCCGGTGTGGGGAGACTGCCTGCAGCCCAGACAGACAGTCTCCCCACACTGAATTAGGACCCCTGTGGCCATGTGATCGCTTAACACAGCGATCACATGGTCACAATAGGTGTCCATGTGTCTGCCTGCAGGGGGACTGCCTGTGCTGACATGCAGTCTCCCTGCTAGTGTAAAATCATTTAAAAAATAAAATAAAGTTAGTGTTAATAAAAAAATTTAAAAAAATTATATATGTGTGTGTGTATATATATATATATATATGATATATAGACATATATTATATTGATATAATATGTCTATATATCATATATAATGTCATACTAAGTGTATTTTTATATTAATATGTACATATATTAATATAAAAATACACTTATAATTAAATTACACACGTGTATATATATATAATATATATAATAACTATATATAGTGTGTATATATAAATTATAAAATATAAATAAGTTATTTAAATTTAAAAAAATGTAAATAATAAAAATTCAAAAAATATATCTATATGAAATTTTATTCTAACTGTATTTTAAAATTAATATATATTTATATCAAAATACACTTAGAATGAATTTGTATATATATCTATGTATATCTAAATAAATAAAAATAATACGAAATATACATATGTCCATATACAAAATTACATAAATAATTATATAAATATACACGTAGACTTCAAATATATAAATATGCATATATATTTAAATTCTATGTGCGTATTTATGTAATATTTTTACATAATTCAGTAATTTTATTGATTGCAATTTGAGGGACCTGCCTGCCAACCCAGGCCGAAATTCCAGAGAATTTAATTTGCTAGCACTGTATTTTACCTTGTAACGTTCTACGACACCCTAAAACCTGTACATGGGGGGTACTGTTTTACTCGGGAGACTTCGCTGAACACAAATATTAGTGATTCAAAACAGTAAAACATATCACAGCGATGATATTGTCAGTGAAAGTGACTTTTTTTGCATTTTTCACACACAAACAGCACTTTTACTGATGATATAATTGTTGTGATACGTTTTCCAGTTTTTAAACACTAATATTTGTGTTCAGCGATGTCTCCCGAGTAAAACAGTACCCCCCATGTACAGGTTTTATAGCATTTTTGAAAGTTACAAGGTCAAATATATGGGTCAAATATTTTTACATTGAAAATGGCCAGGCTGGTTACGTTGCCTTTGAGAGCGTATGGTAGCCCAGGAATGAGAATTACCCCCATGATGGCATACCATTTGCAAAAGAAGACAACCCAAGGTATTGCAAATGGGGTATGTCCAGTCTTTTTTAGTAACCGCTTAGTCACAAACACTGGCCAAAATTAACGTTCAATTTAGTTTTTTTACTTTTTTCACACACAAATATGAATGCTTACTTTGGCCAGTGGTTTTGACTAAGTGGCTACTAAAAAAGACTGCACATACTCCATATTGAATACCCTGGGTTGTCTAAAATATGTACATGTGGGGTGTTATTCAGGGATTTATGACAGATAATAGTGTTACAATGTCACTATTGATAAATTTAAAAAATGTATGTTTTGAAACCGCAATATCCTACTTGTACCTATAGCCCTATAACATGCAAAAAAAAGGACGTAAACACTGGGTATTTTTAAACTCAGGACAAAATTTTGAATCTATTTAGCAGTTTTTTTCATTCGCTTTTGTAGATGAGTAAAAGATTTTTCAAGTAAAAGTCAAAAAACGTATTTTTTTCAATTTTTCATCATATTTTATTTTTTTTTTAAATTAAAATACAAGAGATTATATAAATAATGGTATGTAAAGAAAGCCCCTTTTGTCCTGAAAAAAACAATATATAATTTGTATGGGAACAGTAAATGAGAGAGCAGAAAATTACAGCCAAACACAAACACCACAAAAGTGTAAAAAGATGCCTGGTCGCAAATGTACATCATCGTAAAAACAGTCCGGTCCTTAAGGGGTTAAAGAGAACCTCCAAGGAGTTAAAATTTCATAACAGAGTGGTCTTAGCCTTTATTCATATATTTAGCCGAATAGGAAATAGAAATTAAAGCAAAAGTGAAAAAATCCAAAGCGATGGAAATAAATTAAATCAGCCGTAGTGATATAGATTTAAAATACTGGGGAAGTAAGTCTCAAGTGTTAAACTCATACAGACCAGGAGCCTATGTACAAAGAGTATAGATTCTAAATTAGATCAGTAATCAAGTAGGTACCTCTAGGGTTAATGAGCACAAAAAATCGGTCTGAGAAATAAGGAGACTAAATGTGGTACAGAGTAGACGAATGACACACTTTGTATCTAATATAGAGAAACACACTTAGTATCTGTATAGGCTGAAAGATACAAGTGGGTCATGCTAATTTACGTCTTGTTGACATCTATATAGCGGTGATATCCCTATTCAGACCGGTACTCCAGCAGTGGGGAGAATAAGCGGTAACTATCAATCGGAACCGATATGAGATCTCCAATCTCTGTTATGAGATTTTAACTCTTTGTAGGTTCTCTTTAATGGAGCGTGGACCACCTACCTGTTGGTGAGTGGTTTCACTTACTCCCATCTACTTTTTCTCACATACCATTTATGGCTGACGGACACTATAGCGTTAGGGAGACACTTTTGTTCCTTTAACACTTTTAATAGTTTTCCCTTGTTTTCTGGTAAAACAAATAACCGCATCATAACCAGTTTCTTCACTCCGCTGCTGATCTGGAATTGTATTCTTACTGCTGCCAGCCAGCAGGGGGAGCTGTGACATTAGTTTATAGTTACATCATGTGCATCGAAAAAATGTGTGTGGACATGTTAATGTTCTGCCTTGTAGAATTCCAAATCCCTGATCTTTTGTTTCCCACCCAGATGTTTTTTCCCAGCCAGCTCCGTTCCCAGTCCACCATGTGTTCAGGGATACATCTTACTTCTATATGCTCACTGGCAGCAAACACCTACCCACCAGACTGGGGTACAGTCACAATTCTGTCCGGTTGTCCCTTCCGTTCCAAGTGTTTTCTTTGCTGGGACACCATAAAATAGAGCCCATAAAAAAGGGATCTGATTGGTTTATAAGTGACGCTTCATTACAGCCAGTCTGCTGTTTAACATCTATTAATAGCATTGGTTTTATAAAGCGACGTGACACAGGCACAATTTGTAACTACTACGCTTAATGCATATAAAAATAAAAACAATTCTATGAAACCATGAATCGTTCTTATACTTCATATAAAATATTTCTCCGCTCGTTCTTCCCTTCGATGCATCATCTGTATTATTACCAGAATTTATACAGCGCCAAAATATTGTGTGCTGCTTTGCAATTATAGAAAGAGGATATTCAAAAATGAACAAGACAAGAGGGAAGGAGGTTCTTTGGACACGTTTTTATAATTGTAACCATTGTTTCTGTTCATTACAGTCTTTCTGCACAAACCACGTATTATGTTTCTAAGAGACGTTTGTACAGAAGAGATTGATTACTCGTAGTTTTGTGCAGTTAACGCTTTGAGAGCTCAGTATAGCAAGGTAAGAGTTAACTGTGTTGATGTTCCAAGAAGATGAATTCTGGCAATAAACGTATCATTCACACACAACGTAAACATATTTCAGCAGGTTTGTAAATAATTGTAGGAAAGAGGCCTCTTGATCAATGCAGAGCAATAAATATAGAACAAATCCCCTGCATTTACACACAATAAATGGTAACTTGTCCCAGCCAGTTCAGTGCTTTATAATCCATGTTTAGGGAATAAACCATAGGATTCTGCCCTGAAGACATACTCCTAAATGCCACAAGTAGCTCATGGGATATAAAACTCCATGTCACCGGCATAGTCCACAAACCATATATTATTGTCTCCAATAAATGCCACACGTTACACTCACAGTGCCAACCTCACAGGTATAATTCAATCGAACATGTGATGTTAGAAGCTACATGGAGAATTACAGGTAGACAGATATTAGGGCATATTACGGCTCCTTCGGCTTTGGCTATTTCATTAATGTGGATTGACAAGCCAAAGTCAATGCTCGTGAAGACATGGTGCACGCTGAAGGTGTTGGACAAGACTTGGTACTAGCTCAAGTAAGGACACCATAGAAGACGTGGTACTAGCTGAGGTCAGGAAGCTAAAGAAGATGTGGTACTAGCTGAGGTCAGGAAGCCAGAGAAGACGTGGTACTAGCTCAAGCCAGGACGCCAGAGAAGATGTACTAGCTGAGGTCAGGACGCCAGAGGAGACGTGGTACTAGCTGAGGTCAGGATGCCAGAGAAGACGTACTAGCTGAGGTCAGGACGCCAGAGGAGACGTGGTACTAGCTGAGGTCAGGATGCCAGAGAAGACGTACTAGCTGAGGTCAGGAAGCCAGAGAAGCCTTACTAGCTGAGGTTAGGACACCAGAGAAGACGTGGTACTAACTGAGGTCAGGACGTCAGACAAGACCTGGCACTTGCCAAGGTCAGGATCCCAGAGAAGACATGGTGCTAACCGTAAAAAGACAGTTTATTGAGAGCACAAGGTTTAAATAGATTGTATACTACAATAA
>OW240915.1:7116188-7133818 GCA_933207985.1 Pelobates cultripes
TTTATGTATAAATATATTAAAAGTTGAGTTTTCTTATTAGACCCATAAAGATTATTTTGATACAATTACCCTCTGGTGACACCTACTGGTAGGTTTTTGGTTTAACACTTTAAAAAAAAAACAAAAAAAAAAAAAACGTTTTTTTCATCCACCAAATGCTGACTAATAAAATTATTTTACTAATCCTAGACTGGAACCTATTATTGGGCAGCCTTGCCGAAGTCCCATATTAGACACTGCTTGAGTCAAATAGGTTGTATACTCCCTTTAATCCAGAGGCCCCTGAAAACTTCCGAATGATAGACTCAGCATTTGTCAGCCAGGCCCAAGGTGATAGTAAAAGGAAATTACAGAAAATTAGAGGGATTTGTAGGGATGTCCATAATACAGCTAATGGAGATTGCAAATACAGTATATATGAATAGGGAGATGGAGGAAGAACGTAAAATGAGGAAAAAGGCAGATATGCTAGCGGTAGCTATCTTAAGTGTAGAAAGACAGGGAAGTGAATAGAGGAGACGAGAATAGGCTGAGCAAGGGACCTTTAAGTAGGAATTAATGTGCGTATTGTAGAAAGGAGGGACATTGGAAGAGTGAGTGTCCACAGAGAGAGCAGTATGAAGGTGATAGACAAGGAGAGAGAAGGGTACGAGGAGGTTATAGTGGTAGTTATAGAGTAAGAGGAAGTTTTAGAGGGAATGGTGGGAATAGTAGAGGAAGTGTTCAAGGAGACAGATACTATCCACCCACGCAGAGACCTAGAGAAAGAGAGGATAGAGATTTTGTGGGTCTGGCTGACACTATCGTGGAAGACTATTGATACCGACCGGGCTCCATCCCACTTGGTCGAGCGGAGCCTATGGTCGATGTAGCAATAGGGGGAAAGAGAAGTTCTTTCATGATCGACACAGGTGCTGAACATTCTGTGGTGAAGCATTAGTTCCTATATATGCCAGAGTGTCCGATTCAACTTTTAGGACGAGATCTATTATCGAAGCTTTAAGCTCAGATAACCTTTTACCTAATGGATTAACATCTCTGAAGTTTAAGGGATTACCAGGCATAATGGTGATATCGGTGCCAAGGGAAGAAGAATGACGCTTCTATTCCATAGTGACAAGTATTAACCCTAAGAGTGATGAATCCTTATTTGACATTCCAGGAGTATGGGAAGAAAATAATCCTCCAGGACTTGCTCGTAATATCCCACCAATACATATTGAGTTAAAGCTCGGGGTGTATCCTGTTAGCCTTTGTATGTTGTTCTTTTATCTACCCCAACAGCTGTAAAGGTGGCGAAAGTGACTCCTTGGATTCATCATTCTAAGGTTAAACCAGCAGCAGACTCTTGGCAAACTACTCCAGATCCTGAGAATCCTTGCAGGACCCGGTTGAAGCGTGCAACTCAGTCGGAGTGACGAGGGGATAGCGAGACATTCTAATTAAAAGTCTACAAAGATCATCAAGTAGGTGTTTTGACGGCCATAATAAAGCCTGACCACCTGCCTACGTGTCATAGCCAGAGTATCTTGAAGGGATCTCTGTGAAGGAAAGTGAGGATCAGAAGAACAACATCCTTGCAGCCCTCACAATCGGGAAGCTGAGAGGCCATCGCACGGTCGAAGAAAAATGAGGATTTCAGGAATAATGTGTTTTATTGTGTTTTAGTATTTTTATGATTTTTCAGGAAGGTAGGAGTACAGACATACCGAATTGCGATAGTTGCATTAAGACTACTAAAACAGGTAACCAAATATCCCAAACTTTCATCTGGCACTCACAGTATGAATGTAAGGGATCTGTATCTAAATGTAGATATTTGGATTTTGATTATAGTGTGTGCAAGCCAATATCAGGAGAGTCTAAATGTTTTGATCCCCATTTCCAACCCCGTACAGTTTGGTTGGTAATTCGGAATAGTAACTCCCAGGGGACATTACTAAATAGGACTGTGATAAGCACCATACATTCCGCGGGTATTCTACTATTTGATGCATGTAAGGCGATTTCGGGTAGTGGAAGACTTTGGAATGTATGTGGTAATCTTAAATGGGAACGAACTTATGGGTTTAATGATAAATACTTATGTCCCAGTAAAAGATCTACTGATCCTGATTGCCCAAATAGAGACTAACTTCTGCCCCTATTGGTCATGTGTAGGTTGGGCAACCTGGGAAAAACAGTGGATCAAGATATGATTATCCAAAGGTTGCCTACCACACCATACTGTAAAACTATGTGTGTAACCCCGTTCACATGACCATTTCCAATCTGCAGTACTTTATTGACAGGTTTGGAGGTCTGTTTGGGTCCAAATATATGGCACAGGAGTAGATTCAGGAACAATAATATATGTAGGTCTTGAAACTGAGACAGTGGCAACTCAAACTCATCAGGTTTCTCATTCCTTCTATGAGGAGAGGAGTATTGAGGATAAAATTCCCCATAATGTTAACAACCTATTTATTGATTTGGCTGAGGGTATTGCAGGTAGTCTTAATGTAACTAATTGCTATGTGTGTGGAGGTACTAATATGGGAGACCAGTGGCCATGGGAGGCAAAGGAAATATGGTACCCTGGCTCTGAGACATATGAACAACAGATACCTTTCCAGTCTGATCATCAAGTAAGTACTAGAAGTAAATTGGAATGGTGGTTAAAAACCTCCATTATAGGTCATGTTTGTATAGCCAGGAAAGGGACAATGTATAACACGTCTGTAGGTGAGCTAACGTGCTTGGGACAAAAAGCCTATAATGTTAATACTAAAAATACTACTTGGTGGTCAGCTTCAAATGTCTCAGAACCATCTAACCCGTTTGCAAGATATGCCAATTTAAAGGACATATGGTTTGATCTATCCATCACATCTAACTGGAAAGCCCCAGCAAATTTACACTGGATTTGTGGTAAGAAAACTTATTCGGAGTTACCACAAGATTGGGAAGGGGCATGTGTATTAGGTATGCCAAAGCCATCTTTCTTCTTGTTGCCTATTGAAACAGGTGAGACTTTAGGTGTTAAAGTGTATGATGTGAATCATAGGAAGAAAAGGGGACCCATAGAGATAGGGAAGATAATGAATGGCCTTCCCAGCGTATTATAGATTATTATGGGCCAGCCACGTGGGCAGAGGATGGTACCTTTGGTTATAGAACCCCTATTTATATGCTCAACCGCATTATAAGGTTACAGGCGGTGGTTGAGATCATTACTAACGAGACATCACAAGCGCTCAATCTTCTAGCGAAGCATAATACCAGGATGAGGACAGCAGTTTACCAAAATAGATTAGCCTTGGATTATCTTTTGGCAGTAGAGGGAGGTGTATGTGGGAAGTTTAACCTGAGCAATTGCTGTCTTCAAATAGATGACGAAGGGCAAGCAATAGCTGAACTTACAAGCCACATGGTTAAACTAGCGCATGTGCCTACTCAGGTATGGAAAGGGTACAATCCAAGTAGTTGGTTTGGTAGCTGGTATGAGTGGTTTGGAGGGCTTAAGGCAGTGGTAGGTGGAGTCCTACTGATTTTAATGTTGTGTCTACTCCTGCCGTGTCTTATACCCTTAGTAGTTAGGTCTGTGCAAAGCCTGATAGAAAATATAGCAGAGAGGAAGGCTGCTGCACAGATAATGGCAATTTATAAATATAAGGCTCTAGATCAGGGAGAACCAATGCAGGAAGACGAGTGTTGAAGATTCACATCATAGGATAAGTCTGGTCTGGTTCAAAGGTAACTTGTGGTGTATGCAAACAAAGGTTAAGTGATGCCTCAAGTAATTGTAAAATATCAAGAGGCATCAAAGGGGGGAATGTGATGGGATTCCAGCATGGTTAAAATTTAGTAGGCCAAAATCTCCATGTGGCATATGTGTATGTTGTGTCAGTTGGTTAGCTACATGTAGCTAGGATACTGTCATCAGTGTACTGAGCATGTGCAGGAATGCAGGAACTGAAATTGCACTTATTTCCTTTGTCTTGGATGAGCCATGTGGTTTGACTAGATGTACAAGTCTATATTCTGCTCATTGATTGGTTAAAGGTATATGTGGGTGTAGCTATTAATGGGAGGAGTTATGTGCCTATATAGGGAGCCTGCACTATTGTTCAGGGCTCAGAACTTGCTGTATTTTTGGTGACATTAGTCCCTCTGAGTCCCGATCGGTGATCCAATAAAGAATCTCTTCCTTCCTGAAGAAACCTGTGTCCATCCCTCTGTGCTTTGCTTCCGTCAGTTTCTCCGGTATCACAATCTTTAAGTTTAGATTCAAATATTGTTGAATGGGTAAGGCAGTGGCTGAGTAACAGGCAACAGAGGGTTGTAGTTAATGGAATATATTCGAAGCTTGGACTTGTCACCAGTGGGGTACCCAGGGATCTGTACTTGGACCCATTCTCTTTAATATTTTTATTAGTGATATTGCAGAAGGTCTTGATGGTAAGGTATGTCTTTTGCTGATGATACTAAGATATGTAACAGGGTTGATGTTCCAGGAGGGATAAGCCAAATGGCAAATGATTTAGGTAAACTAGAAAAATGGTCAGAATTGTGGCAACTGACATTTAATGTGGATAAGTGCAAGATAATGCATCTTGGACGTAAAAACCCAAGGGCAGAGTACAGAATATTTGATAGAGTCCTAACCTCAACATATGAGGAAAGGGATTTAGGGGTGATTATTTCTGATGACTTAAAGGTAGGCAGACAATGTAATAGAGCAGCAGGAAATGCTAGCAGAATGCTTGGTTGTATAGGGAGAGGTATTAGCAGTAGAAAGAGGGAAGTGCTCATGCCATTGTACAGAACACTGGTGAGACCTCACTTGGAGTATTGTACACAGTACTGGAGACCGTATCTTCAGAAGGATATTGATACCTTAGAGAGGGTTCAGAGAAGGGCTACTAAAACTGGTTCATGGATTGCGGGATAAAACTTACCAGGAAAGGTTAAAGGATCTTAACATGTATAGCTTGGAGGAAAGACGAGACAGGGGGGATATGATAGAAACATTTAAATATATAAAGGGAATCAACACAGTAAAGGAGGAGACTATATTTAAAAGAAGAAAAACTACCACAACAAGAGGACATAGTCTTAAATTAGAGGGACAAAGGTTTAAAAAATAATATCAGGAAGTATTACTTTACTGAGAGGGTAGTGGATGCATGGAATAGCCTTCCAGCTGAAGTGGTAGAGGTTAACACAGTAAAGGAGTTTAAGCATGCATGGATAGGCATAAGGCTATCCTAACTATAAGATAAGGCTAGGGACTAATGAAAGTTTTTAGAAAATTGGGCAGACTAGATGGGCCGAATGGTTCTTATCTGCCGTCACATTCTATGTTTCTAGGTAGCGTATTGGGAAAGGGGGTACAGCTACAGGTAGCTTTTGGGAAAGGGGGTACAGCTACAGGCAATTTATTGAGGGAGGGGGTACAGCTACAGGCAGTTTATTGGGGGAGGGGGAAACGCTACAGGTAGCATATTGGGGGAGGGGATACAGTTAAAGGTAGCATATTGGGGGGGATACAGCTACAGGCAAAGTATTGGGGGAGGGGGTACAGCTACTATAGGGGAGGGGGAACAGCTACAGATAGCGTATTGGGGGAGGGGTACAACTACAGGCAGTTTCTTGGGGGAGCAAATAAAGTGCAAAATAAGGAGCAATCACCATGGGAACCAATAGAATGTCTCTCAACATTTAGCAGTTTGCACACATAGTATCATTTCTTTTCCATGTTGATTCTCCCCATTATTTAGCTTGTAGCTGAAGGAACTACTGTCACACTATATACTTCTTGCACCACGTTAAAGCTGCATGTATGCTTGTAGACTATTTATTTATTTTTAAAAGCTCACGTGGACATTAATCTAATCATGCTTTAGGAAAGTCAGTAACGTCAAAGGTGGCTTGTAGTACTTTGACAACTGACAAACAAAATACAGACGAAAAAACACAAAAAGTAATTAGCATGATTGAACTCCACCCTCCCCACAACTGTTATATCTCAATTCTAAATTATTCAAGTTAGTCTCTCAAGCTACCACATCTTACTGTATACAATGTGCTGCACTATTCAATCAGCTGTTATAGCTTGGATGGGATCGCAGTGAGTATTGTGTGGTTTAAGATGCTCATCAAGAAGACTTGAATATCCCACCAATGAGGAAGGGTAGCAACCTATCTCTTCCAAGGGCTAGGTATCCTGCCCGGTGGGATCATGGCACATGGTTTGAATTGCAATACATTTCCTTTGTAAGGACACAGACAAGCAGTGAATATTGTGATACGATTCTATGTGGAATGACAGAGTTCTGCTCTGTGTCCTCATACTCTGCAGGCTGGAAACCACAGCTGCTACAGATCTTCGTTAAAGAATCGATCACCAAATTACAGGGTGGATATGAAGGCTTTCAGTATACAATAAGCATAGATTACCGTTACACAAAGGTTCCTACTGCGGAATCTTCAAAACCACCAAATTTTCTTCCAAAGTTTTCAAACCTGTCCAAGCCTCATCGGAAACATAGTCCGTAGTCCGCTGCAGCAATGTCAACCGTCACTGCAAAAAAACAAAAACATAGAAATCGATGTATAGAGAGCGCACTGAGAGAGCATAGAAATCGATGTATAGAGAGCGCACTGAGAGAGCATAGAAATCGATGTATAGAGAGCGCACTGAGAGAGCGTTACCATCTGCCAGAGAGTCACTGCTACCCAGGGGAGTGGAAGGGAACCAGAATGTAAATATGGCAATATACAGAGAGAAGCAGCTGTACAGTGTAATGACATATGCTGGTTGTAGTGGATGGCACTGGGCTGTCCTGAGAATTACATATGTTTTGAATGCATTAGTGTAAATGGCAAAGTTATATGTGTTAAATGTATTGAATTCGTCTGATTGTTCGGTAGTTTCATTCCCTTAGACCTCCCCAGTGTCAGACCTCCCCAGTGTGAAGTGTGCCTTCAATTACCCGTTGCAACATTGTTGCGAACGGGTAATTGACAAGCTGAGTAGCAGTCCTTTGTTCTCGGGGGTGGCCGCCATTCGGGAAACAAGTGTCTGGAACTCGAATCGGACACTCGACTAGGCGAACACCGCTGAGACCTCCACAAGCCCGGTCCGTTCGGTTCCAAACTACCAAACGGCCCCTCGTTCGGTAGATAGAAACAACCGAACGAGGGGATTCAGGCGAACCCTCCCTAGTCTCTGTAGCTGGAGGCTTTCGTGCAGTTTGTTCCCTTACTCCAGGACCGACCGCAGGGCCCCATCGCATGGAACCCCATTCGGCTGATCTTTCCAGTTCGGTCGGTCATTTTATTCCCTCCATAAATTTCCTGAACCCCTGGTCTGATCTGGGTGATTTTTGGATATGTTGTTCACCCAGATCAGGGCTACCAGGGGATGTATAATTTAAAGTGGTACCCCCAGAAAGGGGGGTATTGGTGTCCTGGATAATGGGATTATGATGCAGGCTGAGGGGAGGAGATGTGTGGGAGGTTACCAGAGCAGGATTGGCTACTGTACAAATTAATGGAAATCCCTCCCTTGCATGGGAGCAGGCTTTATAAGGCCACTGTCTGAATAAATCTTTAGTTCTGCTCCTGATACTGTGTGTCATCCAGTTATTGGGATTGCTGTTGGGATACTGCTGTGTTATTTTGCCTGCTGAATACTTTACCCTATGGATTTATAATTGCTTGTTCCTGAACCTCCCTGGGATCTAAAGTGGAGATAGGCTGTGTAATACCAGTTATCCGCTACATTGGTTGGCAGCGCTGGGATTCAGACTCACAAGGGAACAAGCACTAATGGAATACGGATAGAGAGTGATTATGCGAAGCTTAAAAGATCCATGCTAAAAGATCTCCTAGAAGCGAAAGGTATTGCAGCAAGCAACAAAAGGAAAGCAACCCTCATTGCAGAGGTGATGGCAGAATACCAGAATGAGGACAGGGCGATCCCTGAGCAGCGGAGTTCAGCAGATGGATCTGAGCAAGAGGAGTTCCAGAGACAGCTGTGGTTTAGGCTGTCCTTTTATGGAGAGAATCCAACGGCGGATATTATATCCAGGACAATGACAGAGGTGCAGGAGTTTATACTGCGCCAAAGGCCACTACAGAATCTGGAGAGGAATGCTACCACCACTACCATCACACAGGGTAAGACAAAGATACCTTACCAAGCATTTAAAACATATGTAGAAGCAGAGGAGGACATAGATGCTTTTCTCCAAGATTTTGAGAGACTGTGTGCACTGCATAATATTAGTCCAGAGGAATGGGTACCTATTTTATCAGGGAAGCTCACTGGAAAGGCTGCTGAAGCATATAGAACTGTACCAGATGAGGAAATTCGGAATTACCACAGGGTAAAACAGGTGATCCTGGCCCAGTATGCAATCACGCCCGAGGCATATCGGCCGCGATTTAGAGAGTTAAAAAGAAATGACAAGGACTCTCATGTGGAATGGGCCTGCAAGCTACATCGGGCCGCCCTGGGGTGGGTACAGTCCAATAAAGCTCGGTCTATGGAGGACTTGTTACAAATGTTGCTATTGGAGCAATTCTATGAGGGCATCCAGAATGATATACAGGAATGGGTGAGAGACCGCAATCCGAAGTCCCTCACAGAAGCAGTTAAAAAGGCGGATGAGTACCTGGATGCCCGCAGACAGCAAAAACCAGCCCCCATCAAGATGGTTATCAGACCCCTAGGGGGGGAACAGCCCATACCCCAACACCACACCGCACCGCCACCACGACAACTACCTCCTTATCCACCCGCTAGTGTACAACAGAAACCTCGACCAACTAGCTCTGTACAGTGCCACCATTGCCAACGCTGGGGACATTATAAGAGGGAATGCCCGCAGCTAAAAGATCGCTCCACCTGGATCAGGCCCGGACTACCCTCACCACCTCGACAGGCAGCCCACTACTACCAAGCAGAGGCAACAAGACCATATGGCACCGCAATTCCCATAAACACAGTGGAACAATGGGAAGTATTGCATGAAGCGGATCCTGTGCAAGCTAATACTGACAACCGCCAGCATCATAGACACACTGTGTACTTGGAGGGGAAAGCAGTCCAGGGGCTCCGCGATTCAGGAGCCACCATCACACTGGTTAAAAGTCACCTGGTACCTGACCAGGCCAAGACCAGCAGAACAGTAGCAGTCAGGGTAGCTGGGGGAGCAGTATACCGGCTACCCACAGCTCGGGTACATTTACATTGGGGAGCGGGGTTTGTGAATGTGGAGGTGGGGTTGATGCCCCAGCTGCCAGCGGAGGTTTTGTTGGGGAACGATCTGGGCAAACTGACGTCTGCATTTGAACCCCAGGCCCCACCGACCATAGAGGCACACAGGACTACAACACACTCCCGGAGGTCCAGGTAAGAGATCCTTCCCCTACCTTAGAATGTACCCCTTGGGCTCCCCCTAATTAATTTGCGGCTGAAGTAGCCACCGACCCCACCTTACAGGTCTATAGAGACAAAGTCACCTCAGACCAGCTGGGAGAGGAGGGCGAAAGATTTGTATGAGATAACCAGTTGCTATACAGGGAGTTTGACAATCCGATGTCAGACCCTATTGTGATGAGGCAGCTAGTGGTACCCCAACGGTATCGTGCGCTATCCGGCCATTTAGGAGTCAGTCGCACCCGGCAGCGACTGACCCAGAGTTTCTTTTGGCCGGGAATTAGTCAGGAAGTCCGCAGGTACTGCAACACGTGCGACACATGCCAAAGGGTAGGGAAGAGAGGGGACCGGCGGAAGGCAAAATTGCACCCGCTACCCATAATAGAGGAACCGTTCAGCAGAGTAACAGTGGATATAATAGGACCCCTGAAAAAACCCAGCCCCTCTGGGAAAAGGTATATCTTAACTGTAGTGGATTATGCCACCCGATATCCAGAGGCGATTGGCCTGACTAACATACAGGCAGAAACCGTGGCTGAGGCCCTGATGCAGATTTTCACTCGGATGGGGTTACCCAGAGAGATAATCTCGGATCAGGGTACCCAGTTCACTGCGGAAGTCACCCAGAGCCTCTGGAAATTTTGTGACATCAAATCGATTATTAGCGCCCCATACCACCCCCAGACCAATGGGCTATGCGAAAGGTTCAATGGGACCTTGAAACAAATGCTGCGCACTTTTGCCGACACCCATAGGGACTGGGAACGGTTTTTGCTGCATCTCCTGTTTGCCTACAGGGAGGTGCCACAGGAATCGACAGGATTCTCCCCATTTGAGTTACTATTTGGGCGGAGAGTAAGGGGACTCCTGGATCTTATCCGGGAACACTGGGAGGGAGAATTACATATGTTTTGAATGCATCCGTGTAAATGGCAAAGTTATATGTGTTAAATGTATTGTATTCGTCTGATTGTTCGGTAGTTTCATTCCCTTAGACCTCCCCAGTGTCAGACCTCCCCAGTGTGAAGTGTGCCTTCAATTACCCGTTGCAACATTGTTGCGAACGGGTAATTGACAAGCTGAGTAGCAGTCCTTTGTTTTCGGGGGTGGTCGCCATTCGGGAAACGAACACGTGGCGGCGGCCATTTTAAAACGCCCGAACAGCGGTGTTTTGCCGTCGAGTGTCTGGAAGTCAAATCGGACACTCGACTAGGCGAACACCGCTGAGATCTCCACAAGCCGGTCCGTTCGGTTCCAAACTACCGAACAGCCCCTCGTATCTAAAGTAGAGATAGGCTGTGTAATACCAGCTCTCCGCTACACTGATAATATATCACAATACAGAGAGAAGCAACTGTACAGTGTAATGATATATGCTGGTTATATATCGCAATACAGAGAGAAGCAGCTGTACAGTGTCATGATATATGCTGGTAATATATCACAATACAGAGAGAAGCAACTGTACAGTGTAATGATATATGCTGGTTATATATCGCAATACAGAGAGAAGCAACTGTACAGTGTAATGATATATGCTGGTTATATATCGCAATACAGAGAGAAGCAGCTGTACAGTGTAATGATATATGCTGGTAATATATCACAATACAGAGAGAAGCAACTGTACAGTGTAATAATATATGCTGGTAATAAGTCACTGTGTCTAGATTAACAAACTTGTCTAAGAAGGGTCCTCATCTACCGATTGTTCCTGTATAATGTTGTACTTGTCCCATTTATTGTTAAATCCCCACTTCTTATAAATATCAATAATAATACAGAGAGCAGCAACTATATATATATATATATAAAAAAATTTACCTGTGCTCCCCCTCACTCAGCAACTATTTCCTGTGCCCCTCCTTGTGCTCACTTTCCCAGCAGTTATTACCTGTGAACCCCCTTTCTCCCCCTATCCCATTACCTGTGCCCCCTGTGACGGTACTGCTGCCTGTTCGTGAATTGCTCTGTGTTATTCCCTGTGGTTCCACTGTGTTGTGTAATATTCCTGTGTTTGGGAGAGCCAATACGAACGAGTTCCGTTCGCCTACCAAACGGTGACCACCACGAACCCTCATTTAGAATTTTCTTAGAATATTCACACCTCGTAACGAGGTGTCAAAACCACAATCCGCAAGGGAAACCTCGGCGTGTGCCGACCTTGAGTGTTGGACCGTTCGTTAGATGAACGCCATCTAGGGGGAGCATTCGTGGATTGCTTCCCACCTTGTTCAGTTCCCGAACGAGGACCTCCCCAGTGCCCCTTGTAATGTTCACACCAATCATTAAGAAGGTTGGCAACTGGCAAGATAAGTGTGAAACCTCAAGGGAAGTAATTAATGATTGTATAGACGAACGGCGGCCAGGGAGAGCATTCGTGTCCCAAAAGGAGACACTTCCCTTGCCTGGTTTCACCCAGGGAATCCACGAGGCAGTTACCGTTCGGGGGGATCCCTGAGATTGGTGGGGACACTCTCTTGGGGACAAAGGAGGTTTGGCGGGCTTTCTGTGGCTGAGAGTCACAGAGGTGGGAAGCTTTCTCGCGCTGGGACTCCCAGGTACAGAGGCTCATGGGATAAAAAGTCCTGGTCCCTGGAGGTGGGAAACCCTGAGGATGGGTGGCGGGAACTGGGGACAAAGGGACTGCAGTTCTTGTCACATGCACAGGCCCCTGGGAGGGGGTCTGGCGAAACCGACCTCGCCACTGGGCATTGGAGAAGACTGATTGCCAGCCTCCTGCCATGTGACTATGGCCCCTTTAAAGACATGATTTGGGCATAATGGATTTGTGTTGTGCTGCTGCTGGACCTTTAAGAACCATCTGGGGACATACTGTGGAGTTACTGGGTGGCCACCATTTCATGTATCAGAGGCACATGGTGAGAACAATGGATGGCGGCCATTTTAACTCACAGACACTGTTTGGACTTTTCTACACGGTGCCATCTCACCGGTATTTGGTGCACAAAGACATCGTGCAGTAGTTTTAAACTATACAACAGGGGACACATTATACAGTAATTATTTTTCATATAGCCTGTATATGTTCTGCAGAATCTGCATTAAACTGTATCTTCCAAACTACTGAACGGATCTGGGTGAATTTTGGATATGTGGTTCACCCAGATCCCCCAGTTCCGAGGATATATTTTATGGGGTTATTGCATGTTTTGGGGTCCCTGTGATATGTTTTATAATACTGTATTTCTCTGCCTGTGATAATTATATTAACCATTGTGTTCAGTAATCATATCACAGGCAGAGGGGATGATTTTGTGTGGGAGTGTCTGTGTGTATTGTACGGATTGATTGGTTGTATTTCAAAACCCTGTGGGCAGGGCATACTTTTAAAATTATGAATAATGTGGAAAAACTGTATTTCTCTGCCTGTGATAATTACATTACCCATGTGTAAAGTAATTGTATCACAGGCAGAGGGGAGGTGTTTGTGTGGGAGTGTCTGAGTGTATTGTACGTGTTTATTGGTTGTTTTCCAAAACCTTGTGGGTGGTACTAATGTGTAAGAATGTGTATATAAGAACAATAAACCCACAGCTCTGTCTGTTCACTGCTTGACCCTCAACACGGAGCTTTGTCTCGTTCTTGGAGGGATTTATTGTATGCTGTTCCAGTTCGACTGCTAGGAGTGTAAACCTTTCGTATGTTTTTTTTTCCCTATTCGGCTGTTTACAGTGTTCGTATGGTTCAGATTCGGTTGTTTACGGCATTCATATGCTTGTCCGGTTCGGTGGTTTGGTGTCTACAGTAGCTGCCTGTATATCTGGAAGGGAATATCCTCTAAACGGCGGTTTAACCCTTTTATGCCTGGGCGTGCCATAACAATTGGTGGCAAGCGGCGGGATCGTTCCTACAGCCAGAAGGACAGCTACAGGAGACACCATTACGTGGATTTTACAACTTGAGGGCAACGCATGTCCCAGTACAGCGACCCTGACAGCACTGGGATGGAACCAGCAGTGGAGTACAATGAGGGTGTCATGGATGACCGAGATGCAGTCCGAAAAGGCATCTGGTACCAGGCACTGGGTATTGCGGAGTACCAGCGGGGCGAGAGACTCCCTAAGGAAGACCAGCAATTGCAGAAGCGACTAGCCCTGTGGATGCCCTTCCTGGGAGAGCAGCCCCTGGAGAAATGGGTGAAGGAATTGGAGCTCCGGGTATGGCAGGAGATGTGGCTTGAAGATGCCTACCAGGCGCTCTGGTGGTATGGGGCACAGTACCTGCCCTGGACAGCCGAGTATGACAAGCCAGAGGGAGAGAAGTTTGATGGTCCTGGTTTGTTATGGGAGACTTTTTCAGAGCCTGAGTTTGGGAGCACTACACTTCCGTGATCTCTTTGAGTGGAGGGAGAGCAGGTATGACTGGGACGACACTCACGAGATTGAGCAAGACCTGGTCTACCTGGTGACCCGGGAGATCGAGCTGGAACAGGGCTACCAGCAGCTGTTCCACTCCAGTGAGAAGGCTCAGCAGGAGAGCAGAGTGACAGACCCAGAGCCAGACCCATTCAGCTGGGACGAGATAGTAGAGTTTTGCTGGGAAGAACCCCAGGTGGCTGGTGGAGATGGGACCGAGGTCTCTCCACCGGTCCTGCAGGGAATTGAGAGCCCAGTCTCCATTTCCCAGCAGCAGGCTGAGTTACAGGGGGCAGAGACAGTTGGTCATGTCCCCCAGCAGCAGAGTGTCCTACAGGGAATAGAGAGCCCAGTCTCCTTTCCCCAGCAACAGGACACTGTATTGGGAGCGGAAACAGTCAGTCTCCCTCCCCAGAGGCTGGAAGTATGTATGGGAGATGAGCTTACTACCCCCTCTCCCCAGCGGCAGTGTGATCTGCAGTGAATTTAGAGCCCAGTCTCCTTTCCCCAGCGGCAGGCTGAGTTACAGGGGGCAGAGACAGTGGGTCCTGTCCCCTAGCAGCAACGTGTGTTACAGGGAATTGGGAGCTCAGTCTCCATTCCCCAGCGGCAGAGTGTCCTACAGGGAATAGAGAGACCAGTTTCCTTTCCCCAGCAGCAGGACTCTGTATTGGGAGCGGAGACAGTCGGTCTCCCTTCCCCGCGGCTGGAAGTATGTATGGGAGAGGAGCTTGTTACCCCCTCTCCCCAGCGGCAGCTTGACATACCCAGGGGAGACCGTAAGCCCCACAACCGTGCAGATGGGACCGTGGTCTCTGCACTTACAGCACAGGGGAAAGGGACGGTCGGTCCTGTCCCCCAGCAGCAGAGCTGTGTATCCAAAGGGGAGACAGCCGGTCTCCCCCTCCAGCAGCAGAGCTGTGTATCTAAAGGGGAGACAGTCTGTCTCCCCCTCCAGCAGCAGAGCTGTGTATCCAAAGGGGAGACAATCAGTCTCCCCCTCCCACAACCAGGCTCCAACCAGGCTACTTCCACGGTAGCACTGGCACCAGGGCAGAGTACCGCTGGTCTCTTCCCATTCAGCCTACCAGTCCCCCACATAGCCGTGGTGAGGAACCTGAACAAGGACAAGTTTCTCCTCTACCCAGGTGTAGTAACCAGTTATTGTGGGTGGGCTGTACTGCTGTTTGTGCTTCGGGGGTGGGCTGCTGGACTAACCAGGGCATTGACCGGCATGAGGTCAGATACCCTGTTAGTCTGTCTGGAAAAGGGGAGAGATGTGACGAGAGCAATCTCGCCACAGTGCATTGGAGGAGCATGGTTGCCCGCCTGCTCCCTTTAGACTATGGCCCCATGTCGAAATGCTTGATTTTCCCCTGCAAAGACACGAAAGCCGGGTCATTCGGTGCTTGCCCTGTTTGAGCGGTGATACCCCAGATAGCTATACCATGGAGCCCATTCGTATAATGAAAGACTATGGGAAAGACTTTGGCTCCATGGCAATTATACTGTATGTGTGTTATCTGAGCACCATTCAGTAATAATGTGCGCTCAGATCTGAGCTATCTGGGGATATGTTGAATGTACCTGTTTTATGCAATGGCTGCACAGCTATATATTTTTATGTATTTTATTGTCTTTTGCTGCCATGTGTTCAATGGAGTTTTTCCTATGTCCTTGGAGATAATTGGATTACTTCCCAATTATCTCCAGGATAGAAGACTCTGTGGAACTGGTTTTGGGCAGAAAAGCCATGCTTCTTTTGGTCACAAAGGACTACGATCTATCTTTTGAACCACTGGACCAATTGGTATGTGAATGTGAGGCATACTTTTAAAATTCTTAATAATGTGGAAAAACTGTTTCTCTGCCTGTGACAATTACATTACCCATTGTGTAAGATAATTGTATCACAGGCAAAGGGGAGGAGTTTGTGTGGGAGTGTCTGAGTGTATTGTACGTGTTTATTGGTTGTTTTCCAAAACCCTGTGGGTGGTACTAATGTGTAAGAATGTGTATATAAGAACAATAAAGACACAGCTCTGTCTGTTCACTGCTTGACCCTCAACACGGTGCTTTGTCTCGTTCTTGGGGGGATTTATTGTACGCTGTTCCAGTTCGACTGCTAGGAGTGTAAACCTTTTGTATGTTTTTTTCCTATACGGCTGTTTACAGCGTTCGTATGGTTCCAGCCATAGAGGCAGGGCCAGTCGAGGGGAGACCAGCACAGCGTGGGGGAAAAGAAAAAAGGTGAGTAAAAACACTATTTTTAAAAAAACACACACATACACCATGACAGACACACACATACCCAGGCTGTCTTTAATAGTGATTGGACCCTGGGCAAGCATTTGCTTGGGCCCCCTGGACCATGCCCCACCTCTCCCAACCCCCAGCTCCCTGCATGCAATCACAGCCTCCAACCTACTGATGGAACTAATGTAGAAAGGGCCCTGGTGCAATAATTTTTGTGGCCTCCCCTCTAGTCCAAGAGTAGAGAAAATATAGATCCCCAGCTGTCATACAACTCCCACAATACTATGCCAGCTGGGGATCTACCATTTGGCCATTCTTGTAGGGTTGTATTTGTGAGCAGTGTTTGTGCATTTGAATGCAAGCATGTTTTTGTATAGAGTATGTGTGTGCATGTAGGGGTGTATTTGTATGTACTGCTACTATTGGAATTGAGTGGTGTACTTGTGTGTAGTGTTTGTGTTTGAATGTAGTGGCTTTTAAATGCAAGTGTGCTTTTGTGTGTAGAGTTGGTTTGAGTGAAGGGGTGGTTTGTATGTAATGTTTGTGTTTGCAGGGATGTATGCACATACATACTAACACAGATATACATACACATTAACACACAGTTACACACAAACACACTGATACATGCACACACCTTGACACACAGATACACTAGCACATACACACACAAAGATACACGCTTACATAGATATGTACACCCACACACAGCCAGATGCACAGTGACACACACAGCCAGATACACACACACACACAGATGCACACAGTGACACACAGTGACACACACACACAGCCAGGGAGTCTCTGATTATATCAGGTGCTGAAGTCCATGGGTTTGGTCACTGGCTTTGGGCCCCCCATGAGTAACTGGGCCCCGGGCAGCTGCCCTGTTTGCCCTGCACATACCATGACAGACACACACACACCATGACACAGAGACACACACACACACCATGACAGACACACACACACACACACCATGACACAGACAAACACATACACTAATACTGACACATAATTACTACCTGTGGGCAGACAGCTGTCTGTGATGGCGGCCGCAGGGGGAGCTGTGCAGTCTCTGCTCTGCTCTCCAGCGTGCAGCTTATTGAAAACGGGGCTGGAATATGACATCATATTCCAGCCCCGGTCTCATTAAGTAGAGCCCGAGGGCGGGGGAGCAGAGACCGCACAGCTCCCCCTGCGGCCGCCCAGCCCCAGGTGCTGACGGCCCACGGGGAAATTTCCCGGGCCCCCGATGGGCCAGGCCACTGATCTGTGCCTTCAAGGTCACCTGAAAAGCAGTAAGTTATTCAATCTCTATATGTAGCTGAAGAAATATATTGGCTGATCGACAGATAGAAACCCTGCAGTAATAAACTATTCTGTTTCCCCCTCTCCCAGCATGCACTGTGTCCACCCATTACCTGTGTTCTCTCCCAGCATGCACCGTGTCCCCCATTACCTGTGTTCTCTCCCAGCATGCACCGTGTCCCCCCATTACCTGTGTTCTCTCCCAGCATGCACCGTGTCCCCCCATTACCTGTGTTCTCTCCCAGCATGCACCG
>OW240915.1:7133918-7185502 GCA_933207985.1 Pelobates cultripes
TCACCAGGAGGGTCTGAGTGCTTCACCAGGAGGGTCTGAGGGCTTCACCAGGAGGGTCTGAGGGCTTCACCAGGAGGGTCTGGGGGCTTCACCAGGACGGTCACCAGGAGGGTCTGGGGGCTTCACCAGGAGGGTCTGAGTGCTCACCAGGAGGGTCTGGGGGCTTCACCAGGACGGTCACCAGGAGGGTCTGGGGGCTTCACCAGGAGGGTCACCAGGAGGGTCTGAGTGCTCACCAGGAGGGTCTGGGGGTTTCACCAGGATAATCACAGATAAAGTGACATTCATTGGTAATCCGGCCTGGAATTGTAATCACTGATATCTCCACTATTGGATGTTCCCCAAATCATGCTGTGCCCCCCAGGGGAGTGAGGCTGGGTCCGTGCTGGTGGCCCTGTGAGTCCCAGGATCCTGCCCCTTCCTCCCCCTCCATGCTGGCGGTGTCCAGGACTAACTAATACCCACCATGGGGGATTTCTATGACCCAGAGCATCCAACTGAGTAAGTATCACCTCTGCCCTGCTCTCTGCAACATTGTATCAACCTGACCTCCCCTCTCTCTCTATGTGATATGGTATTAACCTAACTTTTATCATCCTGACCCCCCGTAACATTGTATCAACCTGACACCCACTGCCTCCCAGAACACACAGCCATCACCTGGGCGCCTCCAGGCTGGCAGTGTGTGTGGTGCGCCTCCAGGCTGGCAGTGTGTGTGGTGCGCCTCCAGGCTGGCAGTGTGTGTGGTGCGCCTCCAGGCTGGCAGTGTGTGTGGTGCGCCTCCAGGCTGGCAGTGTGTGTGGTGCGCCTGCAGGCTGGCAGTGTGTGTCGTGTGCCTGGGCGCCTCCAGGCTGGCAGTGTGTGGTGCACCTGTAACCAAAAACCTCTTACTGTCTTAACACTAATAATTAGACACAGGTAAGTTTGTGCAGAATTACACCAGTTTCTACCCACTGTTCATATCTAACCCCTAACATACAAAGCCCTGGAATTGCCTCCATGGAAGCAGTGCCCGGGCATTAGCTGCCAAAGACCAGCAGATGAAATTTAAATGTAACTTGTTAAACTAATAATTAACAGCATGGTGTGAGCAGCTTTAGCGCCTGGGGTGGATCAGCCACAGGATATGGAGTACACTGTAAGTGTGCATGTAGACTTCTGAAATCTGGGGGAATCCATCTTGCTTTTACACATGATCACTTACATAAACAATGCTCTGAAAAAAGCTGCTTGTTAAAGCAAAATGGCTGCTGTCCCTCCTAGATCTGTCATGTTTGTTGTTTTCTGGCATAGCCAAGACTTTTTATTGAAATAAGTGTCTTGATGTCTCCAAGTCACTGATTTAAATAAAAACTAGATCTTAGTTTGTACCAAGCTAAGCGTCCAGCGTGTATTGTTTTTCAGTCCGTGCCACCAAGGGTTTCAGAAGGCATAACAATGGCCAATTAAAAATAAAAACATTTCAATAGTCAAATAGTTTCTAAATGCTTTCCCCTAATACACATTGCTCTGTATCTATTATATTGCACAATATTTTAAAGTTATGGTTAGTGTTAGGGTGGTTGGCTTAAATTATAGTGATGGTGGACCTTTGGAGCAGCACTTGTAATTGGACAGATTAGTGAGTTATTGTCCCAAGCAGCAGCTATCCCAGCCGCCGCCAAGGAGTGTTTCTCCCGCAATCTCAGACATGTTCCGTGTGTCTCCCATCTCTGCACGATACTAGGGCACATAGTGATCCATGTATTATTTTTCATTCACTATGTGGATAATTGCACACAGGATGGTAGAATCCATGCAATACAGGGTTCTAAAATATGATCTGAGCATTGAACTAACTGGAAGATTATAAAATACAGGGCTTACAATTTTAAGTCCTATGCCATTCGCCAGACCTTAATTAATAGTTGCACACCACTGCAAGCCACAGGATACTCACCAGGGGTGAATGTCTAGCCGCCGAGGCTAGGGGTGAGTGGATGGTTTAAGCCCTGATGTAAAATAAGTGTGTGTGTGTGTGTATATATATATATATATATATATATATATATATATATATATATATATATATATATATATATATATATATATATATATGTATATGTATATACCCCAATAACACACATTTTTGGTGAATATCCTCAAAAGCAGATCACCTCCACCCCCACCCCACCCCCCCCGTCTGTTTTTGTAAATGCTTTGTGTTGTGGCTCCTGATGGCCCAACATGGGATATTTGTGATCGCCGTAAATAAACTTTTATCTAATTTGATTCTATATTGTTCTCTGTGTCTGAATTGTTTGTTTTTTCCTGAGCACTCTAGTTTAAAAAAAAAAAAAAAAGGAAAATGATCCATTTCCTAATGTTTAGTAGTAGAGTTTAATGATTTTTGTGCCATAAAGACATGTTGGGTAGTAATCCTGTATCTGCAGATGTCACAGGTAAAGGAATACTTGAGTGAATGCCCAAGATGGCTCTTAGTACCGGCCCTGAAGTGCCAATATCCTGCTGGTTGGTAAATCTCTCTGGTTTCAGTTTTCGAGTGACTGTGCGTTCTGGCTTCTGGCTGGTTCTACTTTGTGCAGAGGGGCATCTGGCCAGGCAAGTGTAAGTTTTTCTCCTGAACAGTTTTGAGTCTAAGCTTGTCCCCAGCCAGTTCTCTGTCCAGGTTTTTTTTTTGGTCATCGTTGCTTTGATCATTTGTGAAAAGGTTTCTGGTTGTTTTTCCCAACTTGTCTTGAATGATGGAAACTTTGGTTGTCATAACATTTCTGGCCAATAATAAGTTAGTTTAGTCATCCACCATGCATCAGTGAGAGGAGCTCTGGTTGGTTTTCCTTACTAGTCATGAACGAAGGGATTGGTGGTTGGTTCTGCCAACCAGTCTTGAGTTAAGGGCTCTGTGTTTGATTTTCCAACCACATTTAATTTGCCATGGGTTGGGACATATCCAGAGATCCCTTACAATTGGTTGGGGAAAAAACACTTGTTGGTGAGGATTTCTTAATTAGTTTCTCCAGACCAGGCAAAGAGTCTAATTTGCTCCCTTGACTAGTCTTATACCAGGAAGTCTGTTCCCCAGATAAGTCTCCGGCTAGTATCAGCACACATACCCTATATGCTGGCTGCTCCACGCAAACACAAACTGATGGAAACTTAGGTTGTAATAACATTTCTGGCCAATAATAAGTTAGTTTTAGTCATCCACCATACATCACTCTATACACTGACTGCTCCACGCAAACACATCCTTACTTTATACACTGACTGCTCCACGCAAACACATCCTTACTGTATACGCTGACTGCTCCACGCAAACACCCCCACTCTATACACTGACTGCTCCTGAAACACCCCACTCCTATACACTGGCTGCTCCCGCAAACACCCCCCCCCTCACTCTATACGCAGCTGCTCTACCAACACCCCCCACTCTATACACTGGCCTCCACACCAACACCCCAGCTCTATACACTGACTGCTCCCACACCAACACACCCCAGCTCTATACACTGGCTACTCCACCAACACCACCCGCTCTATACACTGACTGCTCCACACCAACACCCCAGCTCTATACACGCTGCTCCCACACCAACACCCCATCTATACACTGACTGCTCCACCAACACCCCGCTCTATACACTGACTGCTCCCCTGCCCACCCCCACTCTATCGCTGACTGCTCCATAAACACCCCCACTCTATACACTGAGCTGCTTCCGCCAACACCCCCACTCTATACACTGACTGCTCACACCAACACCCCCTACTCCTATACACTGACTGCTCCTGCAACACCCCCATCTATAAGCGAGCTGCTCCACACCAACACCCCCACTCTATACGCTGACTGCTCCACGCAAACACCCCCCCACTCTATACACTGACTGCTTCACGCCAACACCCCCCCACTCTATACATTGACTGCTCCACGCAAACACCACCCCACTCTGTACGCTGACTGCTCCACACCAACACCCCCGCTCTATAAACTGACTGCTCCACACCAACACCCCCTACCTGTACGCTGACTGCTCCACGCAAACATCCCCCCAACTCTATACACTGACTGCTTCACGCCAACATCCCCCCCACTCTATACACTGACTGCTTCACGCCAACATCCCCCCACACTTTATACGCTGACTGCTCCATGCCAACACCTCCCCACTCTATACATTGACTGCTCCAAGCCAACACCCCCTGCCCACTTTATACGCTGACTGCTCAATGATAAAAAAAAACACACCCCTACTCTATATGCTGACTGCTCCACACCAACTCACCCGTATTGTGCAACTTATTTTAGTTTTTTTTATTTGTTTTTTGTTTGCTCTCCCCTAAAATTTAGTACTAACATCTGCTTTAAAAAAAAAAAGGCTTCTCCCATGCCGACTTCCTCAACTGATTGGAACATTTAATCGTCTCGGAGTGCATGAACTCTGTTATGAAGGACAAGGGGAGTGAGGAAGTGGAATCGGGAGGGGACTTAAAGAAAATAAAAATAATTATATCAGCAATGGAAGGAAGCGGGAGGAACTCTGCCTGCAAGGGAGAAGCTATTTACATCTGGCGACAGATGTGTGCTTTGCACAGAATTTATATTAGGCAGTGCTGATCAGTTTGCGGTTGTCTAAGTCACGTGTGCCAGGGGTGTAACTAGCACCCAGCACAAAAGTTCTTATATATCTAGATGAAACGCTGCACATCCAGACTCCTACAATCGTCACCACATCAGATCACCGAAGTGGTTGTGGTGGTTGGAGTAACCCTTTAATACGCTTTATTATATAAATGATTATTTAGACTTTTAGATCTTTTTTTTTTTTTTTATTATTATTATAAACTAGAATTAAATCGTGTAATTCTCTCTCTGAAAAATATTGACTGCCACTAATGGTTTCTCAATTGCAATCCATTTTACACAGAAACATTATATTTAAAGGGTCACCCTAAGCATCAACAGAACTTTATATGAATGCAGTTATGATAATGCACAGATCCTCCCCTTTAAATATAAACCCAAATGTGATACCTTATTTTTAAAGGAACACTATAGTCACCTAAATTACTTTAGCTAAATAAAGCAGTTTTAATGTATAGATCACTCCCATGCAATTTCACTGCTTAATTCACTGTCATTTAGGAGTTAAATCACTTTGTTTCTGTTTATGCAGCCCTAGCCACACCTCCCCTGGCTATGATTGACAGAGCCTGCATGAAAAAAAAAACTGGTTTCACTTTTAAACAGATGTAATTTGCATTAAATAATTGTATCTCAATCTCTAAATTGAACTTTAATCACATACAGGAGGCTCTTGCAGGGGATAAGAAAATCTTAATTAAACAGAACTTGCAATAAAGAAAGCCTAAATAGGGATCTCTTTACAGGAAGTGTTTATGGAAGGCTGTGCAAGTCACATGCAGGGCAGGTGTGACTAGGGTTCATAAACAAAGGGATTTAACTCCTAAATGGCAGAGGATTGAGCAGTGAGGCTGCAGGGGCATGTTCTATACACCAAAACTGCTTCATTAAGCTAAAGTTGTTCAGGTGACTATAGTGTCCCTTTAATAACAGCACAACTTTTGAAAAAAAATAGCTTTTGCTTTATTTAAAGGAGCACTATAGGGTCAGGAACAGAAACATATATTTCTGACCCTATAGTGTTAAAACCACCATCTGGCCCCTCTTGCCCCCTTACATATAGTAAAATCTTACTTGTATTCAAGTCTGCAGCTCCTGGCTCTGCCACTGACCTGCGTACTGTCTACTGACATCATCAGGTGTTCTGAGGCAATCACAATGTTTCCCCATAGTATTGTCTGAGCTTGTCAAGGAAGCAGATCAGGTACAGAGCCAGCACAAGTCAAACACAGCCCTGGCCAATCAGCATCTCCTCATAGAGATACATTGAATCAATGCATCTCTATGAGGAATGTTCAGTGTCTGCATGCAGAGGGAGGAGATACTGATATGTTGTGATGCATACTAGGCATGACTGAGATAGGAAGCAGCTCTAGCGGCCATCTGAGGACTGACCAGTGAAGTTATCACTAGGCTGTAATGTAAACACTGCATTTTCTCTGAAAAGACAGTGTTTACAGTAAAAATCTTGAAGGCAATGATTCTGCTCATCAGAACAAATACAATGAGCTGTATTTGTTCTGGTGACTATAGTGTCCCTTTAAGTGCTTCCCCAAAATGCCAGCACTTTCTGTCTGAAGCTTTGAAGATCTCAGAATACAACACAAAACACCAAATTTAATCTAACTCGGTGGCTCCTTAGAAAATATTCTTCAATAAATGTTGCAATATTTAACAATATTTGTTGTCATTGGAAATATATCTAAAAACACTTTGCAATAGTTGCAGATCTGTTGTTTGTATCTCCCTTTTTAACCCAGCCCAGACTTTCTGTGACACCCGTCATACATTAAGCAAATAAGCCTGCTTCAGTGGTTCAGATTGGCCCTTAAAGTTAAACCTTAAGAGCCAGTGATATAATTGCATGCGTTCATATTTGTTCTGTAATTAATCCTGTTTATGTTCTAGTAACAGTAGTCTACTTTACACATTTACAAGTCCCAAAATAATATTATAAGGCTAGTAACTTGGTGACCACAGGGCAGCTTTGTATAGTATAGATTAAGTTATTTGTTCTCTCTTACCACAGTCCGTTACCCTTGTCTGATCCTATACTTCCTTATCTACCCCAGAAACACTGGCTGTTTGACGATGAGGCTTACTGACATTGGGAAGGTCTCCTAAGGCAGGCGTCTCTTTAAAGTTTAATATTAAATGTGGGAGATAGGGAGGATATAGAACAAAATATATATATATATATATATATATATATATATATATATATATATATTCCTCTTAAAACACACTATATTGTTGTGGATCTTTGTTTCATGAATATTTTAGGCCTTAGGGGTCTTCTAATCCTAAGGCAAAAGCAGGATTTGTGGGAGTTATACTCCAGGGCAGAAGCTGCAGATGTTAAAGGAACAGTATAGCATTACAACTGTTTATTCCTAATGCTATAGTGCCTTGTTGGCTATTTAGGTCCCCTACCTATAGGGAATAAAAGAGGTCTTTTACTTTTGTTTTCTCCCTTACAGCACCTCTCTCTTGGGGGAGCTGCGTGTCCTTGACTGAGATTGATGACTTCTGCAAATCCAACCCCCCTTTTTTTTATCCAAGAACCCATTTTGAGGGGGACCTTTAAAATGCCCATTTGAGCACTATGGATAAGGTCCCTCCCTATGTGTGCCCTACAATCTTCAAATAAAAGATTTTTACTTGCCTGGAATCTAGCGTCGGGCAGAGCTCTGCTGCGCTCGTCTTCCGCACCCCTTCAGACATCACTGATGTCTCATACGATCCAATCAGACTCATTATATGCACAGATTTGACATTGGCAGCCCAGAACAGAGTTCTAGGTTACCAATATCACCTGTGCTGGGGGAGCGACTAGCCCACAGGACACTATTACAAATGTCTCCGTATGTTCAGCTGAAACACTGCACATACATACTCCTATCGCCATGTCCACATTAAATCACGGAAGTGGTCATGGTTGTTGGAGTAACCCTTTAATTATAGTGACATATTTCCAGAATGTAGGTTACTATTTGCGTTGTATGTGTTTACAAACTACTCTACCCATAATGCTAATTATTGCTGGCGGGGTTATCCTGGTGTGTTGCAGCTGGATCTTCATCTTTATCGTTTCTTTAACCTCTGTGTGACACGCGTCATGGATACGGGTATATTTTTATTTACTGTGATCTAAAAATGAAAACATTTCTCCTACCCTTTGGCTCTGGTTATTCATTCTTTTATAATGACTGGCACAGGGCGCTATGCAGCATGTTTGACATTTTCAGCCAAGTTTAAATAAAGTAATAAAAATGTGTCTATGAATAAATGGAATCTCACAAAAATGAGTCTCTTTGAGGGAGGAGGTGGAGACCCAGGCTGGATGGTACGGTGCAGCCAGCGCTAGCAAGCCTGGGGTACTGTAAGCATTATGTTGAATCTTTCGATTGTTCCTTTACCACACAATAAGCCAAAGCTAACTGCCTGACGGTGATTTCAAAATGCCTGTAAATAATGTTTGGTACCTTCAGGCACCATGGTCATCTGGTGCAAGTTTGTATTATGTCATTAAGGGCACATTCTGACAACCCACATGTTTCCCGATTTTGCTTCAAAAAATACTGCTGCGCATGATGTCATGAAAAGATTTGTGGAAGTGTAGTTAAACTGCTTATTTTCACCAGCAGAAAGCTGGCAATTGAACTGCACCTCCCAAAAACCCTTGTTGTGTCCATAAAGCACTGCTTGTGTGATTAACCCAGTACTTCTAACAAACATTTAGTGAGCTTCATGAGTGGCTGAAACACATCTTCAATGATTGGCTTGCAGAAAAATATTGTTTTTGTTTTCATACATTTTTTGCAAAATGGGTCGACTCCCACCTGCAGTGATTCTTTAGAAAATGAACAAACTGATACTGGTTTTAGTTTAAAAGAAATGTTTTTAAAATGTCGTGTATCTCCTTTTGGACAGTTGATAGATATAATATATATATATATATATATATATATATATATATATATATATATATATATATATATATATATATATATATATATATATATAATATATAGTGGGCCCTCTGTTTACAAACGCCTCGGTTAACATAATTTTCGGTTAACATAATTTTCGGTTTACAAATGAAAATCCATTGAAAATAATGCCTCGGTTTACAAACAAATTTCGCAATACAAATCAAGTTTCCCAAGATGCATTGCACCTGGGAGGTTTATAGCACCGCCCCCTGCATGCTGGAGCCTGTGGGTAGCACGTGGCGTCGAGTGTGGAGGTGTTGTAGCGGCTTTTGCATCGAGTTTTGGAGCCATTCTGGAAATAGTTTGCAGTTGTTTTGGGACTTTTTGGTGCATTTCTCAAGCTGTGGAAAGGTAGGGAGCTGAGCTTAGTCATTTGCATGCATTTTATTGTGTGTTCAGCATTGTGGGTTGGTTTCCATGCCGGCTCATTTTGACTTTTTTCTGACCTCCAGAACGGCTTAATTGGTTTTCAATGCATTCCTATGGGAAATCACATTTCGGTTTACAAATTTTTCGCAATAAGAAACGTCCTGGAGAACGCATTACATTTGTAAACCGAGGTCCCACTCTGTGTGTGTGTGTATATAGATATATATATATATATATATATATATATATATATTATACATTTTAAGAGTTGATTGGTTGGAGTTTTGTAAATTTGTTACAATAAATTATTACTGTTCTGAACTCTCTCTCTCCCCTTTTTTTTTTTGCATGCCTTCCCATTTGGATTACAACAGAGAAGAAGAAAATGGCGAGGTGAGCATACTGTTTATTGGGTCTTCACAGTCTCCCTACAGTGGACCTCTAGCAGGATTATTTATTAACGTGAAAATCCAAAGTGAATTTTGAATTTAAGGTAAAATTTGCTCGACTGATAAAATCAGTCCCATTATGCTATAATTTCAGCTACTCTGGCCTTAAATTAGAAATTCACTGTGAATTCTCACTTTAATGAATAAGACTGTAAGTGTCCGGCATTTCACTTGGAACGTAGCTCAGCATCCAAACTGTCATTGTAATCGATACTAATGTCTATGCTAAGCCCTGATCCAGTTCTAAAACAATCAGCGGAGGTCACATGTATGATGAAACAAACTTCTTAGCAAAGGAACAAGTAAATTATTAAAAAGAAATAAGCCTACATTGCTCGCCCTGACATTTAAAATAGTGGGGCTTCCTTCTGATGCAAACTTGCTTTCTTTGTGATGTGTCCTCATATCTCCACACCGGCTATAGATTGCTGTGAAGAGAGAATTATTACCACATTTACCCCTTTGGTCACCCCCCCCCACCCTCCATGCACATTATAGAAAGGATACTTCCATAGCAGAGGAGACGACAAAGGATTGTGCTGTGAAGCCTTATACTGATAGTCACTGCAACTGGTTTATTGGTGTGACATACACCTAAATGAATAGGTAAACATTCATTCAGAAAGTAATTTAGGGAAATTTTACAACTGTAACTTCATATCCATTTCTTGTTTTGGTTTAAAATCTGAACAATCTGTTATGTTGTTATAAAATAACTTCATTTTACTTTAACTGATGATATAGCCTTTCATTCACCTAGCACATGGGAGCTCCTTGCTCCAGTTAATATCTTCTCTTTTAAAAAAACTTTTCTTGAGGAGACCTCAAATGATTGCAATTCCCTTAAAATGTTAAGTTGTGGACAAGTCTCTCTCTGTTTCTCTTCGCTTTAGAGGTTTACTTGATACATTTCAAGGGAAGCTCAATAAAGCAAAACTGCGAGCTTGCATCTAGAAGAATACAACAAAAAAATATAAAAACATATACTTATCAATTGTACAGAAACCGCTTCCCACCAAACACCTCCCAAATAGTTTTTCGTCTAAACAAGCCAAAAAAATATATACAATACACGTGGGATTCAGCTGATATACCTAGAAGATAATAAATAAAAAGAACATAGCATAATATAGTTAGTGGAAATATAGTATTCCCTGCTAGTGCATTTTTATATACTACCAATAAACCTCTTTTCAACTTATCTACCTGTCGGAGTCCTGCATTGTTCCTGATGTGATACCTGATCCTAAGAGGGAGACATTAGCCCCCAAGACATCGGGGGAGGCACTATTAGAGCGAATATTACTTCAACTGCGTGTGAGTGCAACCTTTAGCAGGGAATATTATATTTCCGCTAACTATATTATGCTAAGTTCTTTTTATTTATTATCTTTTAGGTATATCAGCTGAATCCCACGTGTATTGTAGATATTTTTGGCTTGCATCTAATAGAGCAGTGTTCCCCAAATCAGTACGTTGACACCCAAAATTGAACAGGTTTTAGAGATTTGTCAACTCTGTACCAATGATACATATAGCAGTGTGTTATTTATTGGATTCTGTCCAGCAGGTTGTATTAAGTCCATTATGCAGACACACACTCGTTGTATCCTCATACAAACTAATGGAGCTTGTTTTTCATAAATTTACCAGAGGCTTCCATTGTTGCCAAGTAACTGTAAGGACCTTATGATGCCAGATTGTTGGTAGAAGGCTACCAGTTATTTGTATGATGGAAGCATTGATCAATGAGTCTCGTTCTGCTCCTATGTCCTCATTTATTCTCAATAACAAGCTTGTTTAATAAGAATGGAGGTACTGCTCTTGTGACCACAGCCAATCGGACTGTTACGTAGCAGAACAAACTGTGCAATCATGTCTTCGAGGGTTAAGAAAAGCTGATCTCATCAATGTAGATTGACTGTATCATATACAAATATTCCTTATGCATTTGTAAATTGTGAATCCATCTTAATTACTATTTAAATTGTCAGACCGTTTATTAAGTTGATTGCATGTGTCATAAAAAAAAAAGTATTCCATTTAAATAAATGTTGTAATTATTGTTCTCCTATTCAGGCCAAGAGTGAAAACCCATCTAGAGCTGGATTTGGTAAAGCCTCTACATTCAAGGGTCTATCATCAAGTCGCTTTTTACCAAAAGGAACTAAAGCGAAGGTGAACTTGGAAGAACAAGGACGACAGAAAGTCTCATTCAGCTTCAGTTTTACGAAAAAAACTTTTCCCAACCGGTTACTGACGTCCCTGGTCAATGAAAAGCAAAACGAGTCTCAGAACGCTGTGCCCAGCACTGCCGAGCAAATATCAAAGTTTAAAATGGATTTTAGTGAGTCGGGAGGGGTGGCTGACGAGCTTTCCCCCCCAAAACCCAAGGTTGAATTGGGAAAAATTCATTTCAAGAAGCACCTCCTCAGTGTTACTAACAAGCTTCCAGCACCTCCACCACCACCCATTTCAGTTCCATTGCCCATGTTTGCCCCTCTGGTATCGCCTGTAGAGAATACACAAACTCTGGAAACCCCAATAAAACCAGATGTTCCTGATCCAACTCTCTTATCTTCAAAAGAAAAATCACCTTTGTCTGTGACTTCCCAGGCTACATTAACAAAACAAGTGCCCATTCCATGCTATGCTGCTAAAGAACCTCCTAGTCCATTAGAGGCAGAAGTCAAGAGTTCGGACAGCAAAGACTTCCCAGTGGTTTCTGTTGTAGAAAGTCCAAGTAGTCAGAAAGTTTTTGAAAAGGCGGACTTAGCCATGCCTAAAGAATATTCCCATATTGGGAAAGAGGAAAAAGGCTTGAGCAGTATACAAAATGTCAAACCAAATCCCAGTCCAGAAAAACATGGCTCTAAATCCAAGCCAGAACCAGTCTCTAAGGAGTCTGAGTCAGATGGTGATTCTGTTCAGACTTCGTCAAGTCACAGGTCTCATGAATTAAAAGGTGCTACAAGTAAGGAAAAAGACACAAAAAGATGCTCAATGTCTTTGAGAAGTGATGATGTTGGAAGACACTCCTCTTCAAGGTCAAAATCCACAAAAGATGAGAAATATTCAAGTTATTCAAAGTCAGACCGGGACTCTAGATACTCTTACTCGCATTCTAGATCAGACCGCGAAAGGAGACGGAGCAGATCCCGCTCCAGATCTCGATCAAAATCTAGATCTGATAGAGCTCCTAGAAGTAGCTCCTCTTACTCCAGGTCTGAACGTACACATTATTATGAGTCGGATCGGCGATACCACAAGAGCTCTCCGTACAGGACCAGATATTCTCGCTCTAATGCTGATAGTAGGACAAGAGACAGTTCTGATTCAGAAGATGACTACCGAAGGCACAGCAGATCAAGTGATTCTAGACGCCAGACATCATCAAGTTCCACTTCTTACAGAGACTCAAGGACTTCTTCTCATTCTAAATATGACAGAGATTCAAAGGTGGAATTGTCTCGTGATCTTGATAGAAGAGGAAGAACCTCAAGTAGAAGTGAAAAAGATTTTCAAAAGTCAACTGAAAAGGATTTTAAGAAGTCATCTGAGGTAGATGCAACAAAGAAAGGATCTCCTCAAAAAGAGAACGAGGGAAAGCATCAAAAAGATGGTGACAACAAAATGAAAAAAGATTCTGATGACAGACCGCAGAATGAAGCAGATGTCAAACCAACAAAAGGGTTTGAGGACAGGCTGCTAAAGGGTACTGAAAGCTGTTTGCAGAAGTATGCCGATGGAATATTGTCCAAAGATGAGCGTGACAAACTCCAAAATGAAGCGGATAGCATGTCTCCAGGACATGTCAAGAGCAGATCAGAAGATTCTGAAAGTGGACTGTTAAAAGAAGCAAATGCTAGGTGGCAAAATGATACAGATACCACATCTCCAAAAGATCTTGAGAGCAGGTCTGTAAAAGATTTGGAAAGCCGACTGCTGAAATCTGTTGATGAAAAAATTGTGAAAGATGAGGCTGACCAGCTGCAGAATGAAGCAGATTCCTTACCTCCAAAAGATTTTGATATCAGTCCAGTAAAACGTACAGAAGGTGAACTAAAGAAGTATGCAGGTGGACGATTACTGAAAGATGAAGATGACCAGTTGCGAAATGAAGCACATACCAGACCTCTAAAAGATGTTGAGAGCACTTCACCAAGAGATACGGAGGGCAGATTGCAAAAGTATTCTGAGGAAAACTCAGAGAGAGATATACATGACAGACGGCAAAATGTTGCAGATACCATGTTTCCAAAGGATGTAAAGATCAACCCAACGAAAGATATTGAGGGCGGATTGCTGAAATATGATGATTTAAAAGTGTCAAAAGATACAAATGACAGGCCACATATTGGCACACATGCCAGGCCACCAAAAGATTCTGAAAGCAGGCTTGAGAGAGATGCAGAAAGCCAGTTACACAAACAGGATGATAGAAAATCTCTGAAAGAAGAGTATTGCCACCTGAGCACTGAGGCTCCTACCAAGCCAGATAAAGCAGCAGAAGGCAAGTCTCCAAAGGAGGCAGAAGAAAGTCCATTCAAGGAGACAGAAGTTAAAATTCAAACTAAAGTTGAAACCAGGGTGAGCTTCCGTTTAAGGTCAAATTTATCTAAAGTAATTCCACCTAAACAAGACTATGTAACTACAAGGTCTCGAAGCTCAAAATGGGATATAGAAAAGAAACTGCCCTTTGTCTCTGTACGCAAAGAGGATTGCAAAAGTGTGAAAAAAGAGGGCTCTGCAAATGTCCCTGTCTCCAAAAAGTTTCTTGAACTCGACCTGCACAAAACACTTCACCTGGACTCTAAGCCAGCAAGCAATTTGCCTTGCTCTGCTAAATTGCCTATTTCTGACAGTGCCAAAGGCTCCAGCAGATTATCTAAGAGGAAGACCCAAGTTTCCATAAAAGCCACATATGAAGCCATACCAGCTCCAGACCAAACAGATTTGAGTCTTTCGCCAAGAGAAACATGGAATTTTGTAACTCTGAGTTCCACAGAAGATCCTTCACCAGAGGAACTAAGTGCTTTGCATTATTCTGAAAGTTCCCAGTCATGCGCACTTAAGATTGAAGACTCTAGTGTAGACATTGTAAATTTTAAAGCAAATGAAGCTATTCGTAAGCCTGAGAATGTTGTGGATGAGCCAAATATAGTAGATCACAGTGGCTCAAGTGTACATAGCAAGGACGATGATGTACATTGCTCTCCAGCAGAAAATAAATGTTCTCCTGGAATTGCAGATAATTCCACACCTCTGTCTATGACCGAATCAAATAAGCTATTTGTAAATACAAGCAGGACAATGGAGACAAGACCTTTGGCTACTTTAGTGAAAGAGGTTTTTGAAACACCTCAAGAGGATTCCCAGTGTTCTAAGCAGATTCTCAAAAATGAAAGTTGTGTGTTGTCCCCAGCCCATAATCTTGAACCACCACTTAGAGCTGATCAGTCTACCTCTGAAAAAATTAAAATAGATTTAGTGAGTTGTGACACAAAACTCTCTACGGAAACTATCCTTGATTCCGATGAGACGTCTGATGATTCAAGTAGTATTGTTCAAAGTCAGCCTTGTGATCTGTTGATGGCAGAGGTATCCGTGATACCAGAAAACAATGCTGCCATGCATGTTGCAGAAGAGACCATAACTTGCAATGAAATGATTTGCGATAAATTGATCGAAGACCAGTCTCCTCCAGCAGCCTTGGAAAGTGGGCTATCTGACCTTTCTACAATTAAAAGGCAAAGCGAAGAGAGAGAACGAATTTGGGATGAAGCTGTCCTTTCATCTGAAGTACTGGCTCAGCAGCAGGAAATACCATTCACCAATAAAGATAAATTTTGCCTGGACAGATGCATGGAGAAAACAGAGAAACCGATGGAGAACTTGGACACTCCAGTGGTGAACTATGCTACTTTTGAAACTGAGAGCAGCAAAAAAACATCCAGTGCCGTAATCCGTGCTGTTGTGGATTATTATTCAGACACTGAAGAAAGTGAGAGTGCCGAAAGTGACTCTGAAGACACTGATTCAGATGACAGCAGTATGCCCAGGAACCGTTTGCATTCAGTTGTGATAGTACCTAAAAATTCCACCATTGCAATGGAAGACACTGTCTCTTCTCCCTCAAGTCACAGTGAAAGTCCTATTCTAAATGATGAAGTAACCAAACCTGAGCACAAGCCACTACAAGGAGAGCTTGAGTCATTGCCCAATCAGATTGAATGTAAAATACATGAGCTTCAGGAATGTAGTCCTCAATCTGACCTATTGGTTGAAAGAGAAGAAATTGTCCCTACTTTGACAGATGTTTCAGAGGTCCAGACGTCTGGGCCGGTGTTGCAGGCTCAAGCTCCTGGGCCGGTGTTGCACAAGCTCCTGGGCCGGTGTTGCAGGCTCAAGCTCCTGGGCCGGTGTTGCAGGCTCAGGCTCCTGGGCCGGTGTTGCAGGCTCAGGCTCCTGGGCCGGTGTTGCAGGCTCCTGGGCCGGTGTTGCAGGCTCAGGCTCCTGGGCCGGTGTTGCAGGCTCAGGCTCCTGGGCCGGTGTTGCAGGCTCAGGCTCCTGGGCCGGTGTTGCAGGCTCAGGCTCCTGGGCCGGTGTTGCAGGCTCAGGCTCCTGGGCCGGTGTTGCAGGCTCAGGCTCCTGGGCCGGTGTTGCAGGCTCAGGCTCCTGGGCCGGTGGTGCAGGCTCAGGCTCCTGGGCCGGTGGTGCAGGCTCAGGCTCCTGGGCCGGTGGTGCAGGCTCAGGCTCCTGGGCCGGTGGTGCAGGCTCAGGCTCCTGGGCCGGTGGTGCAGGCTCAGGCTCCTGGGCCAGAAGGTCAGCTCCATCAGAGTGATGGTGTAGACAGTACCAGTCCGCCTGAGAATATTGAACTTTCAAACGGGGTAGAAAAACTCTCAAAAGTAACGTTAATACAAGAACTTGTAAAAATAAACAAAGCATCAAGCCCTGAGAGAGAGAACCAGGTCACATTGCCATCTGTTGAGTCTAACTTAAAAACATCCCATAATCAAGCACTTCCAACTCCTGCTGAGAAACCAGACAGTAGACAGGAGAAAGCAGGGTCTGATCTAGTGCAACGGCCAAGTGATTTCTCAAGGATCGATGATGGTTTTCAAGCAGCAGAGGACTTATCCGGCCTTGGATGGGATTTCTCACAGCCAGAGAAACCCAGTAGCACTTACCAGCAGCCTGATAGTAGTTACATGTACTTTGGCTACAATTACCCCCCAGGAATCTATGAAGCACATCAGAGTTACAACAAAGACAATGGTTATTGGGATCCTGCATTACACGAGAAACCACCTGAACTAATTTATGGAAAACCACCTATGCAAGTCCCTGATTCTCTGACGCATTGTTATGATGAAGATGACGAGGACTTCAACTGGGATTCAGAATACGGTCAAAGCCTCGCATTTCACGCTGAAAGACCCCACAGTGAGCGGCAAAGAGAAAACAGTTCCGTGCAGGCACATGAGATCAGCAGCAACTCCACGAAGGATCATGTCACCGCTGTGGGAAAAAGGGAGCACATGTTAAAGGCAGACCTTAAAGAACGAGGACCTTTCAAAAAAAGGAGGCAAGAGCTGGAGAGTGACTATGAAACCGATGCAGATGCTTTGGAGAGAAAAAAAATCAAGGCAGGCCTAATGCTCTCGGCATTACCAAAGCCGAGCGGTGAATCCATTTTATGTAACATGGACAAGTTCAGAGATACCCAACACTGGAAGGATTGTTCCCGTCATGGAAGAATGCCCCCGTTCTTTGACCTCATTGAGGAAAATGTCTACTTAACGGAAAGGTAGGAATTATAGCCAACATGTTTTGCTGTCATGGAACTGCAGTGTCTTCTTAAATAAGTAAACTGTAGGGTCTATATCGATTGTGAACATCTCATTTACATACGTATGGGTGACTTCAGATTTTGTCTATACATTGTGCTAGAGCAGTTGTCAGAGAATGAATAATCTAAATATTATACAAGTTTGGATGAGGCCCTACAACTCCTGCAGCTGCCATACTTGTAGGTTTTACCTCTGTTCCAAAAGCATAGTGATTGTAATGCTAAATCTCAACATAAAATCATTGTATTCCTACCTTTCATAGTAACCTGGTGTGTTCAATGCATATATGAACTGTTGCGCTCAGTCTTGTTTTAAAGTTTAGTAGCATGAGTTATACTCCCAATAACCATTACAGCACACATTAATTATAGTTCAGGTGTCCCATAGTAAGCTACCTAACCGTTTACAAATGGTTTGACACTAACTTGGCTCAGTTGGGTACCCGTGAACCTTCCGATCTGCACTGATATAGTAAAGAGGAAGTTTTATACTTCATTATCATACCAACTACAGACATTATTTGGCAGCTGATGGCCCTTAGCGAATTAATGTTACGGGCTTTAGAGAAAGTGGATAATAAGAACTGCAGAAGAACCTATTCTATAGTAGAGGTTTCCATCTGTTGTGTCTCAAGCCATCATAAACTGTTTGTATTTATTACAGTGATTTAAAATATTATTATGCTTTTCGTCATAGTAATTTCCATCATTTTTTGCTGAAATTTCTCATTTGGTAGACCGCAGATTTCATAGTGGTGGGAAATCGCTGGCATTTACCTGTTTGGAAAAAGTGGAGAAAATAATTATAAATATGTTGTAATGATGGTTATGATGCAAAAAATCAAATGGGGGAAAAATAAATTGCGGACAAAAGACCCAGAAAATTAGACAAAGTGTTGGTGAAACATTGGTAAATCTCTCCCATTTAATTAAGGGCTCTAATAGGCTGAATGCAGTCCTGTGTATATATATAATATATATAAATAATATGTATGTATGTCAGCATTAAAGTTGGGATTGCTACCTGTAAATGAGTTTCAACCCATAGATCATGTGATTTCATAGCCAACTAACAGTCCTGCAAATGTCATATAAGTGAGTTTTAATTCAGTTGTGTGTACTGACATTGAATAGTTGGCAAGCAGCTGCCACTAGCCCTCTTCATTGAGTTATAGCCATATAGTACCTTTAAAAATCCTCACATTTTCATTCACTATTGACTCAGGAATGTCTTTAGCTAATTTTCATTGTGGTAAAATAGAGTTCCACCCATGCCTTATATGAATCTAACTGAAAGCTCTTGACTCATTTCTGTATTGCAGAAAGAAAAACAAAAGCCACCGAGATATCAAGAGGATGCAGTGTGAATGTCCTCCTCTCTCCAAAGAGGAGAGGTCCCAATGCGAGGTGGCATGTGGAGAGGATTGTCTGAATCGCCTTCTCATGATAGAATGGTAAATAGTGACATTCTGTCATCCGACAAGACACAGAGATTATCCCATCAGATTATACAGAATTTAACTGACACGTTTTATTATGCAAGCCGTGTTCTTGCTTTTCTTTTTTCTATCCGAATATATTTATTAAAACAATCTGGGGGAATCAACAATTATGTTTGCCTGTTACAAGTATCACAGAATCCCTGCAGCAGTTAAAATGAGAGAGAGAGAGAGAGAGAGAGAGAGAGAGAGAGAGAGAGAGAGAGAGAGAGAGAGAGAGAATATGAATCTGAAAGGTTTGCAGAATATCAGCTTTGGCCCGGTGTACAGGTCCAGCAGTTGTGAAAATACAAAAAATGGATAGCACTATAGGACTTTGTTTTAAAAATTAAACTTTTACAAATCGATGTTTCAGTTTTCTATTTAAAACTTTGATCAGTTAGGTGGCATCCAGTGAACAAGGACTTGGCTTTCTTAAACCGAGTACTATCACAATTATCCAGATTGTTCAACATTACTTTCTCCCTTCCTCCAGCTCCTCACGGTGTCCAAACGGAGAGTACTGCTCCAATCGCCGCTTCCAGAGGAAGCAGCATGCAAACGTTGAAGTCATCTTAACTGAGAAAAAGGGATGGGGTCTCCTTGCCGGCCAAGACCTGAAGCCGTAAGTTTTTGTTTCTTGTTTTTTGGGGGAGTTTTAAAGGGAACTTTGTTTTCACACCCCCCAATAACATCACCCTCAGGAAGACTTTTTTTTTTCCACCCCAGAGAACCTCACCCCATAACAGGCCATAACCTGCAGTTGGTACTTGTTCCCATTTTAGTATTGTTTATTTCCTTGCATAGTTTATTGCGGAGATCATGTCGTGTGTCTTGATACCTGTAAAATCAGGAGATACTTTAACAACCTTAATACTAGTCTTCTGTAGAAAAACCTATGGTATTAAGACTTAAGTGAGAAATCACAGAAAATTCCTTTTGCATATTAAATCATCTAATCATCCCATTAGTCGTTACATGCTAGGTGCGTGTTGGCTTTTATTTGTGAGAATCTGTACATATCAAAATAATATTAAACTGTTCTCCTGTGCCCTCCAGGAATGCATTCGTGCTGGAATACTGCGGAGAGGTGCTGGACCACAAAGAGTTTAAAACCCGAGTGAAGGAATACGCTCGCAACAAGAACATTCATTACTATTTCATGGCACTGAAAAACGACGAGGTTGGTTAGAATAACAGGAGGGGAATCCTCCACCCATTCCAATGACAAGACGTTATTATTATGTTCAGTAAATGTCTGTAACTTCCTTCCTTATCATGTACATCGTCCAATCACTTACCAATGGATAATTATTACATTAAAAAAATAAATCCTATTATGTTAAGTGTATATAGGGTATTAAGAAGTGTATTGTGTTGGAATTGGTCCCCAAATGTGCTTCTCTAATTTATTTCAAGGAATTGTTGTTTCTTTCTATGAGGTTCTGATGTATTCTTTCTTTATATAACTTTTTATCTACTTTCTCGCTGGAGGCTGCAATGAACATGAGCTGGGAATAAAAGCTTTTAGTCAATACTTTCAGTAAACGCACTCAGCTAGAATAGCTTTGAAAATTAGCACTTCTTTTTAGTACGTGAGTTGGATGGCTGTGTGATTGACAGCCAGGGGAGTTGTGGCTAAGGCTAGAAAAATTAATTTGCTTAACTCCTAAATGGCAGAGAACTGAGCAGTGAGACTGAAAGTTGTTTTAGTACTTGGTGTCCCTTATTTTGAACTCCATAAATGTCCTCCGACTTTTAACCTTGCCAGTTGTTTGTTTATTAAAAGATGTTGACGTTGTCAGAACCCTGCATTTGAACAAGTTGATGCCTTAGTCAAATGGGCCACTGCATCTCTTTAAACCACGCATCATTTCCTTATCAATAATATGTATTACTTTACTGGTCAAATAAATGTTCACATGGTCACGTGAAATAATTTCATATCTTGCTCTATATATGTATGTATATATCAGCAGTGTTAAATGATTTTAATTGAGTTTTGGAAGAATGATTAATGGGACATTGTTTTTCCTCCAATTTAACAGATCATTGATGCTACTCAGAAAGGAAACTGTTCCCGTTTTATGAACCATAGTTGTGACCCGAACTGTGAAACCCAAAAGGTAAAGTCATCACAGTGCATGTACAAGACATAAACTGGCGCAGTGTATTTACACACTGGGCATTGCTCTGACCATATACACGGTGCCAGAGCGGACTTGATAGTTAATTACAGTTTGATGTTTAGTCAATAAACCTTTTTCTATCCTTGCATGAAATTAAGTGGGAAATACTGCTGGGAATAACCTTTTTACTTCTATAGTATGCCCTAAAATGTTCAGATCTACTTTTATCTGCGTCTTTTTATTCTTTCCTCCCCGTGCCATTATTCATCAGTGTATCTGTCGTTAGATCTCATTAATGTGATCGGAGAGTGATTGATGTTGCTTGTATCAGTCTCTTGCATGGTCAGCTACTGCCGGGGGGTAATAAACGACTGGATTTTCATATATATTTACCTGGTGAATGCTATTGTCTAGCAACTACAAGATCCTTTTTATTTTGTAATGTATGGAGTATATTTTATCCCACATAGGAAAAAGCTTTGTTTATGGAAACCAATTCTAGGAACCCAGTGGAGAAGTTGGATCCCAGGATGTAGTGTTCTCCTGTAATATTTGCTGCCACCCACAGATAAAGCCGCATTGCGGTCGCTGTGCCCTGCAGTAGGAATGGAACCCAATAAAACAGAGTAGGGTAATCCACTATTGCTTCAATCTCACCATCTGTTCTTGGACTATATTTTCCCAGTGTTCTATATGTCGGCTGTCAAAGAATCCTGGTAAATATTTAAACATGATCTCTAAGAAGCAAGGATTGGTCACAGCTGATATAGCTGTTAAAGCGTGTAGTATGGCAAATAGAAAATAAAAGTACGACAAAAACATGATGGTTTATCAGTTAAATGAAATACATTTGTATAAATGATGTTCTTTGTGCTTCTTGCAGTGGACTGTAAATGGGCAGCTAAGAGTTGGATTCTTCACAACCCGGCTGGTTCCTGCTGGCTCAGAGCTGACTTTTGATTATCAGTTTCAGAGATATGGGTAAGACACTTTGAATTATTTCTATACAGTCAGTTGGCAGTGTGTTGAGACAATAATATGGATCCCATACATTGGTGTAACAGTGCAAGCACAAGGTACAGGCCGTTGTTCACGTCTCTTGGCTGGATTGATATTGCTTGCCTTATAATGGACAAAAATTATTATATAGAAAATGGGTAACCAACTGGTTTCCCTTATCACCATATCCTTGAGTGGTTTTATTAACCATTATTAAACAAGCGAAGCAATGTACCATCTCTAAAAGCTACATAGAGACAATTCAGCTTTGTGCTAGTTGATTTACATCACCATAAGTGAATCCTTTTTTACAACCCAACCCAATATTTACATTCATTTTTATTTACAGCAAAGAGGCCCAGAAATGCTTCTGTGGTTCAGACAACTGCCGGGGATACATTGGTGGGGAAAACCGGGTCAGTATTAGAGCAGCCGGGGGTAAAATGAAGAAGGAGCGATCCCGCAAGAAGGATTCGGTAAGTCCCTTTCATAAACAGAGCTACAGCTTGTCTTGAATACAGCAACACTCATATATAGTTTATATATGAATATCTGTACAAACCTCGCTTTTTAAAGTGGGTTGAAATGATTAACTTACATTTTGCAATACTCCTAGTACTCCTGAATCTATTTCCATCTTCTCTGTAATATATTTACATTATATGAAGTCTTTCAATTAAATATAAAGAAAGGGAGTGGGAAGAGGATTTTTCTTCATTGTATCAAATTACCAAAGCATATGATATGCTCCCCAATGCCCACTCCCCATGCCCTTTGTTTCACCATACCAGATGAAATATTTACTGCTTGTACTTATTGCATTCTGCATCTTTTTCCACTCTGGATCAGGTCGACGGTGAGCTGGAAGCCTTGCTGGAGAATGGAGAAGGTCTTTCTGACAAAAACCAGGTCCTTAGCTTATCACGGCTTATGGTTCGGATCGAGACTATGGAGCAGAAGCTAACCTGTCTCAAACTGATCAGAGTAAGCAAATCCATATTGAAGATTCACATCTAACTTCAATTTTCAATCCAATACTTATAATCATGTCATAAAGTGGGTTACAGATAACGAATAGAATTCCTTAATGGGAAAAAAATGATGTGCAGAATAATCAGAGAACTCATGGACAACACTTTCTAGCACAGAATTGCTCTGTTTTTGTGTTTTAAGACATTTGTGACAGTTGCTCCTTAGATATCTGTAGCCTGTCACAAAAGTATGATGGCTGCTACCAGGAAAATCTACATGTACAAATCATTTTAGGTGGGAGTTGAACCCAGTGTTACCTTTTTTTTTTATACCATTCCCGTTGTTAATTTTGAGTGTATAATTTTTACCATAGAACACACAGTCTCAGTCGTGTCTCAAATCGTTCTTGGAGTGTCATGGATTGTCTCTGCTTTGGATCTGGATGGCAGAACTTGGGGACAGTCGAGGAAATACCAGTAACAGCATCAAGCTTCAGCTAGAGGTCAGTGAGTCTCCCGTTCGTCTTTTAATCGATCTATATGTGGCAGCTTATATACACTTTGCTAACATAAAAGCTGGGTCTCAGAATTTATTAAACAAAGCAACCGTCTTTAAATTGAATAGCAGATTACTGTGCTGTTCTATGGGGTTGACCAAGCTAATGTTCTGCTTGATAAATAAATTGTTTAAATCCATTTAGTACAGAAGGTTTCTGTAGACCATCTATTTACTTAAATAAGTATGGCACCCTTGTTGAGGCTGGTGATGGAACTCTGAGAATAATAATTGTAATGCTTGGGCAATACATTTGAATTAATTATTTGCCCTCCTTCGTCTTTCCTGTGTGTTTATTAGATCATTCGAACTCTGGAGATACTTCCTATTCCTAATAAGAATATGCTGGAGGAGAGCAAGATCTTGCCAATCATTCAGCGTTGGGCCAAAACAAAGTTGGCCATCCCTCATCTAAGTGAGGGCGACGGCTACTCCAGCGAGAATACATCCCGTGCTCACACACCACTTAACACCCCTGATCCTGCTGCCAGGCTAAACGTGGAACTTGAAGGTGAAACCCCCAAGAAGCTGGTGCTGAGAAGACTGAAAATCATCAGTGAAAACAGCATGGACAGCGCAGTCTCTGATGCCCCAAGCGAAGTTGAAGTCAAGGAAGCACCAGAAAGAGTGGAAGCACAAGCTACTGAGGAGTCTACAGAATCCCAGTTACCCAAAGAGCAAGAAATAAAATATGAGGAAAAATCTGAAGAAGAGAATAAGCCCAAGCAGCTGGACACAGCAGCCACTGAAGAGCAACAGCTTCAAGAACCTAAAAAGGACCCAGACCCTTCAACAGATGCCAGCAAAGTGCAGACACCTGGAACCGAGGTACCTGAAACAGAGGTCAAGGAGAATGTAAAGTCAGAAGAGACTACCGCAGTGGAAACGCCATCCCAGGATGAGGAGGAAGGCCTCTCAGATGTAGAAAGTGAAAGGAGCCAAGAGCCTGCAGACAAAATGTTGGATATGGGTGATCTGGCCACCAAGCTCCTGGAGGGCTGGAAGGATTTGAAGGTAAGGAATAGCTTTGTCTTGGGTAAAGAACATTGTTATGGTTTTTATTGCACCTCCTGAAAGAGACTCTCCAAGCTTTTCATTTTGGTGGTTTTAGTGCACAAATGCTGTACCTTTTCTCTGATAGTGGAAAACATTGTATACACTTATTAGAACATATGCACTAGTGGCTGTAAGACAGAGCAGCTTCTTGATTGATAGCACAGAACGCGACTTTAGTACATTGTAGCTGTACTCCTTCATGACCTAAATGAACAGCGAGCTGAGCTATTGCTTAGCTTGCTGCTCATAAGCACCATACCACGCACATGCACTGCGTATCATTTAATGTGTTTATGTTCAATGCATTGATCTGCTTGGTGGTTTGGCTACAGTGTGGAGCCTGTGCTAACGCTGGATTAAAGGTAAGTTTGATTGCGCGTTTTTTTTATATTTTTATTGAAGCAAATGGGGTAGCCCTTTATTTAAAAAAAGATTACAGACACAGCAGGCATAATCATTTCATTGATTTCAATATAGTGTTCCTTTATTGGGAATATTATTGTGTTTCCCGCAGAGCAGGCTGCTTTAGTGTGAAGAAATATTTCTCTGATGCAGAAGGTACAGTGGTATTTGCTTATGTATTGTCCTTCTACACAAGATTAAGGCTAATCTTTCCTTTTACATTTTTACAGAAGCCAAGATTTATTTATTTATTTTTTTGCTCTGTAACTAGCCAAAGATTATATATGGGATCTTTTTGTTTATTTTATTTAAATTTTATTTCTAAATTAACGGTTTTCATTTTTTGTTTATGTGCATTGAATGGTAGATAGTATACAATGCAAATAAGTTTGATTCCCACGATGCAGTGCGTACAGACTCTTGTTAGGCACTTTATAAGAGTTCCCTTATAGTATGAGTAGTGTCTTTTAATCACAGTGTTTGTTGTATCTCGTGATTACCCATTAGCTTGTTGCATAATTTTATGTAATAGACAGTTCTTGCTGGGTGCGTTCTCATTGTTTGACAAACACCTGTGTTCACTGGAGATGTTTTAAGACATGTTTACAGCTTTCCTTTCCAGACAATAATTGGTTAAGTGAGCTGTAATGTCAATGAATGGGGGGTCTTTGAAATAAGCATTGACTGTAAACTGGAGAAAATCCAGCGCACTTCATTATCCCCTAAACAGCAACTTCAGTGCTGACAAATTTAGTTAGTGTTTTTTTTTGTTTTTGTTTTTTTTTAAAAACACCTAATCCATGCAAAAAATAATAGGGGATTAGTTGCATTATATGATCATACATTGCATAAGCCTGCCACAACGTCAATGTACTCCATCTTTGGCAGGTCCTACTCTAACAGCCTAATGTCTGCTTCATGAGCTACTTACGTGGGGGGGAAATTCCATCTAGAGTTCTCTGCAGCACAAGGCTAAATAGAGCACTGGGATGAGGCAGGGATTTAGCCTTGTGCTGCAGAGAACTCTAAATGGAATCCCCTCCCCCACAATTTATCAGCACTGAAGTTGCTGTTTAGGGGATAAGGGAGTGCGCTGGATTTTCTATTTTTATTGTATAAACTGGCTTCCAGCAGCACCCTACTTATACATATTCAGGTGAGTGCAGCCAGCCCCATGTTTTCTCTTGACTGTAAACTGACTAGCAAACTTTCTTTCTGACCAGATGGTTTAATTCTCTGTCTCATTATGGGATATTGTATTTATCATCCTAACTATATACATATCATTATTCAGTAAATATCCAATAGTTTAGAAGTCACCAGGGATTATTTGCACGTTTTAGACAAAAATATCTCAGCTGGAAATATAGCCAATGTTTTACCATGTTGACTATTTTGATCTGAAATTGACCATTCCTTGGTGAATTCCCAACAATTTGGGTTTTATTGACTAGCTCCGCATTTCTGGATGGATTGTATATTTCCAAGGGCAATGCCGTCAGTGGGGGCAGTGTGTGTTGGCAAGATTCGCTGGTGTTCACTAAACACTAAATTGAACTGAAAATCAAATAGCAAAATTACTAAGCCTTAATTTTGCAGTGTGTTTTCTCATTTCAAGGGACACTCCACTGCCCAAATACAAAATAAATAAATCACTGGTTAGTAGATATACACCCAAATGAATACATGCATGCATTTAATTATCAGCTTGCAAAACCTGCAGATCTGTTGTCTGCTGCCTTTGCAAGCCCTCCCCTTCTAACCCCGCCCAGACTTTCTGTTTCTGTCCAATCACAGACTTCCCAATACAGCTCAATGATAAGTGTTTGTAAATCAGGTGCTCTGGGTAATTGCTGCCTCTTGAAGCCAGCTGCATTGAACTAACGAAATCAGGAAGTAACATTACCTGTTGTCTGCTTGAAAGCCAACAGGGTGTAACCATGTTTAATGGTTCTATTGAAATCTGCCCTTTTTGCAAAATGCAAAAAGGACACTCTTCACACATAAAGCTTTTCAGCAAGCTAAAGTTGGTCAGGGGTCTGCTGTGACCCTTTGACTACAGTTCAATATTTAGTAAATAAAGCCCAAGGTTGCTTTAACCATTTGGAACAGACTGAGGATGTTCCAAGAATGTCGGTGATGTGAGAGCAGTACAATGGCTGGTACCCGCACATTGCTTGACAGTTTGGTGAGTTCTCTATCCTGATTAATATATTCAGTCTCCCATTGAAGGAGAATTCAGAACCTTTTTATCTTTGACGTGAACACTCCGTCAGGGAGCCTTCTTATAAGGAGATTTTTGTTTGATAGTGGTGGCTTTCTTTCTCAACACAAACAGGGCACTAAGTGCTTTCATGTTGTCGATCATGTTGCTATGATTCCTTACTCCCTGGAAAGATTTCAGTTTGCTGCAGATTGTTCCCATAAATTTAGATCTAATTGCAAAATTGTTGGTAATATGTCTGTACGTTGACAATTTTAGGCCAAATAGCTGATTTGGAGAATTTTATGTAAAATGTAGAATTTTTGGTTTAGGGAATAACTGTGTAGGAATTACTTTTTTAGAGTTTAACACTGTCAACACCAAACCATCTTTCACTTAATGAAGCAGTTTTGGTGTATAGATCATGCCCCAGCAGACTCACTGCTCAATTCTCTGCCATTTAGGAGTTAAATCACTTTGTTTATGTAGCCCTAGTCACACCTTCCTGCATGTGACTTGCACAGCCTCCTAAACGCTTCCTGTAAAGCAAGATCTAAAGTTTAAACGTCCTTGATTGCACATTCTGCTTAATTAAGAATTTTTTATCTCTTTCTCTGTTAATATTCTTGTAAACCATGCAGGAGCCTCCTGTGTGTGATTAAAGATCAATTGAAAGAGCAGGAGATAAAAATGTCTAAAGTAAGTGAGCATCTGATGAGTGAGCATCTTAAAAATGAAACCATTTTTTTTTCATGCAGGCTGTGTCTGTTACAGCCATGGGAGTGGTGTCTATGGCTGTATAAACAGAAACAAAGGTGATTTAACTCCTAAATGGCAGAGAATTGAGCCGTGACTCTGGGCATGATTTAGACACCAAAACTGCTTCATTAAGCTAAAGTTATTTTAATGCCTATAGTAGTATCCCTTTAAACTGAACCTGGTTCACAAAATTCCTACTGTTAATTTGAATTAATTTGACTGTATTTTTATGGAACGCTAGAATATTTTTACTTATATTTATTTTAAAATATAACATTTTATAAGAAAAACAGTCACTTCCCTGTTTTTTTTTAATATTGTGTTTACTTACCCTTATATTTAACAAATCTGTTTGTAACTGTGAAAAGTAAAATTAAATGTAGAAATCTGCACTCTTACCCTGTAACTGGGCGCTTCCATCTTAGCTCCCTGTCAATCATTGCTAAATGCTTCGCCCTTTACACTTGGCAGTCAGCATACAGAGCGCATACAGAGAGGAGGAGACATGAAACAATGCTTTACATTTGCAACGTTTGCCCAGATCATGCCTTGTCTGAACTGCATTGTGATGCCATTTGCTTTTACTAAATTGTAAATCTAAATTTAAAAGGAAACCGAGCATTTTATGAAAGTAAGGTTAACACAAGTTATATGTGATATTCAGTGATGTAAATTCTATAGAAATAGCCGTTCTGCTTTAAGTTAGAGCAATTTGTGAAAACATGAGCTGTAATTTGCTATTGTTTGAATTCTCGCAGTACACAGCCTCTTTTTTTTTTATCTGTTTGGTTTTGTGGCAGGGTTAATGAGTATGTTCAAATGTAATCAGCACCGTTACACTAACACAGACTGTGCATGGCAATCTGTCCTGTATAGCAGGGATCAGATTAGTCCATTCCGGGCCAAAGTGGACCTAGAGTGGCATTGCACCAGGCAGATTGTCATAGACAGTTTACCTGATCCACTCCATTCTGAGCCATTCATTTGCACAGCATAATTTATTTTATTTATATATATATATATATATATATATGTGTGTATGTATATATGTGTGTTTATGTATATATGTTCTTTTACTGGTAACTTATGTGCTGAGTTTGGAGTAATATTGGAATTTCTGCTCCCTCCACCTATTCAACAATCTCATTGCGAAGGTTTCTTTATGGTTTACGTGGTAAATGTGTTCTGCCTGGACCATAAGCCAAACAATTCCTTAATCCAATCTTTTCATTAAAGGGAGCCTGCAGTCCCAAAAAATATATTGGGGGGACGGGACTATAAGCTTCCCTTCCATTACAGTGATCTCTGTCCACGACCTTTGCTGTTGGAAAATCTAAATTTCATTGTATTTTGTTTAGCTAATTTCTCTGCCTCCTCCTTCGTCAGCAAGTCTTCCACCTTCTTGTCCAATCCAATGCTTCTCCAAGAGAAGACTGGGGACAAGAAGCTCATGCATGGCAAAACGCTTTGGTCCTCCAAAAAAATGCTCTCTTTGATGAGCTTAGATTGAAGCACTGAGTCTGACTCTGTTATTGAAGCCAAAGCCCCCTCTAGTGGATTTCAGGAATACAGCTGTTATAGATGTGTATAGTTCTGCAATGACAACATTGCCATATCTACAAAGCAGCAATCTTTTACATTGCAGGACTAAAACCACAAGATCACACCCAGACCAATAATTCATAAATAATGGCATTCAACTGCTTCTTAAATTGAAAACCTTGTAACAGAACCCAGTCTTCCTGTTTAAATGTATTGATTGTATTTGTGGTATAAAGGGTTGTACACGTAAAGGTTGAAAACCTACAGGCTGTTCTATAAACAGCAACACTAAAATAGTACCTGGGTCCCAGAATCAGTCACATTGTCAGTAAGAGATCAGAATATCTCACCTGACCATCTTGCCCAATGTAAAGAGAGAGGGGAGTGGGCTGTTTCTGTAGAATGCTGTAGCAGAGACCGGAAGACTGACCGTTTAGGAAGAATTAATATGACATGACACTGCCTGTGTACAGCGTTCCCTTTCTAACACCTGGAAATCTTGTCAAATCCTGCTGTACACACTTGTTTTTGGCATGTGTATATAAATATGTAGCCACAGTGACAACTGTGAGAAAAGAAGGCTTATGACTTCATTGTCCTCAAATCCACATTCCTGAGCAGTCTTCTGTTCACGACCTGTACATATGTATTCTGGGAGATAGTGTTGCCATTGCTGATTTGTTTTTGATTTTTGTTTTTTTGTTTTTGTTTTTTTAGAGGAAGTGCATGATGTCCCAAGACATAATATATCATTCCGTGGTGCATGTTGACTTGTGATGGCTGACATTGGCTGTTCTTGAACTCAAGATGCCGTAGACTCTTAACGATGTCTCTGGTGTTTGTGGTCCAAAAACAAAGACTATGTATTGTCCACTTCTGATATTTACTTTAGTGATGGAGATTGGGTGGGCCATTCTTGGTGTACACCCCTGGTTGGCTTACTAAGTATGTTTCCTCTTCATCTGTGGTGTGCAGATCTGTTGTTGAGCCTTGTAACTTTTGAACCCTTTCCATCTGGCTTCTCAGGGCAGCAAGGAGCTTGCCATCCTCGCCAGCTGACCATGTGCCCCCTCCTATTCTCAACACCAATCTCGCCATTGCTGAAGAAGTTCGGGATTATTCCTTATCTGACGAAGCCTGAAGAGGGAGTGCGAGACCTGGTGGTACATAACATATCCTAGGTGAATAGCAGACAGGATCTCCAAGTGAATTTTTTTACCTTTTTATTTTTATTTTATTTTTTACACACACATTTTTACTGCTGTCACGTCATGCTCACGCTTGTCACCATCTCTCAACCACAAGGGATTGTGATGGTGCCAGCGGCATGATTTTGCCACAGAACGCCAGCATCAAAGAGTGCTTTGCACAACTTTTCTTGGCAAAATCCTGCTGTGAACACACCAAACTCTTGCAGTCACACTACTTGCTCATATCTTACACTGGGTTACATTTTCGGCGCAAATGAAGTAAACTATTTTTAAATAATACGCCGAAAACGTATCCCCATCCAAAACAGATGCAATTTATGCACATTTTTCATGAGTGTCCGCTGTCGAGATCTGAATGAAAGAGAAGGATGCCAAAACACAAATTGCTTGCTGGAATGTAGGGGATAGGTTCAAAATGGCCACCTCTCTTGTATTTTAACAATTAATATTTTTTTCCCACCAGACAGTGTTTCATTCCAGTACTGTATGTTTGGAAGAAGAAACATGGATTCTTCATGATTTGAGGGCTTTGTTAGAAATATGCAGATAATTGCTTTAATCCACCGCGTTTAAAGAATCGGATTCTGTTTGTTTCTCCAGTAGCGTGTGGGGAAGATGTAAACACGATCCAATATATGCATAGTTTCATCAAATATTATAGCATGGTACCTGACTTTTTTCGTGGATGCGCAAGTTCTGACTGTCATTATGTTCCCCATTTGTGAAAAGCTTGTAAATTGCTTAAAACGGAGTCATTTGACGTTGTTTGCATTAACAGCAGTAACATGTAAAAGGCTGAACTCAATGAACCTAAATGTTTTGTTGGTTTTTTTTTGGCCTATAGAATCCTGTAACTCTGAAAAGGTCTTTTTCCATTAAATGTTAGTCTGGATTATTTCACTATTTTTCCAGATTTCATGTGTCCAGTCCCTATTGATGTCAAACACGACAGGGGTAGTGAAACAATACTATTGTTTACTGTTTAGGATAGTCCATACACTGCTTCTAGAATGTTTGGTTCCACTTTTTATGTGCTAAAGGAATTGGGCTATTGTGTTGTACAGATAGGGATACGTCCTCTCAGGGATTGGCTGGTATTTCCAGATTAGACATGGTTTCCTGTAAGTGTAGTTCTACAACACATTAAGAGTGCTACCCGTAGTATGTAGCATTCATATACTGGAGGAGAGATGCCTATTAAGTAAATCATTTCTTACATGTACTTCTAACAGAGTAGCAGTTGTGTTAATCTCGAAATGTCATCTGTTGTTGTTGTATCCCCACCTGGAAACGTGCTGTTATTAACTGATTAATGCCTGTCGCACCCAAGTTGGCCACCAGTAATCATTTGATTGAAGACTAGAAAAGGTCTCCTACTCTATGTCACGGACGTGTGGTCAAACCAGACCATGCAGATTTGTGCGTGTGGGATCTAGATAGATGGATATGTGTGTGTTTCTCTGAGCGAGCTTCTAGCCCCTATGGCACTCACAATTAAGGAGTTTGACCCTGACTGTAGACCTTGGTTGGAAAGCCCAGTAACATGGCTCTGCCGACAGTGGAGGATGCAGCGAGGGTCACAGAGGTTTAGCCAAGCTTCATTAGTGTTTGGGATATCTGGTGACTTCTGTTTCCTCCATTCCTCAAGGTCCTTCTATTAGCCAGCCAGGTGGGAATGAGATCCGAGCGAGGGAGAGCCTCGGGGAGAGAGAGATTAATGACACAAGCAGATGCCGTGTAGGGTTTTGTTTTTGTCTTTTTTTAGGTTAATCTCTTGGTGAGCCTGAATCTCCCGTTTCTATGATAGATTGAAAGGGTTATGGATGCAGAAAGTATTCGCACAGATACAGCTCCAGTTTTTGGCCCAGAGCCCTGAACGAGCTTATAGTTTGTTGCCAAGGCAGTGTCTGGTAAACAGGCAGCCATTTTAGGATCCCAGCTCTGCAGCAGCACACCATGGCTGCCCTGTGAAAGCCATTATTGTAAGCTAGCTCCTGGGTGCCATTTTAGGATCCCGGCTCTGCAGCAGCACACCATGGCTGCCCTGTGAAAGCCATTATTGTAAGCTAGCTCCTCGGTGCCATTTTAGGATCCCAGCTCTGCAGCAGCACACCATGGCTGCCCTGTGAAAGCCATTATTGTAAGCTAGCTCCTGGGTGCTATTTTAGGATCCCGGCTCTGCAGCAGCACACCATGGCTGCCATGTGAAAGCCATTATTGTAAGCTAGCTCCTGGGTGCCATTTTAGGATCCCAGCTCTGCAGCAGCACACCATGGCTGCCCTGTGAAAGCCATTATTGTAAGCTAGCTCCTGGGTGCCATTTTAGGATCCCGGCTCTGCAGCAGCACACCATGGCTGCCCTGTGAAAGCCATTATTGTAAGCTAGCTCCTGGGTGCCATTTTAGGATCCCGGCTCTGCAGCAGCACACCATGGCTGCCCTGTGAAAGCCATTATTGTAAGCTAGCTCCTGGGTGCCATTTTAGGATCCCGGCTCTGCAGCAGCACACCATGGCTGCCCTGTGAAAGCCATTATTGTAAGCTAGCTCCTGGGTGCCATTTTAGGATCCCGGCTCTGCAGCAGCACACCATGGCTGCCCTGTGAAAGCCATTATTGTAAGCTAGCTCCTGGGTGCTATTTTAGGATCCCGGCTCTGCAGCAGCACACCATGGCTGCATGTGAAAGCCATTATTGTAAGCTAGCTCCTGGGTGCTATTTTAGGATCCCGGCTCTGCAGCAGCACAGCATGGCTGCCCTGTGAAAGCCATTATTGTAAGCTAGCTCCTGGGTGCCATTTTAGGATCCCGGCTCTGCAGCAGCACACTATGGCTGCCCTGTGAAAGCCATTATTGTAAGCTAGCTCCTCGGTGCCATTTTAGGATCCCAGCTCTGCAGCAGCACACCATGGCTGCCCTGTGAAAGCCATTATTGTAAGCTAGCTCCTGGGTGCCATTTTAGGATCCCGGCTCTGCAGCAGCACACCATGGCTGCCCTGTGAAAGCCATTATTGTAAGCTAGCTCCTGGGTGCCATTTTAGGATCCCAGCTCTGCAGCAGCACACCATGGCTGCCCTGTGAAAGCCATTATTGTAAGCTAGCTCCTGGGTGCTATTTTAGGATCCCGGCTCTGCAGCAGCACACCATGGCTGCCATGTGAAAGCCATTATTGTAAGCTAGCTCCTGGGTGCTATTTTAGGATCCCGGCTCTGCAGCAGCACACCATGGCTGCCCTGTGAAAGCCATTATTGTAAGCTAGCTCCTGGGTGCCATTTTAGGATCCCAGCTCTGCAACAGCACACCATGGCTGCCCTGTGAAAGCCATTATTGTAAGCTAGCTCCTGGGTGCCATTTTAGGATCCCAGCTCTGCAGCAGCACACCATGGCTGCCATGTGAAAGCCATTATTGTAAGCTAGCTCCTGGGTGCCATTTTAGGATCCCAGCTCTGCAGCAGCACACCATGGCTGCCCTGTGAAAGCCATTATTGTAAGCTAGCTTCTGGGTGCATTCCATCATGTGTGACAAGCCCCGGTCTGGAGCTCACACTGGAATTACCAGGAGCAAAAATTGGAATGAATCCGAATCCTTGGGAGGATCATTATCTGTATTTAACAAAAATCAAACAAGCTAATGATAAATTAAATTACTTCATACTTAAACGGATGTAAAGAGATGTGTGTGTATATATAAATAGAACAAAGTAGAGTTTAATTTACATTAAGCTTGCAGAATGTGCGTTGTCTTCCATTCGGTTCACTCGCCCATTCTATTAGACCAAGGGGTAGCTAATATCTCTAATGCTGGGAGAAGTAGTTCCCTAATGTAATGGGTTTGGGTTTATATTTATTCAATCAGCACTGCAGTGAATTCCAAATCTTGCAGACCTTTACTGATTGCTGACAATATAGACTGTGTTTCATTGAATTATTGATTCCTCGTCTAATCCTTCTGTCCCTGGCTGAGGTTACATTACAGGCTACTTTTAACTCCGAAATGTGAAAATATTTTCAGCCAAAACGTTCATTCTCTGTGCATGAAAGATTAAATACAATTCTTATCTTACATGTGACAAAGAGAAGTAGGTTGTTCTTTTGCCGGTGCGGAGGGGTTGTACTACTTTCTGCTGCATATTTTAAAATAACCATGTTATCTGGTGCAAATAAGGTGTAACAAACAGAATAGGAAGCATTCCTCCTTAAATGAATGCTTTTATTTGTAATACAAATGTGTATTCCTAATGCTGCAGTGCGCTAGTGGTCATATAGTTAACTTGCCCCCACCTACAGGGAGAAAATAGGTCTTTTACTTACCTTTACTCCCACGCAGCGCCGTCTCCGTGGAGAACCTCTGCCTCCTTGATGGGTTTATCGATGATCTCAACCAATTTGGGGGGGGGGTGGTGGGGGGGGGAAATAATCTGATGTCGATAGTCTTGCTTTGTCTTATTTCTGGAATTTGTTGTTTTGGCTGCACTTCTTCCCATGGTTTTATAGAGTTCTATGAGTTGCTGGTTCACATTAATTGCTATTATTTGTGAACCTTTTCTAATGATGGTGTGGCTGGTTCAATGTGGGTATGTTTCCAGTCAAACCATGAACTTCCATCATAACTTAAACACAGGGAGAAGGGGATATATTGTTTTTAGTTCAAGTAAGATGTTCAGTTCCAGTTATTGAACTCAAATGATTGATGAGACTAGATTTATTGCTAATGTTTAATGAATGCAGCTGCTGACAGCCCATAGCCGGTTTGCTATATATACATTCCAGCCCTAGGCTGGTGCTGGGTAAATGTGGCACTTTAAAGCTGGCTGAGCTTCATGGGACATGTGGTCCACATGCAAGTGCTCTGTTACTTCATTACTAAGGGACAAAACGTCCTCTTGACCTGTTTTATTATATTTGTTTAAATGGCAGCAAAGAGGGAATCTTCATCTCAGCAACGCTTTGTATGGTCGTTTCCTGTCTGGGAGTGATGGGAGATTAACCAGTGGGACAAAATGTTATGCCTTTTACACCGTTTTCTGTTGCATCTGTGACGTAACGGTTGTATTACTGTACTGGTTTGGGTGTCTACCTGCCTAGTTTACCCTTAAATGGAGGGTGAGTTTATACAAAAACATGGGACACCCTAAAAATAAAAAGGGTGAATGCATACGAAGACAACAGTAGGGCTTCTCTGCAAGAACTCATAGAGCCGACTCAGTGCAGAATTTCATCAAAGCAGCCCTGAGCGTGCATTGAGCAAATCTTTATATTTAAATGTCACTTTAGACACTTTGTGTGTGTTTTGTCTTTTTCTGAGCGGAGGGCTGCATTGTAAAGCAGCTTGCCATCTGTATCAGCTTTTTGTTATCAACTATAATTATCCTGATCATTTTAATGCAGCAAAATTACATTTGGCTTCTCAGTAGTTCCTAATTAACCTGTCTGTTTTCTTTGTTTTTTTGTTTGTTTGTTTTTTTTTGCTTTTAGGAGGTCTATCGGATCCCGAAGAAAAGCCAGGCGGAGAAGGAGAATCGTATGTATTGAATGCTCCTTTTACAAACTTTCTTACTGATTCATTTGATTAATAGAAGAGCAGCGTGTTTGTGGTTACATTACAGGCTGCACTCCACAATTAACATAAACAGGTCGTCTATAAATGTGTTTGTAGATATCAACATTAACGACCAGGCTCCTCACTCCAGTCGAGAGGGAGAGAGAGAGAAGAATGGGACACATGGGGAGGAGGGGGCGAGAGGAAGGAACAGGAAACATGGAGGGGCTGAGGGGGAAATGGAATGGGACACATGGAGGGGCTGAGTGGGAAATGGAATGGGACACATGGAGGGGCTGTGGGGGAAATGGAATGGGACACATGGAGGGGCTGTGGGGGAAATGGAATGGGACACATGGAGGGGCTGTGGGGCAAATGGAATGGGACACATGGAGGGGCTGTGGGGCAAATGGAATGGGACACATGGAGGGGCTGTGGGGCAAATGGAATGGGACACATGGAGGGGCTGTGAATGGGCACATGGAATGGGACACATGGAGGGGCTGTGGGGCAAATGGAATGGGACACATGGAGGGGCTGAGGGGGAAATGGAATGGGACACATGAGGGTAGGGGTCTGGTGGCAGGAATTAGACGGTTGGAGGGGGGGGAATGAGAGCCCCAGGGCAATTTTCGCACCGGAGCCCGGTGGTTTCTAGTTACGTCTCTGGCTGCTGTGCAAACAATTTTATAGAAAGCAATGAGAAATCACTTGGCAGTGGCAGTTGTTCTTCAGGGTGAGAGTACCATAAGAGTATACTTGTATGCGGAAAACATGGGGAAGCTATCCTTGCATTGTGGGGCAGTTGTTGGCATATATCTACAGCCCTTTTTAAGAATTTTAAGGAAGTTGGGAATTCCCATTTTAGTAGTAATCTTGCCTAGATGGCTGGAATTCCTCTATAAATCCTATAAAACGATTAGACGATATCTTTCTCCTCTTAGAGTGAATGTTCAGAGTTTAGGGGACACAGATACAGGAAAAGCAGACTGGAAGTTTAGAAGTTTCCGTATAGAAACTGTTCAGTTTATCTTTGTCACTGGTGGAAGCATAGAAGCATAGAAAAAGTTAAACACGGGAGAACAAAGGCTTTCCGGGTTATTCACTAAATTGAGAATAATTGTGAATTTCAAAGTTAATATAGCTGAATTGCAAACATTCTCCAAGTGAGCTCTGCTTCCAGTTCGGCTAGTGTAGCCTTATATTTGCAATTCACTTTGATAACCAATTCTCACTGTAGTGAATAACCCTGGTTTTGTTTTGTCCTTGAGTAACAAAGCAGGTTTTGAGAATTTCCTCCCACAAACATGAACCCGTCTGAGCCAGATTGTCTAAACAACCATAATAGCTGGTCAGCACTGTGTTTTATGGACCCACCTGTGTTCGTGGAAGAGTCTGACTGATCTATGCCGAACTACCTTCCAGTGTTCATGTAAAGAAGACATGGCTGTGGTATGATTGGCTGTCTCAGTGTTGAGATGTTGAGTCAAGTATGTGTGGCACTTCTAGAGATTTTATACGGTGGAAATATATCTATATATAATATTATATTATATTAACCCTTTTATTCAGATCTGAATATAATCCACTAGCCTTTCATATGAAATTATTATTGAGATGTTAGGCCGTATAAGCAGAGGGTCCTTCTTGTGTCTTATACAGATGATCGCTGGAGGGACACTGCAAATTCTGGATATTCTGCAACTACTCCCAAAGGACAGGGTCGGGAGAGGGACTCTGAGAGGTCAAGCCAGAGGAAACGCCGGCAGTCTCCCTCACCTCCAGCATTTTATGAGCGACCACCAAAGAGAGGGGAGGACAGGTGAGAATATAATTAAATAATTGTCCCTAGTAAGATCAAAAGCCTAGAACCATTACCCCTTTTTTTAAATTATTTTTTTTATTATTGTTATTAATTTGGAGCGTGCAAACTCCAGAAGACTTCCTTTGCCACCAGATCTTTGTAAATATATGATGGAGTGATCTGCAAACTCTCCAAATGCAGTTCCTTAGCCTGAGAATATATCCTGTTCACCTTGACACACAAGCTTTTGTTTCTTTGTGTCGTCTTGAGATTCAGTTAAGACTCCCCTGCAAAATGCAAACCCTAACAAGCTTTCTTTTTTTATTTCATTTCATTCTGAGTCTTCTTTTTATGGAGTACTCTGTATTAGACAAGAATAAATGGATGGAGGAACTAATTCCACTCTCCATACTTGGAGTGTCACTTACATTTCATTGCTGTGAGCCAGGATATTTTGTAGTGTTGTACAATGTTTGTAACATTACTTCACCTCCTTTTAGCAGATATGAAACACCAGTTTCTTCCAAGAAGAAAAGCCGCGCTCAAGACCGAAATAAGTTGTCCACAGAGGAGCGCAGGAAGCTGTTTGAGCAGGAGGTGGCGCAGAGGGAGGCGCAAAAACAGCAGCAGCAAATGCAGACTTTGAACATCACCTCGCCAATCTCTTACGAGTCTTTACCTTACGGCACACAGCTCCCACCGCCCTTCATACACTACCCCACAGGGTACCCCATCCAGTCTTTTGTGGATCCCACAAATCCCAATGCAGGGAAGGTACTGCTGCCTACTCCACCCATAGACTCTGTTCCGTCTCCAAATAGCTACGATCCCTCGCAGGGGATGGTGGTTAATCCGGCCATGCTCACTCCACAGCAAGTTTCAGTGGTGCAACATGTTCCACCTCCCATGGAGGTTCCCACGCAGCAGTATGTAGCCCAGGGTGAAAGCCTTGTACCCCAAGAACAGAACGTAGCCGTCCTTCCGGTGCCTGCTCCTAATTCCGTGCCAACGCAGAGTTATGGAGTATGGGATCCCAACCAGCAAGCGGTGGCAGTTCAGCAGCAACCACAACAGTCGCAGCCTCCATACCCACCTCCTCCCTCTCAGCCTGCCATCTACTACCAAGGACAAGCATGCCAACCCATGTATGGGGTTCCTACCGCTTACGCCCAGACTCCACAGCCTATTGTACAGGTAACTGAGTCTGGTGGTACCACAAGGTACAAGGTTTATTCCTTCCAAAGCAGTTTGCTTGGTCGGAGATTGAGGGTTTGCGTGGTCGCAGAGTGGAGGTTTGCAGATTCAGACTCAATCCAGCTTTCGTGTGCAAATGTATATTTGTATGCTTCACCTTGCATGGGCATTTATAAAAATACACCTTTCTTATTTTTGTAATAATTTAAGCACACCATTTACTAGTGCAAAAGAAAACGTGTGTTAGATACGCAAGAGGGGTAAACCATAGATTTTCCTATGTATTTGTTTAATTTTTAGGAGTTTGGATTGGGATGCATTCAATATAAAATCAAGAAGAATTACAGTATCCTGATGCTCTTTAATACCCAAAATTACAAGGCTCTTTCAGGAGCTGTTTGTCCAGAAGAATCAAATGATAATAAATCGAAACCAATAAAACAGAACTATAAAATTAAAAACCAATAGGAGTCCTGAAAAGTAAAAATGCAGCAATCGTAAACTTTTCTATATCCAGGGGTGACGGCCAATCTTAAAGGGATACTGTAGTGCCAGGAATAAAAAGCTGCCTCCCTCGCGCCCCCTTATACCCAGTAAATAAAGGGTTAAAAACCCTTTTTTTTTTATTTACCTGATCCTATCGCAGATGTCCCTTAGCTTTGGGTCGAAGTTCCGCCCCCTCCTCTGTCTCGCGATGATCAGGGTCTAATGCGGCAAATGCCGCGCAGCCATTAGGCTTTCCTATGGGGGAAGAGCTAACGCTGGACGTCCTTCTGCCGAGTAGGGACGGAGCATGAGCTGAAGTGGCCTGGGTGCCTACAGTGTCCCTTTAATCACTTCTCATAGTCTCCTTGATATGCAGTGCAGGTATAATGCTGCACTTCACTTAAAAATGAACAGAGAGCCGCGCCAGTCTCAGTAAAAAATATTTCCAATCTTTGGCATTTCCAATAAAGTTTGTGGCATCTCTCCTTGCATTAGTGACATACAGGCCATAGTGTTCTGCTTTGTATTATGGGGTATATTAACTAAACAATGAATTGCTATGAATTAAATACTCCTTTTCAAATATTAGCCAGATGACCACATTGAAACCTTTCTACAACCAAACTTTATTACAACTGTTTTGGCTTGTGGGGTTTTTTGTTGTTGTTTGTTTTTTAAACATGGCTTTAACGTGGGAAAATTACTCACTACAAACCCGTCTTTAAAGGAACACTATGAGGTCAGGAACACAAACCTGTATTCCTGACCCTATAGTGTTAAAAATACTACCTGCCCCCCCTAAATATAGCAAAATCTTACCTTTACTCCATTCTACTGGTGCTGACTCTGCCTCCTTGGCTGACATCAGAAGTGATGATCTCAGCAAATCACAATGCTGAAATTGTAAATTCTGATGATCTCAGTTAAGGAGACTGGCCGGGGTGAAGCAGTTAATGCATCTCTATGAGGAAAGTTCAGTGTCTCCATGCAGAGAGTGGAGATACTAAATGTCAGTCACACTGTGCAGCACTGCCCCAGGAAGCACCATCTAGCTGCCATCTGAGAAGTGGCCAGGGAAGTTATCACTAGACTGTAATGTAAAACAGCATTTTGTCTGAAAATATAGTGTTTACATCAGTCCTGGAGTATGATTTCTTTCCCCCCACTCTTGGTTAGAGTGAGTTGAAGTATATCTTTTGTATTTCTTTTCACAGGGTTACACGCAGGCAGGCTTGCAGTATATCCCAGGCCAGCAGATGTACGCAGCACACCCCCAGGGTGTCGTAGTCCAGCAAGCGCCCCCCGTACCTACAATGGTGGCCCCCGGGCCCCCTCAGGCCCTGCAGCAGGTGAGTGAATTCTTATGCATGTCATGGTGTGTGAATGGCTGTAACAGATCATTGATTTATAGATGTGTAGCATAATGGAGTGTATCTCACAGTTTGACCCAAAGCAGTGCTACTCATGCCAATACAAATTTACCTTTCTGGCTTTTTGTCATGATTCCTTTCTCCATTTTATCTCCGTTCTGGTTTGAAACAAAGATTTCCCTGTGTTCTGTAGGGGGGTGGTATGATCCTGGGGAAAGGACATGGTGTGGGGGTTTCTCTAAACCTCTGCAATAAATCTGAATATGTGTATTATAATGGATCTTTACAAATGGTCCCTGTACGTGATGTTCTTTCAGAATACAGTGGAACCCGAACTTAATCCGTTCCAGGAGGCTGTTCGAGTTCCGATTTGTTCGAGAACCGAATCTACATTTCCCATGAGAATTAATGTAAAATTGATTAATCTGTCTCAGATCCCCCAAATTACAGCATTTTACACTTATATGTATGCATTAAAAATAATTCTCAAATTATATTACATGCCACCCTGAAGCTCTCCTTTCTGCTCCCCTTTGCTGGTAGGAGTGGGGACCCTTAGAGTCCCCCTCAGACAGGGTCTCTGAGCCTGAAGAGGACGGTGAGGATGATGAAGCGGAGGAGGTACCTGGGTCAATGTCCATGGAAAGTTTGTCTTCCATGCTGAGCTCACTGTCTGCTAGCCGCCGAGCACACTCAGGCAACCCCAGTGAGACCGGAGTGTGTGCTCATGAGCTCCCAGAATTTCACTGTTACTTTATTTAGTTACTGATGGTGCCATGCCTACTCCATTCTCTTGATATGACACCTGTAAGTGTGGTGTCTAGGTTTTTTTCTCGTTGTAATGAGCGTTGAGTTGGTTACTGAAGTTTCATGGATTTTAACTTCATTACACAGCCTTTATGGGTTGGCTAATGCCATTCATAATTGCTATTTTGGGTTTGTTTTTCATTCTTTTTTATTAATAAAACTCTTCACTCTTCAGCCTGAGATGGGGCTGCCTGCAAACAACCTGCTGGATCTCCCTCCTCCATCACCTCCCAAGCCCAAAACCATTGTTCTCCCTCCGAGCTGGAAGACTGCCCGGGATCCTGAGGGTAAAATCTACTATTACCATGTAATAACAAGGTGGGTCCCCTTGCCATTGTGCCATCTAACAGAACACGGTTATATAAAGGGATTGCTTATTGGCTTTAACACATCCTTTCTCCTTCAGGCAAACCCAGTGGGATCCCCCGTCCTGGGACAGTCCTGGTGATGAGGGGGGAAGCTTGGACCATGAGGCAGAAATGGACCTGGGAACCCCTACATACGATGAGAACCCAATGAAGGTGAGTTCCTTGATATTTCTCTTGAAAACATGTTTAGCCCTTGTAATCTAATGTGAGCTGTGAACCAGGTGCCATGGAGGAGATGCAGGGCATTCTTCATCATGGATTATTGAAATTATTTGTAGTGCTAACCAAGCCCATTCCTGTCTTGTAAGTGCATGGGTCGTTCAATGTCAAATCAACAAGGTCCTCAACCTCATGTATTTTTTATTTTATTATTTTTTTTGCATACTGAAAGGGTCACCTAAGGTATGAGCCTATACCAAATTGCAGGTCCTTATCGGCTGTACTTATAAAGTTATGGAGATGCAAAACTTGCGATTTTGACCATACTTTCTCCATCTTATTAGCTTTAACATTTGATATTTGACATCTATAGTAGTGATTTGGGTGTCTTTGGAAAGGTCTTGGAAACCACTTTCTGGGGCGATATTTCTTACTTTAATTAGGCGAAACTATTTAAGTAATTGTAATCAATACAACCATATTAAAAGATTTGGACCTCTAATTGTACATAGGCCCATAACTTAGGTGGCCTTTCAGTTTGCCAAATTTAAAGAAATACACTGAAGTGAGGTTGAAAAGTACTTCTTCATGGTTGCATGTCAGAGCTTCAATGATATTCCTTATAACATTTAAGGCCTGTCTAGTAGCATAGGACCTGCCATTTTAAACCCCATGGTATGCTATGCTGCAGACACCAGTCAGCCTTTATTCGGGCTCTGGCTTTTTTCCTGCACTTGATGATGATTGTTTGAGTTGCTCACCGGCAGCTGGAGAGATAAAACAATTACGGTCTCAGTTTCCTTGGGATCCTAGTTGTAGTCCTTTTCGCGTAGACTAAGAAGACAGACATGCATGGCCTCGTTTTCTGGCTTGTCCGGTCGTCATCATGCCAGTTTGGCTTTTCCTGGTCTTGAGAATGTTTTTTTTTTTTTTTTTTGTGATTGATTTTTTTTTTTTTTCCTGACACTTTGAGGGGCTCCCTCATTTTGTTGGAGATATTTTAGTCATGTCATTATTGGGGGTTCTTGTCTCTCCATATTTTGGGGATGCAATGAGCACTGCTGATGTGATCTGTAAGTCATTCGATCCAAAGTTTATTTGGCGCACGTTCTGAGCTCGGAGCCGCCCTCTGAACATACATTTATCATTATTAAAACATTTTAAGTGGTTTGGTACAAAGTGAAACCAGATTGTTCCATTTACAAAAGAAAATATGGGATTTATCCATCTGGGCAAATTTCCTTTTGTTTTTCCTTCTGTTGAACTGAGGGGCCCACTATGTTCACTACACTTTCAATGCTGCTTGGTATACTTGCCAATGAGTAGCGAGCGTCAGATTTTAGCTGGACATGGACATTTTCTGGTTAAGTTGACAAACTATTTATTCAAAGTTAATACACAGCATGCTTTGAAATCATTATGTCCTGCAGCCTCACCACAAAGTCTTTTGGGGGGTCCTTTGTAAAGAGGGGACAGGTTCACCAAAATAAAGTAGAAAAATCTTAGATTATCTTATACATCTCTGATTACTCTTTCAACAAACAGAGCCACTAGCAACTATTACACTGCAACTCCCAGTATGCACAGGATTCCTTGGCGTGCCGAGCGAAGTAGGAAAATGCAACTCCCAATTAAAAGGACCACAATACATGTAAATGAAATAATTCACTTACCATGTTAAATTGGATTGTCCAGTTTGATTTTGGTTTTTGACTCTTTCTCCCCCCCCCCCTCTATTTTGAGCACGTATATTATTTTTTTGTACCTTGTTTTATTGCATTATTAGACCATCAGTGAATAAGAAATTGCTTTGTTGATGTACTTGGAGTGCGGCACACAGTTCATGCCATGGGAAGGTTAGAGCGGTAATGCTACATGTTTTTCTATTCCAGTACATCACTGGCAACCAATAGGCACCCTCTTCGGCTGACTACAACCTCCATGATTCTCAGCCAGAAGATCATGGCCATTTCATAGCAGTTGCCTAGTGTGACTTGTCCACCGCGACCATAGGTTGAAAGTTCTACCAATGTGAATCGTATGGACTTTATAGCAGCAAGGGAAGGGCCATTAATCCACAGAGCATAGAAAGTACAGATATTACTATTTATATACTGCGAATATATTCATCAGAGCTTTACTATCTTAACTATGTTTTAACATTATAAATATTGTGTGACTTAACTTTTAGATTTTGTTCTATTACATCACTAGCATCTTTAAAACCTAGTTCCTAGCACACGCCGGATCTACTGCTAATTAACTGCTCCTTTTTAGGGTATGTTTGTATTTGTCTGGGTTTTCGTCCTCGGTTTGCAACTTGTTTTGCAAGTGACGTGGGTTGAGCTGAATGTTACATGGACTGCCATCCTATTCATTGAGGAATCCCCCCGCCCTCTGAATGCAGCCTGTCTATGGCATGACATGTCACACGAGATCTGGGGCTTGCAGCTAATACGATTTTAAGCATTTGTTTTTGGAATGGCTGCCATTTACAATGCTAGCCAAATATATTTACAGTACTCGCTTAGGTTTCTAAAAACCATCATCCACTGCACCTCGTATATCACTTGAATTGCCGGAAAAGCCACAGAGCTAGCGTGTAATCATTGAAGGAGATGGGTTACCACCGAGACGGTACTTTCTGTTGGTGGGTGCCAGGTGCTGAATCAGCTCTCACTTTGTGGGGAGTGAGGTCTGCAGAGCCAGCCAACTGACGTCTTCTTTGGTTTCTAACTTTTCGCCTGGCCACGTGGACGGACCGACTAAGATCGAGAGACAGGAACTGGTCATCCCCTTGGTGATGCCAGAAAAGCCGGTTTACCTCCTTCTGGAACCCTGAGAGTGGTGCCAGTGTCCGTAAACCCTATGCTCTGATTAGTACAAGTGCTTGGCGCAATCGTGCTTTCTGTATGCCTTCACCTATAACACATTATTTTTTTGTAAATATAATTTTTATTATTTTATCAATGGTAATTTTCAAATTCTCAAGAAATACAGAAAGTACAGTGCGGTGCTCGCAGGTGAGGAGATATTGCAATAGTCATAGAAAATCACGACATTATGTGGGCACGCAGGCCCCAAGCATCTGAGGACTCGCATGTCCCTTATTGAATCACATTTCCAGTATAGCAATGGTAGTTTATTGCTGGGGTTTCTGTATTCTCTCTTCGCACTTTTCTTTTTGTGAGTTTGATGTTTATTGTCTACTTCGGTATAGCCCACCATTTCAGGTGTGTGACGGTGCGGGACTTGTAGGTCCCCAGAGGGCCGTGCAAGGGTTAGTGATGGTCTTATAAGGTGGGTATACAGTTGGGCTCACATGCCTCGGTCCATTATGGACTTGCATGACCCTTATTTCGCCCTGTGACACTCTGTCATGTTTGCTAGGCATGTCTCAGATCCCAGGATTCCCACATTGTGATTCTCCTAAACTACCGCAGTCCTCCCAGCGGATTTCTCTTGCTGGTCCCTGTTACCCAATTATAGCAGTGGTCTGAGTGTAGGGGTATAGTAGAAAGGGGAAAACCAGGTACAGGGGTGGATACTGGGACATCGGGGAGTCATCAGTGTCCTGCGTCTTTGTTGTGATTAAATTTGTCCATGTCATTCAGTACTGTAGCTTGTCAGCAAAGTCTGGTTTGGTCGTCAGCAGCCATTGTGTCCATGTGTTTAAATATGATTGGTGTGTGCCCACTGTGCTGGTGTGAAGACCCTCCATTTAGGAGAACCATGACCTCAGTTGGGGAATTACCGGTTGTTTCCAGTGCTGTGGGATTACTAATTTGGCTATATTCAGGATGCGAATCTTGATAGATTTCTTATAGAGGGTTCTGGTGGGTCTTGGTGTGATGTAGAAGCATTTCTGCAAGCATGAAGGGGGGTTGGCTTTCCGTGAATAACTCTAGCATTTTATATATCCCCTTCCAGAATGGAAGGATCTTCTTGCATTCCCACCAGATGTGGAAAAGTGTGCCTCTCTCCTCCTCACATATCCAGCATAATGGGGAGTGATCCGCGGTGATCTTGTGTAGTGTTGAGGGAGTACGGTACCAGAGGGTCAACAGTTTGTATGCTGTCTCCTGTGTTTTGCTAAAGCTAGAGCAATGGTGTGTGAGGTAGCATATTTTTTCCCCACTCTGCCTTGTCAAATGAGCAGTCAAGGACTGTCTTCCCATTTCCCCATGAAGCTTGGTTGTTCAGTAGGGTAAGGTGTCAGTAGTAAAGCGTATATGAAGGAGACCCCATGAGCCAATGGGTCAGGGTCCAGACACATACTTTCGAATATGGTGGGGGCCCTGGATGGTACTGTCCCTTGTGGGAGTGTTGAAATAAAGCTTTGTAATTGTTTGTGTTTCAGTCGCATACGAAAGGCTATGTTCGCATTGCCCCTCATGTCAGCTAGTTTCTTAATACCCTCTGTCGAGTAGACATGTCTGAGTTGGGGTAAGGCGGGTTAAGTATTTTGAAGGCGTTCGGTTCAAATCCCAGCAGAAAGTCTGGGTTGTGGGTCAATGGAAGTAGGGGAGATGGGTATGTCAAAATAGCGTGTTTTCCCATGGTACTATGCCATACCCGTAAGGTGGCTCTTGTATACGAGGAGCTGTCTCTCCCCCTGTGGCCCCGATTGGTAGCCATGGCAGCAAAGCAGTAGGGATGCCCGCCTCCCTCTCTTTCGCCTGCTTCCATGGTTTGTGTTCCTTTTGTTTGGACCACTCCATTATCCACAGCAGATGGCAGGCCTTGTAGTAGAGGGAGAAGTCGGGCATTGCAAGGCCACCCTTATCTTTTGGTTGGATTATCAGGGTTTGTTTTATTCTGGATCTTTTTCCATTCCAGATGTAGTGTCCAAGGGCCATGCGTAATGAGGGGGAAAAGGAGTGAGTGATCGCTATGGGGATGGTTTGGAAGAGGAATAGTAGGCGTGGGAGGAAATTCATCGTACTACCTGAATCCTGCCCAGCCAAGAGATGTGTGGGTATGCCCACTCTTGCATTTCCGTGCGAAACGTTGCGTGTATCAGGACAAAGTTTTCCTTAAATAAGTCTCCCTTCTTGTGTGTTAGCCATGTGCCCAGGTATCTGATTTAGTGGGTCGCCCATTGGAAGTTGTAGTGTTGGCGGATTGGAATTGCCCTATGTTTTGGGACACTAACATTTGGGATGAATGATTTGGAGAAGTTTATTTTTAAGTTGGACAATGTTCCAAAGTCACGGAAGGCTTTTAGAATGTTAGGGAGTGACACTTCCAGGTTTATGTGGAAGAGTAAATTATCCGTGTATGCGGCTATTTTGTGATGTGTGTTCCCCGGTGTGTCTGGCCACCAGAAGGGGCTTGAGGGCAAGGACGAAAAGAGCAGCAGAGACATGGGGCATCCCTGGCGGGTGCCGTTCTGAATTGCAAAATCGGCAGTCAGCACCCCGGTGGGTTGCATGTATAATGCCTCGATCAATCCCAGCATCTTGGGGCCCAAACCGACGTGTGCTAGAGTCTGAAATAAGTATTTCCAACAGACCCTGTTGAAAGCCTTCTCCGCATCTGTGGATAGCAGGAGAAGACCTCCACAGCCTCTCTCTCTTCCGTGCATCAATGTAAGGGTACGCATGGTGTTATCACTTGCCTCCCTCCCCATCATGAACCCCATCTGGTCCGGGTGAACCAGTGTGGGTACGTGAACTTGTAGTCTGGTAGCTAGGATATTGGCCATTAATTTGAGCTTGCAATTTATTAAAGAGATGGGTCGAAAGCTCCCACAGTGCTCTCCGTCCTTGCCCTAGGGAGAATGGTGATGTGTGCCACCGGGGATTGCTTCAGAAAGCTGTGGCCCTCCCTTATGGCGTTAAATATGGGGCCAAGAGCAGTGTGTAGAATATTTCTGCAAAGTTTTTGTAATAGCACAGCGGCAGGCCGTCTGGGCTCTTGCCAGGTTTCGTTTGCTTTACTGCTATGGCCAGCTCCTCGGGTAACAGGGTCGTCGTCAAGACCGCCGTTTCCCTATTAATGGAGGGCAGCGTATGTGCGCAGCGAGGTAGGAATTGCTGGAGTCCAGCAGACGTTTGTCTGCCGCATGTGTCTGTGGTCACGATAGGGAATATAAGTCGTTGTAGGGTCTCCTTGTTATCTCTTTTGCGGTCATCTGTCTATGTTTAACCAGCATCCGTGCCAACAGTCTGCCGCTCTTATTCCCATGTAGGGAAAAGAACGCCTTGTGCCTCAATGCGTCTCTGTGGTATCTGGTCTGGAGCAGTTGGTCAGTTCCATCCGTAGAATTAGGAGTCTGTCTTGGTGCGTGGATAGTTGTTTGTCTTTATTTAGAGCATCTATCTCGTAGATTTCTTCTAATAGGGTGGTCATGGCTGCCTCACTCTGTTTTTTCATTATGGCGCTCTTTTGCAGAAAGTGGCCCCTCACTACACTTTTTTTGGGCCTCCCAGAGTATTGTCGGGGTTGTTTGTGTTGGTGTATTTATTGTGAAATATTCCTTGAGGACCATCCATATTTCCGATTTAACGAGTATATGTTCATTGAGTCGCCATTTGGCTACCTTAGGCCTGTATAGAGGGGATGAAAGTGTGATAGTCACTGGGGCATAGTCAGACCACGTCGCCGTGCCATGCTCGGCTTGTAGGACGAGGGGGAGAGGATAATGTGACATGAAGCAATAATCTATTCGGGTGTATGTGTTATATGGGTGGAAGAAGAATGTATAGTCCCGTTTGTCGAGGTGGTGGGCCCTCCAGCAATCTACGAGCTTGAAATTGTGTGTGCCGCAGTAACTGCGGTGCTCGGTGAAGCTGTGTGTGCCGCAGTAACTGCGGTGCTCGGTGAAGCTGTGTGTGCCGCAGTAACTGCGGTGCTCGGTGAAGCTGGCTGCGTTTGCTCCATCTTGCTGTCAGATTTAAAATTTTCAGGCTTCCAGCTAATTATAAGCCTGGTTCCAGCACTGAGACAGAACCACAACAGCATTTCTTTCAGAAAAATTCTATAAAACGAGTTCGTAAAACTTTCCCTGGAGCTGTTGCAGCCCACTTCCCCTCATTAAATCCTGGTCGCTAATTAAAAACAAAAATGAATGCAGAGAAATTACTAGTAAGGGTCATTACATGAGGAAAAATTATAAATAATGCTTTGAGAAAATTGTAAGGAAAAGAAGAAAAAAACCACCTCCCAGATGTGGGGATTGTTGTTAATAATATATTGAATATTATAAGTGAATGTTTTCCTTTATTACACACGCACGCCGTTGCTTGGCTCTGTGCCATTTGGATATTAAATCTGTTTTTTATCTGGGGTGTCGTCATAGACAAGGAACAAATTCTCTATTTTAGCCATCACGGACAACTTCCCGGAGCCTTTCCAACCTCCTCTTAAACTGTGTTTGTGTAGCTCTAGAAGTGCTGCTCTCACTACTTAGAGAACTTAGATACTTTTTATTAGGAGCGGTAAAGGCTGACCGTGATACAGAAAAGGTAGTAGATACCTGGAATAGCCGTCCAGTGGGAGCACTAAAGGCTAACAGTGAAATAGAAAGATACCTGAAATAGCCTTCCAGTGGAAGCAGTAACTGTGATATAGAAAGGGTAGTAGATACCTGGAAGAGCCTTCCAGTGGGAGCAGTAACAGTGATATAGAAAGGGTAGTAGATACCTGGAATAGCCTTCCAGTGGGAGCAGTGATCTAGAAAGGGTAGTAGATACCTGGAATAGGCTTCCAGTGGGAGCAGTAACAGTTATATAGAAAGGGTAGTAGATACCCCGAATAGTCTTCCAGTGGGAGCAGTAACAGTTATATAGAAAGGGTAGTAGATGCCTGGAATAGCCTTCCAGTGGGAGCAGTAACAGTGATATAGAAAGGGTAGTAGATACCTGGAATAGCCTTCCAGTGGGAGCAGTAACAGTGATATAGAAAGGGTAGTAGATACCTGGAATAGCCTTCCAGTGGAAGCAGTAAGGTTAATAGTAATATAGGGTAGTAGATAGTCTTCCAGTGGGAGCAGTAACAGTGATATAGAAAGGGTAGTAGATGCCTGGAATAGCCTTCCAGTGGGAGCAGTAACCGTGATATAGAAAGGTAGTAGATACCTGGAATAGCCTTCCAGTGGGAGCAGTAACAGTGATATAGAAAGGGTAGTATATACCTGGAATAGCCTTCCAGTGGGAGCAGTAACAGTGATATAGAAAGGGTAGTAGATACCTGGAATAGCCTTCCAGTGGGAGCAGTAACAGTGATATAGAAAGGGTAGTAGGTACCTGGAATAGCCTTCCAGTGGGAGCAGTAACAGTGATATAGAAATGGTAGTAGATACCTGGAATAGCCTTCCAGTGGGAGCAGTAACAGTGATATAGAAAGGGTAGTAGATACCTGGAATAGCCTTCCAGTGGGAGCAGTAACAGTGATATAGAAAGGGTAGTAGATACCTGGAATAGCCTTCCAGTGGGAGCAGTAACAGTGATATAGAAAGGGTAGTAGATACCTGGAATAGCCTTCCAGTAGGAGCAGTAACAGTGATATAGAAAGGGTAGAATATAGCCTTCCAGTGGGAGCAGTAACAGTGATACAGAAAGGGTAGTAAATACCGGGAATAGCCTTCCAGTGGGAGCAGTAACAGTGATATAGAAAGGGTAGTAGATACCTGGAATAGCCTTCCAGTGGGAGCAGTAACAGTGATATAGAAAGGGTAGTAGATACCTGGAATAGCCTTCCAGTGGGAGCAGTAACAGTAATATAGAAAGGGTAGTAGATACCTGGAATAGCCTTCCAGTGGAAGCAGTAACAGTGATATGGAAAGGGTAGTAGATACCTGGAATAGCCTTCCAGTGGGAGCAGTAACAGTGATATAGAAAGGGTAGTAGATACCTGGAATAGCCTTCCAGTGGGAGCAGTAACAGTGATATAGAAAGGGTAGTAGATACCTGGAATAGCCTTCCAGTGGGAGCAGTAACAGTGACATAGAAAGGGTAGTAGATACCTGGAATAGCCTTCCAGTGGGAGCAGTAACAGTGATATAGAAAGGGTAGTAAATACCTAGAATAGCCTTCCAGTGGAGGCAACAAAGCCCAACAGTGATATAAAAAGGTAGTAGATACCTGGAGACCAACCTTCCGGTAAGGGTATTAACGTGATATGAAAAGTGGTAGATACCTGGAACCTTCCAGTGGTAACAGTGATATAGAAAGGGTAGTAGATACCTGGAATAGCCTTCCAGTGGGAGCAGTAACAGTGATATAGAAAGGGTAGTAG
>OW240915.1:7185602-7214623 GCA_933207985.1 Pelobates cultripes
TATATAAATATAATATACATACACTGTATACCTACTGCACTTACTGTACCTCCCTCTACTCTAATGTAACCTGTAAAGTGCTGAGTACACCTGTTAGAGCTATATAAATATAATATACATACACTGTATACCTACTGCACTTACTGTACCTCCTTCTACTGTAATGTAACCTGTAAAGTGTTGAGTACACCTGTTAGCGCTATATAAATATAATATACATACACTGTATACCTACTGCACTTACTGTACCTCCCTCTACTGTAATGTAACCTGTAAAGTGCTGAGTACACCTGTTAGCGCTATATAAATATAATATACATACACTGTATACCAACTGCACTTACTGTACCTCCCTCTACTGTAATGTAACCTGTAAAGTGCTGAGTACACCTGTTAGCGCTATACAAATAAAATATACATACACTGTATACCTACTGCACTTACTGTACCTCCCTCTCCTGTAATGTAACCTGTAAAGTACTGAGTACACCTGTTAGCACTATATAAATAAAATATACATACACTGTATACCTACTGCACTTACTGTACCTCCCTCTACTGTAATGTAACCTGTAAAGTTCTAAGTACACCTGTTAGCGCTATATAAATAAAATATACATACACTGTATACCTACTGCACTTACTGTACCTCCCTCTACTGTAATGTAAGCTGTAAAGAGCTGAGTACACCTGTTAGCACTATATAAATATACTATACATACACTGTATACCTACTGCACTTACTGTACCTCCCTCTACTGTAATGTAACCTGTAAAGTACTGAGTACACCTGTTAGCGCTATATAAATAAAATATACATACACTGTATACCTACTGTACTTACTGTACCTCCTCTACTGTAATGTAACCTGTAAAGTGCTGATTACACCTGTTAGCGCTATATAAATAAAATATACATACACTGTATACCTACTGTACTTACTGTACCTCCCTCTACTGTAATGTAACCTGTAAAGTGCTGAGTACACCTGTTAGTGCTATATAAATAAAATATACATACACTGTATACCTACTGCACTTACTGTACTTCCCTCTACTGTAATGTAACCTGTAAAGTGCTGAGTATACCGGTTAGCACTATATAAATATAATATACATAACTGCACTTACTGCACCTCCCTCTACTGTAATGTAACCTGTAAAGTGCGGAGTACATCTATTAGCGTTATATAAATAAAATATACATACACTTAAACACCCGCACAGTAGAAAGGGGGTTACGCCCTGGGTAGGCTAGTACATCCTCCCTTCAGACAGGACAACGTCGGGACCCGGGTGCGAGTCCCTGCAGACACACAACAGGTTACAGTTACAGCTGGTACTCGACCGTACCCTGGGAGACTCGCCCCGGGGCGCGACAGCAGTTTTCACAGGTTTAAGTTACACCTGTTGGTGTTTGTTTTGATCCACAGCCGCCGCTGTTGGCGGGTTGACAAGGCGCCTTCCACTCCCCGTGAGGTCGGTGTCTACTGTATAGGGGGGGTCATCCCCCACTCCGGTCTCCGGGCCGGGGGATCTCTACCCCCCTGACACCGGTGCCTCTGCTCCATTGCGAGGGCGGCCCCCTCTGCGCTCCGTCGGGCGGAGTCGTCCGCTCCCCCGCTCTGCCCCGCTTGCCCCTGGGCCGGGCTCGACCTACCTAGGCCCCCACTGACCGGGGCAACTTCGACACCCACGGGACTTGACACTATGGCTACACCCGCACCCAAATACGCACCGGCCCCACTCAACTTCTTATCCCTAAACGCCAAGGGCTTAAACTCCCCCGAAAAGAGGTCACATGCGCTACGCCTCAGTCAGAAAACTAGAGCCCATGTGGTCTACCTCCAAGAAACCCACTTTAAAACCAACGCTGCTCCAAAACTCTGCAACCATATATACACCCAAGGCTTCTACAGCAATAACCCAGATGGGAAATCTAGGGGGACAGCAATACTCCTACACAAATCCATACCCTTTGTAGCTGACTCGACCATGACTGATAACTTGGGCAGATACGTATTCGTTAGGGGTAAAATCCTGGAGGAAACCTATACCTTTGCAAACATCTACGCTCCAAACACACGACAGGACAGATTCCTCCGGGACACACTCCGGGCCCTCCACGACTTCACGACGGGCTGTCTGGTCCTGGGTGGGGACTTCAACATTGCTCTACACCCGACAATGGACGCATCCAGGGGCCACTCATCGACACCCCCCCCACACACTGCTTAAAATTCGTAAACTTCTCCATCAGTACAGGCTTACAGATTGTTGGAGGGCGACACACCCGACAGCTAGGGACTACACCTTCTACTCGACCCCGAATGACTGTTACACATGCATCGACTACTTATTTCTGCCATACTACTATCTACCCAGACTGCGGGACTCTGCCATAGGGGGGTCCATGTGGTCCGACCACGCACCACTCACAATCCAACTTACATCGCCACTACACAAACCCAAAACCACGACATGGCGGCTCCACGAAAACCTCCTATCCAACCCGCAGGTGGCCCAAGACGTACAACAAGCCCTGACGAACTACTTCACCGAGAACTTACCACAGGACACATCCCCCCTCTTGACATGGGAGGCCCACAAGTGTGTGATGAGAGGGATTCTCATCTCACACTCCTCTGCCCTGAAGAAGGCACGGGACCACACGATCCGGGAACTAACTGCCAAGATAGGGACCCTAACACAGGCCCACAAGCAAACACTAGACGACACACTTCTCGGGGAACTCACAGCAGCCCGTGAAGAACTAGCACCGACCCTGCAGCAATCGTACAGTAGGGCCCTCCAGCGCACTAAATCATTCTTCTACACAGAAGGAGATAAGTGCGGCAGGTTGCTGGCCAGAATGATCAACAAAAAACGCTCCATGACATATATTGCACGCATGCACGATGCCGCAGGCCAACTACACCACATGCCAGATCAAATCGCTACAGCTGTAACCCGCTTCTACACGGACCTTTACGCGATTCCCCCCCACACCCCTCGGGCGGACCCTTACGTGGGCACGACCCGCATGAACGCATACCTCACTAAATACACTAAAACTAAACTCTCCTCAGACGCAGCGGAGGCTTTGGAGGCGCCCCTGACGGAGGGGGAACTGGCCCTAGCCATCAAATCCTCGAAGACCGGCAAAAGCCCAGGCCCAGACGGCCTCCCCCTCAAATACTACAAAACCTTCCTGGCCACATTGTCCCCTCAATTTATCTTGGCCTTCAACTCTATAACAGAGGCAAATACTATCCCCCAGCAAACACTAGCGGCCAATATTGTCCTGCTGCCAAAGGAGGGGGGAGATACCGAACGGTGCACGGGCTACCGACCGATATCGTTGCTTAACTGCGACCTACGCCTATTCGCTAAAATACTAGCTACAAGGTTGAATCCACACATACCAGACTTAATCTCACCTGACCAAGTGGAATTCGTCCCCCACAGGGAAGCCCGGGACAATAAGGTCCGGGCCCTCTCCCTGAACCACCACGCACAGCGCTCCTCGGAGAGCCTTCTCCTCCTCTCCACGGACGCTGAGAAGGCCTTCGATAGGGTGGCGTGGGACTACCTGTTCTCGGTACTGGAGCATGTTGGCCTGGGGACCCACATGCGCCAGCGGATAGAGGCCCTCTACTAGTCCCCCATGGCCAGGGTGTGGGGTCTATACAGATGCATTCCCGGTCAGGAATGGAACCAGGCAGGGCTGCCCTCTGTCGCCGCTTTTGTTTATCCTGGCCCTGGAGCCATTCCTACAAGCGGTAAGGGACAACCCAGATATCTCGGGGGTGGCGGTGGAGGCAGACCACCACAAAATCGCAGCATATGCAGACGATATGCTATTTTTTATAACAAACCCAGAAATCTCCCTCCCAAACCTTATGGCAGAGTTAAAGACATACGGCGAAATCGCCAACCTCAAGATCAATTACGCTAAATCCTCTATACTTAACATTAGCTTCCCCCGGAAGAGGGCAGACCAAATCCGACGAAATTTCCCCTTCCAATGGCAAGACACCGCTATAAAATATCTGGGGGTGAAGCTCACGGCCGACCTATCCAAACTTTACCATATGAACTTCACCCCACTGATGGCAACATTACGGAAGAACCTGACAGAATGGGCCACACCTCACTTCTCCTGGCTCGGCAGGGTGGCCATTGCCAAAATGAACATCCTCCCACGGGTACTTTACCTATTCCAGACACTACCACTCCAACTCCCTACCACCTTCTTCTCCGCACTCCGCACCCTCCTCATCAAATTTATCTGGAAGGGTACTAAACCCAGACTCAAGTACACACAACTCACACTCCCCAAAACAGCAGGAGGCCTGGCAGTTCCTGATTTCAAACTGTATTACCAAGCATGTCACATGCAACGGGCCATGGAATGGGCAAAAGAGGGGATTAGCAAACCCTGGAAGGCTATCGAAACACACCACGCAGGCAGGCCCCTTTCAGCCCTCCTGTGGCTGGACCCACTGATTGGTAGGCGGCTAGTCCACCAACAGCCTTTCATCACCGCCACCCTCACCGTATGGCACTCACAGGCGAGGAAACTACGCCTCTCCTCCTTCCCATCCCCGCTGCTGCCTCTGGTGTACAACCCGGAGTTTGAACCGGGGATGAGACCGGGGAGCCTCCGCTGCGTCCTCCCCCAAACCATACCCAGATTCCGAGACATGACCACCAATGGGAAAATCGTGTCCCTACAGTCGCTCATGGGCACACCCACCCAGCCCTTCTTGACGAAATTCAGATACACCCAAATTAAGAACTACATCACTGCTATACCACAACATCCCGACGTATATAGGGACCTTACGCCATTCGAACAGCTGTGCCAGGACCCTGAGCCCATGCCCCATAGCATTTCCTACCTCTACTCCATGCTACAACGACAACAGGGACACCCCCCACCCCCCTTCATGTCCAAATGGGAGACTGCCGTGGGGGAAACATTTACCGAGACCCAGTGGCACAGGATCTGCGATCTAGTGCACCACTGCGCAATCGCGAGCAAAACCCAGGAAACTGCCTACAAGGTTCTCACACAATGGTACCTGACCCCAGAACGCTTACAGAGAATGCACTTGGACGCGGATGGCCTCTGCTGGAGGTGCAAGAGAGGGGTGGGATCCTTCCTTCACATATGGTGGGAATGCCCACTTATAGTACCGTTCTGGGAGCAAATAGCTGCCATGGTGGCCATGTTCACGGACAATGTCCCACCCTTCCAGCCCGCCCCGTACCTCCTACACCACACGACAACCCCCACATCATGCTACAAACGCTCCCTGACCATCCGAATCCTTAACGTCGCAAAACACCTAATACCTTTGTACTGGAAAAAAGACACGACCCCAACACTCTCCCTGTGGTTTACTAGAATGGAGGAGTTACGAGTCACAGAGGAGATCTGGTATTCAGCCCAAGACCGAACGCAGACATACTTAGACACATGGACACCCTGGTTGGCACGGGTGGGTACAGAGGCATTTCGGACTATGCAATTGACCAGGGGGGAGGGAACCGATAATCCCCAGGAGGAGACGCTGGGAGACTAGCGGGACGATCCACCCCCGCCCCCTATCGGAGCGGGGTGGAGCGCGGGTTCGGGGGACCCGGGGGGCGGCGCGGGGGCGTGCGGGGAGGGCCACGACACCCGCTAGGGTGCGACCACTTGCGGGGCTCGGGGCGGACTGCGGCCTCGCGAGTAAAGGGGGTGGAAGAGCACCTGTTTTGTGAGCTATAAAGCTCATTACAATACATACGAAGTAATAGGTGGAGCTGTGTAATGTCCTATATCTGTAAGACAGAATAAATGCAAATAGCGTAGAGAGTCTGCACAAATAATAATAGAAGTAGAAATAAAATCGTTGAACTCACAAGGTTGGAGTCATACCATCATATGACTCTAGAGGTATGTTCCTTTGGACCATTAGGGGGTTGTCCAGACCCTTCTATCGTTGGTTACTGGATACTCCTCTTTAGTGGTCCTTTTTGTGTCCTTGGACACTCTAACCTACTTTATCTATATCCAATATTTATTGGTATAGTATTTTTGTTTACTGTTAATTTTTGTTAACATTTTATATTGGAAATAAAGAAATATCTATTTTAAGAATAAGCAACATACTGAGAATTCCTTGGGGGACACAAAAAGGACCACTAAAGAGGAGTATCCAGTAACCAACGATAGAAGGGTCTGGACAACCCCCTAATGGTCCAAAGGAACATACCGCTAGAGTCATATGATGGTATAACTCCAACCTTGTGAGTTCAACGATTTTATTTCTACTTCTATTATTATTTGTGCAGACTCTCTACGCTATTTGCATTTATTCTGTCTTACAGATATAGGACATTACACAGCTCCACCTATTACTTCGTATGTATTGTATTTGTTTTTATAGTGGTGTAAGGGGTACCACTTTATAGGTGTTTAAAGAGCTACCACATTTTTTATCACTGTGTACTTCTTTGTTTTCATATTGTTATAAAGCTCATTAGTTTGGAGGGAGTCGCAGGATGCCCCTTAGGTTATTCCCACCAACACCACCTATGCCGCTGGGCAGAACCAAATTATACTACGGCAGGGGGCCAACACCCCACAATATGGCCAGGTTGGACCCTGGACACAAGGTCACTGGGGGGCTGCACGTCCCGAAGGGACCCTACACACCAGATGGCCACATGTCTCACTACTGCCTAGAGGCTACAGGGTAGACATGGGGAATAGACAAACAAAACACAACCACGGTGGGGCATGCAGAACCACCCAACGTAGAAATGGTACATATCAAATATAACAGAGTACTAAGCACCACCATGTAACACCGGACCTGCGAGTCCACAATACACATGCTATTTACTCAAGAAAGCGACCTGCGAGTTGCCCAGACACGTATGTCATCACATGCCTTCCGATGTATAAGCTTCTGTGAATGACCAGAGGGACCTGCGAGTCCACGTTTCTCTTTGACATGTTGCAAAATCGACAAAAACGAAAAGGTTTAATAAAAAGATATTTACAAAAAAAAAATATACATACACTGTATACCTACTGCACTTACTGTACCTCCCTCTACTGTAATGTAACCTGTAAAGTGCTGAGTACACCTGTTAGCTCTATATAAATAAAATATACATACACTGTACACCTACTGCACTTACTGTCCCTCCCTCTACTGTAATGTAACCTGTAAAGTGCTGAGTACACCTGTTATAGCTATATAAATAAAATATACATACACTGTATACCTACTGCACTTACTGTACCTCCCTCTACTGTAATGTAACCTGTAAAGTGCTGAGTACACCTGTTAGCGCTATATAAATAAAATATACATACACTGTATACCTACTGCACTTACTGTACCTCCCTCTACTGTAATGTAACCTGTAAAGTGCTGAGTACACCTGTTAGCGCTATATAAATAAAATATACATACACTGTATACCTACTGCACTTACTGTACCTCCCTCTACTGTAATGTAACCTGTAAAGTGCTGAGTACACCTGTTAGCGCTATATAAATAAAATATACATACACTGTATACCTACTGCACTTACTGTACCTCCCTCTACTGTAATGTAACCTGTAAAGTGCTGAGTACACCTGTTAGCGCTATATAAATAAAATATACATACACTGTATACCTACTGCACTTACTGTACCTCCCTCTACTGTAATGTAACCTGTAAAGTGCTGAGTACACCTGTTAGCGCTATATAAATAAAATATACATACACTGTATACCTACTGCACTTACTGTACCTCCCTCTACTGTAATGTAACCTGTAAAGTGCTGAGTACACCTGTTAGCGCTATATAAATATAATATACATACACTGTATACCTACTGCACTTACTGTACCTCCCTCTACTGTAATGTAACCTGTAAAGTGCTGAGTACACCTGTTAGCGCTATATAAATAAAATATACATACACTGTATACCTACTGCACTTACTGTACCTCCCTCTACTGTAATGTAACCTGTAAAGTGCTGAGTACACCTGTTAGCGCTATATAAATAAAATATACATACACTGTATACCTACTGCACTTACTGTACCTCCCTCTACTGTAATGTAACCTGTAAAGTTCTATAGCAGACTGTTCATCATTCACACAAAGCAATAATATGTTTTGAAACATGATCATTAACTCTTTATTTGACATTTTGTTAAATTACCCAGTGAGATCTTTTGCCAATCATACAGAATATATTGCACTTTTCTTACCCCGTGTTTGTAAAAGGCCAGAAAGGGATTTAAAAAGAAAAAACGTGAGATAAGAATTATTCTCTGTATAATGAACTATGAACCGAGAAGGGATATTTCTAATGGTAAATAGTGAATCAGAGAATTAGCCGTTTCAGCTTTTCCGGCTAAATTTATGCCCTGATTAATTCTCCATAGAATTCTCCTTTCTCTATCTAGAACAGTCTACAGAAACATGAAGTGCTAGGTCGTTCTCTCGCCTGAAATTTGAGGAGTTAAAGGTTTGTTTAGACGAATCATTTCTTGAAGTAGTTTGGCGACGAGGAGAGAAAAGCCAAATGAGAATTTTTATTAACCGTCTCCACGCTGTGTTTAAACTAACCTTGGCGCTATTGACAATACTTCACATTACTGTAAATACCGATGGCAGCTACTCAAAGCCTCTCCGGGCAGCTGTGTGCTCAGCTGGAGAAAGACGGCCGCCCTAAAATATTACTGTTAATGGAAGGGGATTTGAAGGGGCGTCCCAGGTGCTTGTTTTACGATCATGCGAAATGCAGACAATCAAGGAAAACGCATTCATGGATGGTTCACATGTTGCTAAATGTGTAATCTTGATGTAGAGTTTCAGCTTGTTTGAGCAGCCAGGACTCTCACTATGGTTTGTTCCTGTATGTCCAAACAGTTACTTGTTTATCCAACCATTGTACTGTGTAGTGGAATATGCTGGCGTTGTAGAAATAGTAATTATAATGAGAAGTCATTTTAAAATTGTGTATCCGCAATATATAAAATGTGATTATGAAACCCACCCACTGCGTCAAAGTATCGCCGTTTCTGAGGATCGTAACCCTAGATCATAAAACTTGAACTCCTCGTTTTTTAGGAAGAGAGAATAAAATATATATATTGTTGGAATTTATTTAAACTAGACATATGGTTTTAAGCAGCTTCTGCCTGCACATCTTTGGATTTCCCATGAGCCATCACTGTAAGATGAGCATACATTGGGTATTTCTGTACACACACAAAAAGATCTTTAGAAAATCTATCTGTCCATCTGTCGGTCAGTCCATCCATGTATCTATGACCATGGCTGGATTACCAATTAGGTGACCATCTGATGGGAGCCTGGAGCTCTGACTCCCTACCGGCACATCGTGAGACTCTAGGGCAGTGGTTCCCAACCCAGTCCTCAAGTACCCCCTTACCAGTCCAGGATTTAGGGATTGCCCTGTTGTGTCTAAGGTCTTTTAGAAAGAAAGAAAAAAAAACACACTTTAGACACAACAGGGTAATCCCTAAATCCTGGACTGTTAGGGGGTAACTGAGGACTGGGTTGGATACCCCTGCTCTAAGGAAATCAAAAAATCTCCCTGCATGGCCCCGTGCCTCCTTACTTCACTGAGGGAGCGCATTCAGTCAATGACTCAAAACGCTGACTGTGGCCCTCTCTGCTATCGCCAGGGAAACGCAAGGGCGCTATTAACGTGGTCTGTGAATGATATTGATACAGACCTTTCAAAGCGCACACACATGTAAATGTGTTTCATGGAGAATTTGAGATTCAGATTACAATGTGCTGCTCACCCCGTGGTAGAGGGTTAAAGTTTCCACAAACACGGATCATAGTATTGTAAGACTTATTAATTTGGCGTATTTAGTGTTGGCAGTGTTGCGCTCCCAGAGGAGTTTTATGGGAATAAGGGTCATTTCTAGAGGCTAATTCCAGAGCCCAATTCAGGACATTGTTCTGTTACTTCACACAAGCAAAATCCCAACAGACATTGACTGTGCAACAGTATCAATCCTTCCCAGCATTGTGCTGGCTTTGCAGTAAAACCATGCTTAAATAAACAGTATATCACAGGGGACCGAGCAGCTAACTCAAGGTGACATTTCTCAGCCAAGCAAGAGACCTTCATCTGTTTAAAGGGGTAGTCATTCGTTATAATTACTTGGATGAGGGTTCCTTAAAGGGAAACTTCCCAGGATTTTTAAAGAAACTCTGTGAGTTGGGATGACATTTCTAAAGCCCTGGTGTCTTGTATGATTAGGTCCCCCCCCTCACCCTTCTCCTTCAGCTGCCGATACTTCCTCCTTCAGGGATGCCAGGATGACAGACCAATCCGGTGCTCACCATGATGCACCTACGTTTCTGCCATAGAGGACCATTGAATTATTCTCTATGGCCAACCGCGATGGCTCTGCGTGCGTGATGTTACGGTTTGAGAACCTAGAAGTTCTCACATTCAGAGCGCTTGGAGACGTGCCTTGAGGCCGCGCTTCTAAGCCCTCTTAATAGTCAACTGAGGGCTTTGGGGGGGGTAGGTGAGGGGAACAGGATTGCAGGTACTATGACTAATGTTTACTTATCCCTATATTTAACAAATATGTAATCGTGAGGTGTGAAAAATATAATTAAGTGTAGAAATTCGCACTTCTTTATCCTGTAACTGAAAGCTTCCATCTTAGCTCCCTGTCAGTCATTGTTATAATCTCCTTCCATTACACCTGGCAGTCAGCATAGAGAGAGCCACCTCCATCTTAACCCCCTGACACTCAGTATAGAGAAAGCAGCCAGAGAGGGGGAGAAATTAAACAATGTTTCTGTCACTCCTCTTCATTAGCAATGTTTGTGTAGACCAGGGGTAGTCAACCTGGTCCCTACCGCTTACTAGTGGGTGGTTTGGAATTTCAAGTGGACGGTGGTGGGTTCTGCAGAAACCGCCCAGTTATCCTCGATGGCCGTGGACCAATGCCGGCAGGGGGGATCCTTTCATCTCCCCTGCCGGCCCATGCAGAGCCAGCCTTGCTGTAAGCCCTCTCGGGCTGGTGAGGAGATAAAAGATCTCCCTCATCGGACCGCTGGCACTTCGTTCCAGCAGAGGCTTTATGTTCCACGCATACACACTGCCCCCTACACACAAACACACCGCACCTCACAGACACACATAGAAAAAAATAAAATAAGGAAGAATAGAAAAAAAAGGGGAAAAATTTAAGTACAAAATAAAAAGGTTGCACTTGCGCTATAAAATTAGTTACTGTGTCACTGGTGGGCAGTAAGAAAATGTTACCATCAAGAAAGATGCAAAAGTGGGCGGTGGGTATTAAAAGGTTGATACCCCTGGGGTAGACTTTGCCTGAACTGGATTGGGATGGATTTTCTAAATCTTTAACAAAAAACTGAACATCTCATTGAAAAAGTTTAACCCTAGTTGTAGGTGATTTTAAACGTTTTGTTTTTTCCACTGGAGTAAACGGAGGAGAATTGTCAGTTTTCCTTTAACTAAACCTTGGTCCTTCACTATATTGTTTCTATATATTTTAACGTATGAATATGCACAGCAACGATCTTTTTATTCTGTCTGTATCTATCTCCTGGTCTTCACAGACTCCCTGCTCAGGGGAGAGCGCGATGCACTGTCTATTAAAATTAATACGTAATTGAGAGATTTGTTGTGTTGATAACATTGTGAACATTTTGTATACAACAAAAACGTCGCTACAAACAATCGCTGGAAGCAGTGCACGCTGGGTAATAGAAGACAAGTTTTTGTTGCAATTAATCTGTTGGAGTTGTAAGATCTAATGATAAGTGTGGGATATAAAAAAAACCTGTCCAGTGTTTGTCATGATTTCAGTTTCAGGAACATTTGTGAGCAGATCAACCATTATAATATATATTTGTATTCTATATCTATATGTTTAACATTGCCACCATCTTCCCAAGATGCTCCAAGTGAGCATACACACACACACACACACACACACACACAAGTGTTCTTGAAAGTCTAACATTGCTGCCATGCATCTTAATGTGCATTCCATCACTATATGCACAGTTTCATGGACTATCACAAATTTGCATCATACGGGGGCCGGGCCGGCCTGGCCCTACCGGACGCCGTTAACATGAGCTCCTGCACTAAGCTGATAAAAAAGGCACTAAAACAATCGCCCCAGACCGCCTAAATATACAATATTCCGCCAGATCCGAACAGAGAACGGCACCAGCTTACCCCTGATACCAGAACGATGCCCACCGCAAGCCAGGCAAGTAGAGAGGGCCGGGCCCGGCCTACACGAGGCAGAGCGCCAGAATACCAGCGGCCATTACAGGCAGCACAGCGCTGCGGAGCAGAGAACCACGAGGCATCCCACTATAGACACCTCGACAGGGGGAGATACTTGACCCGGGGCACTGTGGGGGGATATCCCGGCTTCCAGGTGGAGGCGTGGGTCGCAGCGGGATGCCTACCGCCTGCACTGGCACCGGGTGCATGAAACTCAGCCAGCCAGTAACATCTGAGGTGCCCATAGAGGGGCTGAAACACCCACCCGAGGAGGCACCCAGATCGGGAGCAAAAAGGCTTGGACCCACACAGAGATAGCCCCATTACCGGCAAGAGCACTCCTTAAAGGCATCACCGCAACATCAGAGGGGTAAATGTGGAGAGCGCTAACTATGGAGGGCCGTACTGGACGACTGCCCGCCCGCTGGAGGAGTGGGTGCCCTAGCCCCTGGGTATGTGGGGGTCCTCAGAGGGCCATGTCCCTGAAGCCGTGTGGCCGTAGTGCGCCGGCTCCAAGCAAGTGGCCGGCACCGGGTGAGACAGCAGGTAACACGCTCCTCTGAGTCCTGGATCTTGGGTGGTGATGGGGAGGTTCAGGGAGAGGGGGGCCCGTGGACTCTAGGTGTGTGAGTCTTATGGAAAGCCCCTGCTCCCGAGTGCCCACAAAGCTACAGAGGACCCTGGAGACGGACTGGGGTTGTTGCGGGGAGGACAGGCGGAGTCTCGGCGGCCCAAGAACGGCAAGGCAGCTGTGCAATGAGCGGCCCTCAGTGAACTGATCTTAAGGACAGACCAGCCTCGTAACTGTTAAAGGCGTTAAAGTTTTCAATTAACTTTATTTGCTGCCTTTTGGGTTTGTTTTCATTTTTTTTTTCCACCTGTACTGCATAACTGCTTGTTTGAGTGTCTCTAGCATGGTTAGTTGGGCGAACCTTAACCGAGTAGTAAAATATGGAGCCCTTAGTTGATCCTAGTGAAAATTCTCCCGACGCATCAGCCAAGAATTAATGAGGCACTGTTGCTCTGCACCCACGCTAGATTTAATGAATAGACCCATGCTACCAGGCCGACATAACTCTTATGCAATATGAGTCTCATAAGCTTAGGTATTGCTCAGATGAATATAAGGCCTGCACAATGCGTTCTTATACCCGTTAAACACCCACGATGTAACAAATCCCGCAACGTTTATGTACATTTATTTTACTTCATTGCTTGTTTATTTAACTACATATAAGGCTACACATGCTGAAAGAGCCATCACACGCCTAGTTAGACATAGGTATTGCTCAGATGACTAAAAAGCCTACACAATGAGTTAATATGCCTGTCGAATGCCCTTGATGCATCAAATCTCACAAAGTCTATGTACACCCAATTTATATGATTGCTTGTTAATTCTGACTTATATGCCTCTGCGCAGGCAACCATATGTTATTTTTACCAATTCGCAAAATGCCTGCCTACGCTTTTCTGCGACTCTAAATATATTCAAAACAGATACACCTACAGATAAAAAGGGGAGCTCACCAGTTAACAGAAATAGAACCAACTGCATCACGTTTTGCTTGGGTTCCCCTGAGCAGCAGAATATCTGAAGGGTTGTATACTATTAGCTGCACTACTGTGGTAATATTCTGGTAGGATTTGATTTTGTGCCATTAGTACATTCACCCTTGTCTTGCCTTAGATATGGAAAACTGTTGTATTCAGTAAAGTAGAGATGGTGTCAGAATGGCCGTGTGAATAATAATAAACACATACACCCAAAATGTGTTCTATTACCATTATAGAACCCAACACGTCTGGGTCACACCAGTGCCGCGCTATGGTGCATACTGGCCTTAATGAACACTCCAAGCACCATAAGTACTATTTGTTTTCAACAGATAGTCTTTTTTTCCCTGCACAACATTCATAATTACTACAAGAGTTTGTAGGAAAAAAAAAAGATTTTTAAAATCCACCAACAAACTCACTGAAATATGCCTTGATGGCAGCTATGTTTCCCTCTGCCCAAAGAAGTAGTCGCCTGTTGGGAAGTCACTCAGGAGAGTATGTTTCTGGGAATTGTAGTTAATGCGTTTGCGTCCTTTAATACAATCCTTCGATCATAATCAATGCTTTTATAGGATAGGTTCAGTAATAGAAAATCATGGATGAATCACTTCCTGGTCTGAGCAGAGCTCGCTGCAGACATCTCAAACCCAAGGAATTTATACCAAACACAGAAGCATCGTTTGGGATTAACTTTTTCTACATTTGATACAAACACACAGGCGCAACGGGGTTATCAAACTAACTTTGCCCTGTAAACGTTCTGATAGGTCACAAACAACTTCACCGTTCCGGCAGTATCGTAAAACCTTTTATCTATAGAAATCCTTTGGTAAACATGGGAACTATTACGGATCGTGAAACATGATGTACAGAGTTTACAGAATAGGAAAAGTAAATAGCGGGCGAGACAATAGTGATATACACCCCAAAGCACACCCCAAAATAAATAAATAAAAAGACAAATACATTAAAAATATAGTGAATACCAAATCATACAAATAAATAAATCAACCCTTTGCAGATACCGGCACCATCCTAGACTGAAACAGCAACATTTCTGTAATAGAAGACTCCGAGATCAATCCAAATTACATCAAATAAAGTGAAAAGTAACGTTTAACTCTGAACAAAAGAAATCCGCTTTGCAAGAATAAATTTGCCCTCTCCAATCCTCTAGGGGGCTGCTCAATACTTTGGACAATAGACTGTATTGCTATATATCATTTTTATATTCTATTAAAAGCTTATGAATAAAAAATCTTCTAATGAATGTGTCAAAACGTTTCATAGAAGAGGAACTGCCTTTTGTAGACTTTTGCACAACAGCTTTGGGTTGGGTGATTTCCTTTTTCAAAGTGTTATTTGTTAAATTCACATTCTATTGGAAGCTGATTGACAGATCTTCCATATACCCAAAGTCATAAAATGCTTAAACTGTTCACTTAACTGGAATTTACTTCTAATACGTTTACCGCTAATATTACCTCTGCCTTATGGAACCTTGTACAATTCAATATTTTGTAAGCTATAACCGTTTCGCTCTCACTGTTTGGACCTGCGTGTCCACTCTAAATATTACACTTTTCTGCATTTCACATGTTCAATAAAAAGCTTTGGAACTCAAAAAAAATTTGCATCATATGCCAGGTTGTGCCTTGACAGCCGTAAATCAGAAGCACGCCCCATTGTGAACATTTAATGTATATGTGGCTGTTGAGCTGTGCAAAGAAACGATTTACTAACAGTATTTTTCCTACATTTATGGATATTTTGTTATTTATATTTTTAAAGACAGTTACACTCTCCGACCGGCATTGCAGCTTCCAAATGTGTGAATTTTGAGAAACGCTGGAGACATTCTGCAGCCTGGAAAGATCATTGGCCGACAGATGGACTGTTCTGAGACATCACACCTGGGGTGTAATGGAGCTCTGGGGGTAACAGAGCTCCTGTCTGCTCACTGCTAAATAATGCATGGACACATGTACTGGGTCTGGAAGGATTCCAGAACTTTGTAACACTATGAGAACCAAACGCATCAACTATAGCCGATAGTGGTGGAAATTAACGGGTTAATCCAGTGTCTCTCCGTATATTGATAATTATCATTAGAATTATTCTGTTTTGTGATATTTTAGGATTTGGACAAAGCATTGAAAATCCCATGCATCGTGCTTTTCTGTCATGTGATGCAACATTTTATATTCAATGTATATTAACGATTTAACGGTGCACACCACGATGACGTTCAGATTTGGTTTATTTATCATAAACATGTTAAATGTAGGGAATATTGCTGAGGACGGGATAAATCTCAATGTATCTTTCCTGGTATGATATTGTATGAATACATGTTAATATTTCGGGGTATATCGATAGTCCCCTGTTAATACCCCAGTTACTCCAGCCGGATCTCTATGTTGAGTTCAGAGTAACATAGTATCTCTGCTTAATACGTCTTTATGGTCATTGTATTCTGCCCCAGAACCTCACGGGTTAAACACAGACACCTGGCCGGCTACGTTACATTAAACGGTAATCAGACACGCCAGAGCCTAATCTGCCATTTCTTTATTGACTTCAAGAATAAAAACAAATGTAGAAAGACTGACACCTATTTCATGAAGCTGCCATCCAACCACGTGCCTTCTGGGAACTTGGCCATGCTCTTCTTAAAGAGATGGTACCCAATTATACAACTATTGACATGGTACAATAAGCTGTATTAATAAATTAGCTGTGATGATAGAAGGATATTTGATGATATAATAAGCTGCAATGGTGCAAAAAGCTGCAATAGTACAACAAACTGTAATAATACAATAAGCTCCAATGAAAAAATGTGCCATACTGATACAATTAGTTGCAATAGTACATTGAGCTGTAATAATACAATGAGTTGTCGTGATACAACAAGCTGTAATAATACACTGAGCTGTAATGATACAACAAGCTGTAATAATACACTGAGTTGTAATGATACAATAAGCTATAATGATACAGTGAGTTGTAATGATACAATAAGCTGTAATGATACAATGAGCTGTAACAATACAATAAGCTGTAATGATACAATAAACTGTAATGATAGTGAGTTGTAGTGATACAATAAGCTGTAATGATACAGTGAGTTGTAATGATACAATAGGAGAAGGCTGGTACACACTGCACTGTGGTTTAACCCTTTGAGTATAACTAAATATAGAATTTTCTAAGTGCGATTTACAGAGGGGCTTTCTATGTCCACCAATATGCGGTTTTTAATGCATTTCTAGTTATTCTCATATCTTGCTGTTACTGTTACATGGATGATAAATTGGTTTTATTTCCAGATCCAGCCGCACCGCCATGATGTATTTACATACAATGAATGCCGAGGTTATCTGTATTTATACATTTCCCTTTCTCCGGCTCGGATTACTGCGCTGTTTGACAAGTAACAGATTTATGGGAATCTCATACTTTAATATCACATTATTTTAGTGTTATGTATTTATATTGTGCATTCTGGGAAACGTTATACCATTAGAAGATATTCTGTCCAAAAATAACAATTAGTAGAGAATTGTGGATGTTACAAGACATGGTCTGCCATCATTACATCGAGGCAGGACACCGTTTATTAAGGTGAAATGCTAAGAAATGAAGGTTTATTTTTTTTAAATTTCCACACCTTATATAAAGGCTATTTCTGCTTTGTTTACTGCGAGCTGGTATTTAGAGTTGGTTCTCTTGGTTTTGTTAAGAAAGTCCAGCATGTTGCCATAGTAACTGGGCACAAAAAGCCAGTTTCACTAAGAGTGTGAACGGCGCAACAGGCGGAGTTAGAAACAACAGAACGGTTTGAGATCACAGTATTATCACACAATGGATTAAAGTGCATCAGGGTGCCACCGGGGACAGCTTTGGAGTGAATCATGACACGGTCAATTTTCTATGTCAAACCTCTTATTAAAATGGTGATATCACTAAAATTTTCTCTCACTAAATTAGTTTTAAAATAATATTCCTATGGGATTTTCACTGTATTCATCCAGTCAAACTGCGGTACGTTTATCTGTTACATATCGCTCAGTATGAAGGCGGCCATCTTGGAATAAAATCACAATTTTCAAACCAGTGAAAAGTTAAATAATCTGCAGAGAGAATGAGATTTCAAGAGACAATCAAAATTTGTGATTTCCAGAACGTCCCACTATACAACCCAGTAAATGGTTCTGTGCCCAACAAGTCAGACGTTACTGGAAACCAAACCCAGATTAATAGATGCTAACACAATGTATAGGGAGTGTTTACAGATAAAAGCATTGCTCCTATGCTGTAAATACAAACATTGAAATTTATTGGATACTAATTGACGTTATCGGTGACGTTCTGCATCTCGCTGTATAAAATAGCGGTGATCTTAAATTTTTTATAAAATGAATGGAATTGTTACCGTTAACATATCACACAGATAATTGTGGATTATGGCTTGAAACATCACATGTGAAGGGCCTGTGTAGTGTTTCAAGGGTTGATTACTTTAACAAGCCTGGTAGCAGTTATTGGGTTTAAATCTCAGGAATGCAGATAAAAGCAGGTGCCATTGTTTTGCTTATTATTAAAAACATATTCTTAAAAATTACTACTTAATAGCGCAAGGATTTAAATCATCTTAATGCGGGTCAGGACTTGTTACCTGGGGTTATCTATCCGGTACCTGGAATAGTTCTAGTCCGTCGTCATGCGGATTAATTACAGAGTTTGACAAATGAACTCATATCATCCACACTCAGCGTCAATCAATAATTACACTGATGGGTGTCTGAATGTGACTGTGAAATATAATGTTCAACAAAATGTCCTAAAATTCTACAGCGAGGGGTAATAGAATCCGATCACTCAGTTAGAGGTGAAGAATATTTTACTTTTTATTCTCAATAAACAATAATAATTATTTTAATTTAGTGTAGATAGGATTAGCTGTATTAGTCTAGTGGACAAAATACCAAAATACCAGATGCAATGATACCTTTTATTTATTGGGCTAGCAATAATGATCAATCTGATAGAGTTTAACACTAATATTTTAATTTACAAATTGCCAACATCCTCCATTGTACAAAATATATTACAATAGAAAAGAGTAGGTATGAAATTCTGAAATTACTTTTATTTATTCGTACTTGGAATGTAAATGGACTCAGTACTAGGGATGGCCAAATAGTCCATTACAAATAAAATGAAAACTTTGAGACTTGTTTTTTAATTAATTTATTTTTTGCAACCAAAACCTCCCACAAACACGTCATAAAGTCACCTTTTACAGCCATGAAAGTAAATGAGAAAATACGTGCTCCCCATCATTCTTATTGTACTTTATTCATATAGCACCAACACGTTCCACAGCGCAGTCCATGGGTAAAATTAGTACAAGTATATCGATAAAGGTGCAATACATCTAAGACACAATCCAAAATTCGACAGACAAATGCAAGATGAGTTTAGAGTCCTCTTCCTGTGCTGAGAGACAGGAGGAGGGGACTGCAATGGTGAAAATGAGGTTAATATAGAAATATTTTGGTAAAACTGAAAATACTATGAGAATTCCCACTACAAGGGAACAAGAGCCGCAATTCCTCCAATATCAGGGTTACTCTATGCACCATAACCACAACAGTGTGTGGTGCCAGGAGTCCCCTGCCGCTGTCCCATTGTAAGCTGCCAAACTGAAATGAATAATTTGACACTTTCCTGGCAGGGTCGGGTGCCCGTGGTACTTCCGGTCACAGTTGGTGGTGTTATCATAACAGTCCTGGACATTATTCAATAACTGAGAGCATCACCTTACCAAGAGATAGTGCTCGGGGACTCCTGGTACACTATCGACACAATGTCTCTACAATGGCCTCTCAATATGTGGTACAGGAATTCGGTTGTGTCAACAGGCTCTCGGAAACCGAATGATACCTTACCTTACTTACCTAAAATAATAAAACGTACAGGAGAAATGCTGGTTCTCAGCTCGTTGCTGGAATGTTGGAATCATTACAGAGTAGCTCATGAAAGGCCCAGTATTGGCCGAGATGTTTGTGGTTATCTCTCCGTTTTACTCTAACATTCCTCATCCCATGGGTGGCTCTCTGGAATTAGCCCAAGTGTTTTGACATGATCTCCCCGTAGTTCATGTATATCCTTATATCTGATTATTTTTCTTATTTTGCTGTGTTTAAAGATCATGCAGAACAGCAGGAACCAGTTAGAATTCTGATATCTTTATAGACGGAGGAGAGTGTCGAGAATCCTGGAACACAACACAGACACTGTATTATAAAGTAACCGCGATCAGAACGCAGAACTGGGGGTCATAAAGGAGTGTGTGGGTGTGTGCCCAGGTACCCCCATTTATATCCCTATCAGCACTTTTACATCCGTTTGGTTTCTCTGTTTCTGGTTCAATATATAGAATACGCAGAGTTCTGAAGTAAAGGCGCAGATTCTCAGAGTTCTGGGGCAAAGGTGCAGATTCTCAGAGTTCTGGGGCAAAGGTGCAGATTCTTAGAGTTTTAGGGCGAAGGCGCAGATTCTCAAAGTTCTGGGGCAAAGGTGCAGATTCTCAGTGTTTTAGGGCGAAGGCACAGATTCTCTTCTGGGGCGAAGGCGCAGATTCTCAGAGTTCTGGGGCGAAGGCGCAGATTTTCAGAGTTCTGGGGCGAAGGTTTAGATTGGAGTTTGAGGTCTAAGGTGCAGATTTCCAAGGTGAATAGTCAACATTTTGCAGGTAAATAAATAAAAAACATGATTTTTTTTTTTAAGCTACTGTAAATGAATGAAGGGTTAAATGGAAGTAATGTAAAAGAAAAGTAAATAGTGGTGGTTATGACGCAGTTTACCAATTAATATCTGCACAACGCATGCTACAATGTGCCATTTCATGTGGAGCCCCTACTTTACTCTGTACACATATATCTAAACATACATCACCCCTTCTCTGTTCTATATACAAAACGTAAAGATAACATACAATGTGTGATACACAAAGACAGCGCTGTTTATTTTCAAGGCTGCCTGAAGGTTATTTATTTCCCAAAGACAGACAGAACATCCAGAGAGATGGGTAGTACACGCAGATTGACCAAATCTAGATCATTAGGCACAAAAAATGAACATTAAAACAACAAATATTCCACACGCTCTGATCAACATGTCTGTGAAATTCCACGATAAAAGAGGAATACGGCGTCGGAGGTACGCCATGACACATTAACCCCTTTAAAGAGAAAAGACGCCACCAGTGGGACGCCATGACACATTAACCCCTTTAAAGAGAAAAGATGCCACCACTGGGACGCCATGAACATTAACCCCTTTAAAAAGAGAAGACGCCACCACTGGAACGCAATGACACATTAACCCCTTTAAAGAGAAAAGACGCCACCACTGGGACGCCATGAACATTAACCCCTTTAAAAAGAAAAGACGCCACCACTGGAACGCAATGACACATTAACCCCTTTAAAGAGAAAAGACGCCACCACTGGGACGCCATGACACATTAACCCCTTTAAAGAGGAAGACCACCATGCTCTTTATATAGCAAACACAGACAGACAGAGAAATCCCAAACTAGGGATGAAATGAATTAGTGTGAATTATTACATCTATTTAAAATGGGACATGTGGCTAAGAATGAACCAATATTAGACCTTTGGCTTTTGAGAATGATACTTGGGGCTCAGGCCAGGTCAGATGTCCCTCTAACACAATGAGTCATCAACCAATAAGGACTGAGTTTTTGTGTTAGCAATAATTTACGAATCAGGAAATGTACAGGTTTAAAATAAAATAGGAGAATTAGGAAAATCTACCAGCTCAGTTTTCTTTCCCAGGATCGACCATTTTGGCCTAAAATACAAAATTCTTTAATCAGTTCCAAACATTTCCAAGGAAATCGCTCTACGATGTCACCATAAACATATCGGAACAGTTTTGCTGTGATTAAAAAAAACAAAACACCATTGTGAAGATTTTCTGTGATAACTCTGAGTGTGGAAGGAAATTACCTCCTAAAACACTCAATGAAACAATAAAAATGTTTTGCAGACATTTTTCCAAGGACTCCTTGAGTTGGAAAAGCTGCGAACAACAATGGCTCAAAACATTGACAGTAGATCGATACAAACCAAGAAACATCTCAGGAAGTCATGTATGGAAAGGAAAATGTCAAGTGCCGAGACTTCCTGTTACCAGGAGTGTCCAGGCAAAGCTAAAAACTAATGATAAACATGAGTTGCATTTGATTGGACCTCGGGAGGGAAGGAGAGACGTCAGATGGGTCAAGGAAATGAAGCAAGCTAGGCCACGCCGGGCGCAGAATTCAACGTAAGTTTTTATATATCTCAAAGATTTTTTTAAATAAAATAAGGGGGATGAACAAGATCAGCAGAGCCCAAGACAAAATTAAAAAAAAAACTATCAATTTCACGAGGAAGGTTATAGTGACCCTTGAAGGATAGGAGACATTTTATTTTTGGAGTAAGGCCTGCCACACCTTCCACCATTGTAAGGATTGTAGGACATATAACCAGTCATTAAAACCAAATAGGTCCTCTCTGCAGCCATATTACAGGGGCTGGGTAAACAGAGGCTGCAATTAGGACCAGAGATTCTACGTTAATAATACATATGCAGCATCATACAGATGACATTTAATTGTGCTAAACGTGGACAAGACATATCTTCTAAAGGCTGACAGACGGAGAATGTCTCTGTATTGTTGGAAGTCTGTCATAGGTGATCTATATATTTTAGAAAGCCGTTGATTTATCTCCTGTTTTAACAGATTCATGGTGTCTGTTTCAGATACAATGTCTAACAGTCCATCCGTCTGCAATGGACAGACTCGGAGAACGTCAGAATGATTTGTCCAGTTGTTTGTGGGATTTCTCGGAAGGTTTACGAGCAGACTACCAGAGAAGGTCCGCAGAGCCCCACGCTGTGACATAAATTTACTGCATGTTATGAGGACTCTTAATCCTTCAATCTATGACTGGTCCATTGTGACTCACAAGAATATAATACAAACATAAGATTATTTGCTAAAAACAAAAAAGAAGCCAATTTTAACCAAATAAAAAAAAACCTTATAAAATCGCTGTAACTCCCTCTTTAAAATGAATGTATTAAAACCAGCCTACTGCTCTGAAAAAGGGAATATTTTAGATTGTGTGGGGCGATTTGAAAATGGCTTCCGTTTGACCCCAAGAAATAGCTCCCAGCTGTACGTTCAATAATTAGTAGCTAAAAGGACCACTATAGTGCAAGGAAAACATACTCGTCCTATCCTCAGGGATACCCTCCCGCCGGGCTCTGGGGAGAGGAATGGGTTAAACTTACCTCTTTCTCCAGCGCCGGGCGGGGAGCTCTCCTCCCTCTTCTCCTCCTCTTTGGCTGAATGCGCATGCGCGGCAGGAGCCATGCGCGCATTCAGCCAGTCCATAGGAAAGCATTCACAATGCTTTCCTATGGACGCTGGCGTCTTCTCACTGTGATTTTCACAGTGAGAAGCACGCAAGTGCCTCTAGCGGCTGTCAAGAGCCAGCCACTAGAGACTGGATTAACCCATTTATAAACATAGCAGTTTCTCTGAAACTGCTATGTTTATAAAAAAAAAGGGTAACCCTAGCCTGACCTGGCACCCAGACCACTTCATTAAGCTGAAGTGGTCTGGGTGCCTATAGTGGTCCTTTAACCCAGGGTTTCAAGGGCCACGAATCTCCATGACCTTTTAGGCAACTCTGGGCCCTAAATTCCACGGCTGCACCGGAGAGTCCATAGCTTCCAACTGGTCAGATTTGGGGTCCCACTCTCATCACTTTGTTCATTTTTGAGGGATCCACAATTCATTATTAAGTGAAAATACCCGCAGAAAGTTCTCTGGCTGCAATTCATTGTTTTGTAAATATACCCGCAGAATATTCTGTTTTTCCTTGTTTACATATTCACGTTGGCGCCTTAGGAAAGGCCTTTAACACATTCATAGCCATCTGGGGTTCATTTGAGTTTAATAACCTCTGTAGCCATTCATTGAGTGTTTTGGAAAAGCATTGGCCAATCAAGTGAAAAGTCTAAATTGTTTTGCAAGTAAGTAAAATTGTATTTTCTCCATAATACTGTGTTCAACCTCTCACTGACCTGTGGGTGAAATCTCTTTTAGTTCACTCTTACTTTGGCATTATTACCTGACTGCATTATATTCCTGAAAATGATTTACCTATTAGATTTAATATTCTTGGATCAGCTTTTCAAACTCTCCCCCCAAAAATTTGTTTTTTAAAATATCAAAAAGTAGATCATATAAAATATGCCAGTTATAAAAAAAAAATCTAAATATTATAATTTGGCGAACTATTAAATCAGTTAAAAATCAGTTTACCAAAAAATATTAATTTTAAACATTTATACAAAAATATTATTAATTTAAAAAGCTTATCCTAAAATATTAAATCAATACCTTAAACCTTCACAATTTAGTCCGAGAATAAAACTTACATAAAACTATTTGCACAAGTTTCCCTTCCTGTTTACCTTTTTTCCCGACTTTCTCCAGAGTCCTGCACTGGTTGGCAAATCAGTTGTCCTGTACAGTTGATAACTTGCCTGCACCATTTAGTACAGTTTTTTTGGGGGGGAGGGGAAGGGGCACTTGGTTAATGGGTGTTAGTACAGTTTAGGGGCTTGGCCAGTTATAGGTGTGTAGTACAGTTTGGGGGGTCTTGGGTAATTATAGGTGTGTAGTACAGTTTGGGGGGGCTTGGTTAATTATAGGTGTGTAGTACAGTTTGGGGGGCTTGGTTAATTATAGGTGTTGTGCAGTTTGGGGGTCTTGGCCGGTTATAGGTGGGTAGTACAGTTTGAGGGAGCTTGGGTAATTATAGATTGTGTAGTACAGTTTGGGGGCTTGGGTAATTATGGGTGTTCTACGGTTTAGGGGGTCTTCTTGGCCAGTTATAGATTAAGGTACTTGAGTACACAGTTTAGGGGAGCTTGGGTAATTATAGGTGTGGCACAGTTTGGGGGCTTGGTTGGTATATGGGTGTTGTGTGCAGTTTGGGGTCTTGGCCAGTTATAGGTTAATTGGTACAGTTTGGGGGGCTTGGCCAGTAATAGATTAATGTGGTGTTACAGTTTAGGGAGAAAACGGCCAGTTATAGGTGGGTGGTACATTTTGGGGGCCCACTGGGTGTATTACTGAATTGGGGCACCTGCTATATTAATAAAGTCTGGTTTATCCATTGGTTATACTCCCATCCCAGGCGCTTTTGCTTTGGTCAGCCACAGCTAATCCCTGGGGGTTAATGTCCTGCAATCTGTGGTCTCATGTTCCATCTTCCCTCCAGTGTTCACAATCACTGATGTTCGCTATTTATCTTTGTATAACGTACCGGGTTGGTCACTAAAGTCCAAAGTCCCCTGGTTCAGATGGCCAAAAACAAAACGGTGGCATTCTAAAGTATCCGGCCTGTAATATCCAGAGACTGGGCTCAGATTTATCAATATCTGACATTTGCAAAGCAAATACACGTGGATGGGTAAAATCCAGAACCGACCAAATCGTGGAAATTTGTAACCGAATTAGATTCAACAGAACTGGTCACTATCTGCAAATCCACTTCAAACTAATTGACACAATTCCCTTTAGCCAAATGTGAAGGCAGATAACGGCCTTTAAACTGTCCACTTTTCTCAGATTTTGTTGTTTGTGTTTTTAACGGCCAATTATAATTCTGATTAATACATTGCAAAATCCATCATTAGCGTCAATTAGATAACTAGCAGAGTTATCGCTACATTCTGATATTTTAACCCTATGTCTGCTGTACCTGTGCTGAATAAACACAACTGATTTCTGTCTATAAACATGCCAAACCAAAAAAACAACAAAAAACTAATTTCAGTGGAATTTGCCTTTAATAAACATTACATTTCTGTTCAGTTATTTTAATTGATTACTGATGACGATTCAGTCCCTGCCCCACGCAACGCAGAAATCATATCTACCAAAACCAATGTGGCAGTGAAGAGGTTAATGCTGAGTTCTGGGAAGGACCTGCACCTATCTGGGTGAATTTGCCTGTTTTTTCACTGTTTAGGAGTCTGGGAATTTGCTGCGTCTCCCTAATGAGCCAAATAAAGTCTGGGAGGTATACTATACACACCATTAAATCTTCAGTGTCCTCTACATACAACATATTTCTTCTTTACAGCTATTCGCTGCTCTACCCACCCCTTGTTTTGTGCGTTTTACTGAATTTCCTGTATTTAGGAAATATTACCTTTTTTCTCTATGGGAACAAGATGCCAGTCTCGCTGTTGGCATCGCGGTGCAGGGCAGTTAAATGTTGATCACCTTCCTGCAAGTCTTAACAACTGTCCCTTTAAATGGTTACTGGTTTCTATATGGTGTTATTTAAAGCAGAATTGGTACACGTGCACGCTCAGCATTTTATCCCAGAGGTGCCGCGTGCGCTATTTGTACAGCACTGCAGCTTTTTTTTTTGTCTTATTTAATTAATTTTTGCATATTTTGATGCATTATCCACATAACGCATTAATAGAATGCGTCTGCTCCGCGCTGGTGTGTCCCTTAAATAAAAGCTGCCATTCTTACTCCTTTCATGTCCACCCTCCACCATATGATTGCTACATACAGGGCTGAATGTGAGCATGATGCAATATGTCCAGGAAATGATGGCAGTTCTGACACCCCACCCTTACTGTAATAATGTCCAATGGGCACGTTCTCGGACACTGAGGGGAATCGATTTATCGGAGGATGTGGTCACATAGAAATGGTAACCTATTAATGTGGACTCTGAATCAGCTTGATACTTGGTTACAGGATATATAATTATATCTTCTCAATATCAGCTGCTCTAAATTGTTGACTGCAATGGGGACCATTAATGATAGCACCAACATATTCTGCAGCGCAGTCCAATGGGATTAGAGAGCGTGGGCCAGCGACGTGGAGGCCGGGTAAAACTCAGACACGCCTTACTCAGCAGGTCTCATTGAACGGCCATCTCTTAGCACTAATCATTCTGACTCACTAATTGGACTGAGACACCCAGCAAGCAGTCGCTGGCAGGCTGCTCACGGCAGCTTTAACTCCATCTTGACTGTCGTTTCTAATCCTCAGGACACTTTAACCCCTTTTTCTGCCACGTGACAGCAGACACACCCCAGTCTTTGTGGGCCCCCAGAATACATGCCAGAGGTGCCTGATAGTCAGAAGGGCTCGGCCTGCCTTTTTCCCAGCCGCATTGGTAGCTCCGCATGGGGAGACCGTACCACCTCGCTGTGCTCTAATGCAGGAACTGGATGTATTATTATATATCAACTTCCAGAATTATTTACTAAACTGGGAACTGTTAGAGTGAAATCTAAATGTAAGGCCTATATACCTGGATTGGAAAACTCACCTTAAAGTCTAACACAGGAATTCAAGTATATTTCAACTATAAGTTCAAAATAATCAAAACTGTGTTTTCAGTTCAGCTATTTTGGCCTCAAATGTTAAATTACTTTGAATTCCCAACAATTCACACATTAGTAAATAACTCTTAAAAAGCATTAAAAGTTATATGATTATATTTTGAACACAGTGAGGGGCAGACACGACGAGAACATTGCACATTTACTGCTCTGAAAAACCCGATAAGAAGATTCCTAGCAGTGAGTATGTCGATAGCATATTATATTCAGAGTTAGCTCATGGGAGGGAACAGTTTTCCTATCCTCCTTGTTTATTCCTTATATTCAACAAATCTATGTTTGCGTAGTCCGAGAAATACATTATTCTGGAGCTGAGCGCCTCGCCTTTGGTCTTTCTGCTGATCATTATTATACGCTCCACTCTCCACCTCGCAGTAAGCACAGAGAGAACCGCACAAAGAAAAACAATGTTGCCATTCCTTCCCCTCATTTGCATTGTGTGCCCTGGATGTGCCAGGACTGAGCTGGATTGTGACGTCAATTGGTAAATCTTTAATATAAATTTAAAGGGTCACTACTGTCACCAAAACTTTAGCTTAAAAGAAAAGTGAGCATCGTAAGAAACAAAGTTAACTTAAGTTAGGTTTTGTTAAGTGATGTAAATTCCAGAAATTACATACCTGCGGTAATCCGTTAATAGCTTTTAACATTTTAATTGTGTTTTATACAGAGATATCTTCGGGTTTCTGCATATTTATTTTCTTCCACTACCATGATATGATATGATACATATGTAAGATACAGACAACGTTTCTCCCTCTATTCGACTGGTTGCACATTTCCGAATTCTGGAAAAAACACACACATTTCAAATATTCTCCACGTTCTACAGCGGGATCTTATTGTTTTTGATCATTTTACTTTGCTGTCTTATAAACACTCCTGCAACACGTAGTAAGTTTTACTGGTGGTTGGTTGGAGCTTTTTCTCCTCTACTTCACACGTTGGGAATTCGAGTAGAAGTCCATCTTTCTTCACTAATATTAAGATCCAGTCTGGAATGCCGGAGTCCATTAAGATGACACATCAAGACAGAGCCTTTACGGAGAGTTATAAAGGAAACGGCAGGTGTATATGAAGATGAGAGGGCAAGATATAATGTGGGAAGTCGAGGTGGACGAGACATCGGTGAAGTGATGAGAGACAAGAGAGGATGATAGACGGCAACATCTGTGGCAAACAGCTGTGCTCCAAATTCCTCGGTTAATATGTGTCTGTCCGTCCAACATTCCGCCCTGGATCCAATCAACGCAATAATCTGTCAATATTCCGGTATAACAATCTATTTTTAATATACATAGATAGATAGAGACAGACAGTCAATGCGTGCTTATCTTCTCCAATGCTAACTCAAAATACCTCGGTCAAAGTTTACGCCAGAATAGCAACATTTGGAAACTTATTTTACTCCTAAAATATTACTACTAACATTTACTCCTCGCTGATTAATTTAGAGTAAAGATAAAATATGAATATAAATAACGGCGCTACCTCAAACACCAAACATTATCTGTTTAATTATGTTTTTACCTTACAGCGTGTAAAACCAATATAAAAACTTAACTGAGAAATCTCATTCAAGAAAGAAAT
>OW240915.1:7232534-7289734 GCA_933207985.1 Pelobates cultripes
GATACCTGGAATAGCCTTCCAGTGGGAGCAGTAACAGTGATATAGAAAGGGTAGTAGATACCTGGAATAGCCTTCCAGTGGGAGCAGTAACAGTGATATAGAAAGGGTAGTAGATGCCCGGAATAGCCTTCCGGTGGGAGCAGTAACAGTGATATAGAAAGGGTAGTAGATGCCTGGAATAGCCTTCCAGTGGGAGCAGTAACAGTGATATAGAAAGGGTAGTAGATACCTGGAATAGCCTTCCAGTGGGAGCAGGAACAGTGATATAGAAAGGGTAGTAGATACCTGGAATAGCCTTCCAGTGGGAGCAGTAACAGTGATATAGTAAGGGTAGTAGATACCTGGAATGGCCTTCCAGTGGGAGCAGCAACAGTGATATAGAAAGGATTGTAGATACCTGGAATGGCCTTCCAGTGGGAGCAGCAACAGTGATATAGAAAGGGTAGTAGATATCTGGAATGGCTTTCCAGTAGGAGCAGCAACAGTGATATAGAATGGGTAGTAGATACGTGGAATAGCCTTCCAGTGGGAGCAGTAAAAGTGATATAGAAAGGGTAGTAGATACCTGGAATAGCCTTTCAGTGGGAGCAGTGCAATTGAAAGTGATATAGAAAGGGTAGTAGATACAGCCTGAATAGCCTTCCAGCTGCTGGTGCAAAGCTACAACAGTGATATAGAAAGGGTAGATACATGGTATAGCCTTCCAGTGGGGAGTGCAACAGTGATATATAGAAAGGTAGTAGATACCTGGAATAGCCTTCCAGTGGGAGCAGTAACAGTGATATAGAAAGGGTAGTAGATACCTGGAATAGCCTTCCAGTGAGAGCAGTAACAGTGATATAGAAAGGGTAGTAGATACCTGGAATAGCCTTCCAGTGGAAGCAGTAACAGTGATATAGAAAGGGTAGTAGATACCTGGAATAGCCTTCCAGTGGGAGCAGCAACAGTGATATAGAAAGGGTAGTAGATACCTGGAATAGCCTTCCAGTGGGAGCAGTAACAGTGATATAGAAAGAGTAGCAGATACATGGAATAGCCTTCCAGTGGGAGCAGTAACAGTGATATAGAAAGGGTAGCAGATACCCGGAATAGCCTTCCAGTGGGAGCAGTAACAGTGATATAGAAAGGGTAGCAGATACCTGGAATAGCCTTCCAGTGGGAGCAGTAACAGTGATATAGAGAGGGTAGCAGATACCTGGAATAGCCTTCCAGTGGGAGCAGTAACAGTGATATAGAAAGGGTAGTGATATAGAACAGGGTAGTAGATAGAATAGCCTCCAGTGGGAGCAGTAACAGGGATATAGAAAGGGTAGTGGATACCTGAATAGCCTCCAGTGGGGCAACAGTGATATAGAAAGGTAGATACCTGGAATACCTCAATGGGAGCATAACAGTGATCAGAAAGGGTAGTAGATACCATGAATAGCCTTCCAGTGGGAGCAGTAACAGTGATATAGAAAGGGTAGTAGATACCTGGAATAGCCTTCCAGTGGGAGCAGTAACAGTGATATAGAAAGGGTAGTAGATACCTGGAATAGCCTTCCAGTGGGAGCAGTAACAGTGATATAGAAAGGGTAGTAGATACCTGGAATAGCCTTCCAGTGGGAGCAGTAACAGTGATATAGAAAGGGTAGTAGATACCTGGAATAGCCTTCCAGTGGTAGCAGTAACAGTGATATAGAAAGGGTAGTAGATACCTGGAATAGCCTTCCAGTGGTAGCAGTAACAGTGATATAGAAAGGGTAGTAGATACCTGGAATAGCCTTCCAGTGGGAGCAGTAACTGTGATATAGAAAGGGTAGTAGATACCTGGAATAGCCTTCCAGCGGGAGCAGTAACAGTGATATAGAAAGGGTAGTAGATACCTGGAATAGCCTTTCAATGGGAGCAGTAACAGTGATATAGAAAGGGTAGTAGATACCATGAATAGCCTTCCAGTGGGAGCAGTAACTGTGATATAGAAAGGGTAGTAGATACCTGGAATAGCCTTCCAGAGGGAGCAGTAACAGTGATATAGAAAGGGTAGTAGATGCCTGGAATAGCCTTCCAGTGGGAGCAGTAACAGTGATATAGAAAGGGTAGTAGATACCTGGAAGAGCCTTCCAGTGGGAGCAGTAACAGTGATATAGAAAGGGTGTACATGTGCTCAGAGCTCACTGAGCCTCCTCTCATTGCTGAGTGACCGGTAGAAACATTTATTTGTTGATTATATTAATTTTCTCCATGTTGTGTGCAGTGTCCCCACTACAGGAAGCCACGGGCTGCACATGGTTTTGTGCTTTAGTGATGGCAAAATATAGTCTGGTTTACTAAACCGTCAATCCTTCTACTAATAAACTACCCACAGACTAGACAGTGTGTGTATTTTGTGTGAATTTCAAAGTGGTTACTTTTTATTCTTTTTACATATCTTGTATCTATATAATGAAGGTAAAAATAGTTCACTCTTGCCTTAGGCTTTTCTTTTAATACGTCTTCCTGCAATCATAACTTCACCTCTAGGTGGCAGTGCATACAGGTCCAGGGAATTCATCCTGCATCACCATGCAGGCGTGATAACAATGTTACAAAGTGGCAGTAACATGTTTTCTAACATACAAAGTGCTGTTCTAAATCCGTCCAGGGACAAGTTTGCCAATCCTATAATGATTAAGTATTGCGATTACGATGTTAGAGACGTGAAAGACTCATGAACCTGCTTTCGCTGTTGGTGGCTTTGTGGTACTGTGAAATGGACAGCCAACAGCACGAACCTAATCTTCTGTCCAGGCTCACAGCTGTTACCACACTGCCGCCCCGGCCTATAGAACTGGAGAGTCAGCCGTGGGACGCATGAATAGCAAGAACGCCAGACCCGCTCTCTGATTCTGTCGCTTGTGATTGTCAGGAGCAGCAGCTTTCTATGTAAAAGCGTTTTGCAGAAACTCCATAAAGTGCCATCAGGACAGGCACAGTCTTGTGAAGGCAGATAAGAACCATTCGGCCCATCTAGTCTGCCCAATTTTCTAAATACTTTCATTAGTCCCTGGCCTTATCTTATAGTTAGGATAGCCTTATGCCTATCCCACGCATGCTTAAACTCCTTTACTGTGTTAACCTCTACCACTTCAGCTGGAAGGCTATTCCATGCATCCACTACCCTCTCAGTAAAGTAATACTTCCTGATATTATTTTTAAACCTTTGTCCCTCTAATTTAAGACTATGTCCTCTTGTTGTGGTAGTTTTTCTTCTTTTAAATATAGTCTCCTCCTTTACTGTGTTGATTCCCTTTATATATTTAAATGTTTCTATATGTTCATATCCCCCCTGTCTCGTCTTTCCTCCAAGCTATACATGTTAAGATCCTTTAACCTTTCCTGGTAAGTTTTATCCCGCAATCCATGAACCAGTTTAGTAGCCCTTCTCTGAACCCTCTCTAAGGTATCAATATCCTTCTGAAGATACGGTCTCCAGTACTGTGTACAATACTCCAAGTGAGGTCTCACCAGTGTTCTGTACAATGGCATGAGCACTTCCCTCTTTCTACTGCTAATACCTCTCCCTATACAACCAAGCATTCTGCTAGCATTTCCTGCTGCTCTATTACATTGTCTGCCTACCTTTAAGTCATCAGAAATAATCACCCCTAATTCCCTTTCCTCAGATGTTGAGATTAAGACTTTATCAAATATTCTGTACTCTGCCCTTGGGTTTTTTTTTTGTTTGTTTTTTTTTTTACATTAAGATATAAAGGAAGTAAGTGGAAGCTCCTTACCTGTTTTAGAAAACCACCGATCTGACAGGGCCAGAAAGCATTTAAAGCAATCCCAAGAGGGGCAGTAAGAAATATATTGGTGCAAATTAAGTAATAAAATACCTTTCATACAGAGCCCCATTTGAATTAGTCTCCTCTGACACTGAAAAGGTTAAATCACTGGTCCGACTTGTTGGTCTGTGGCAGCGCTAATGTCACTGACGCACTGTGCCACCAGAGGCGGCAAATGGTGAAACCTCATTCACTAGGTGTCTATCACAACAAACTTGCAAATCCGACACAAATAAAAGGCACTCAATGACACAAGGACGTTTTACAGACATCCCGCTGATCGAAAGCTGCGCTAATTGATATAAAGGCTGTTCCCAGCCCTGCACTCGTATCCTTATCCTCTCTCAGATCTGGCCTTGACCGCGCCATTCATAAGGAGCGTTAGTCTCCACGGTTGTATATTAAACGCTGGTCGGTGTCTGATACCTGCTAAGCTGTTCAGCTGTCTTTGCTTTTAGAGCTGATTTAATATGCAATGTGATCTCCTTCCTAGTCTGCTCTTACAGTGACTGTCCAGTACTCCTTGTTAGCAGCCCCTCATTACTGCCCCATACTGGGGAAGACGCAGAACAGCAGGGGGCTTCAGGAGTGCTTCCATCCCTTCTCTTAAAACACTCAGGCTTTGTTTGGAGATCTTATCTCCTGCCATGACATACATTTCTGAGTGTTTTATCCTCCTCTATCCTGTGGGTGAGGAATTTGAATGGTTACAGCAGCTGGAGCACACTTCAACTTCAAAAATATCTTCTTTACACATCCACTTTAAACCTATTGATGGATGCTGCAGCATTTTTCTGTAGTGGGATTTCTTTTTCCTTTTTCTGTAACTCTTCAACTGCTGGAACTGCTGGAAATCTGAGCGATGTATTACTCAAGGCCCCAATATTATGCCTGATAACTATTGTTTGCGGTGTCACTTATTGTGTGGTCGCACCTCCATGTTCTGTTTTCAGTTTATTGAATTGCAGAACCATCGAGCTGTGAAAGGGTTAATTTCTCAGGCAAGCATGCTGTGATCTGTTACTTATAAACTAATAGACCTTGTAATCTGCTCTGATCTTCTCTTTGTTTATACTTGAGAGTGACAGAATTATTGGTTTACACCAAACTAGGGGCAGAGCTCAGACTGAAACTACACAGACCCCATGAACAAGCAATGTATGTTAAAGGTGCCCACATAATAGGACATGTGGAATTCCAGGCGTTAAACGCTTTGTAACCCATTGTACACCAGAAGGGAGAGTTTTATAGTATGTGGCATATTTTACTGGAAAGTGGCGATTCGAATATAAAGCACTTTGTGTTTGTTGTTGGGTTGAATCTTAAAATGAACTGTCCCATAGAGCTAACAGTCTAATATTGCCACGTCCGTGACCACAAAAAGTAAATTGCTGGTTGTGTTATTTTTCAGGGTTCCAAAAAGGCTAAGACTGCTGAAGCAGACACCTCGAGTGAGCTGGCGAAGAAGAGCAAGGAGGTGTTCAGAAAGGAGGTATGTAAGGCCTTAGCCTGCAGGAATGGTCCTTCCTGGCTCCCGGGGCTGATTATGTGAGATAAACCATTTACTTACGTTCTTCTCTCTCTATTCAGATGTCACAGTTCATCGTACAATGTCTGAACCCATACAGAAAGCCAGACTGCAAGATCGGAAGAATAAACACAACAGAAGACTTTAAACATCTGGCCCGCAAGGTAACATCCTCTTTTCCCATTCTCCTCTGCTCCACTTACTGGTAGAAAAGCTCTAAAGCAGGTGGATCCCATTTTTTTTTTTTTTTTTAAATTACGCCATTTCCCATGATGCTTTTAGCAGCTGGGTTCTTACCCTTTGCCCATTCGGGTAATGATTCATGCACATGTAGTGAAGCAGCCAGGGGGCCAAGCCTGGCCACGCTTTGGTCACCAGCCATAGAGTTCCAGTAATTCGAGTCCAGACTAGGAGATTACAGGTGAAACCAGGCAGCTACTCAGAGCAGGTTGTTTGATGTACATGACCTGGCAGCCATTCACACTTCTGATTCCTGCATTCTTTCTTTCCCAGCTAACCCACGGCGTCATGAACAAAGAGTTAAAATACTGCAAGAATCCAGAGGACCTCGACTGTAACGAAAATGTCAAACACAAGACCAAGGAATACATCAAAAAATACATGCAGAAGTTTGGATCTGTTTACAAGCCCAAAGAGGACGTGGACTTTGAATAGCCCTCTCTGGATGCAGACTGATTTACATTCAACAGAATGGAAATAGTGGCGTAGTCAGTACTGAGCGGACGCCATGAACCAGAGGCATTTTACAATATGTGGATTTTCATTACATGGAAAACAAATTGTGTGACATCCTATTTTCGCACTCCCCACCCCTGTAAACCCCCTGTTTGTTCTAACTGTAATGGTTCCCATATTATACAAAAGAGACGGTCATTGCAAATAAGGACACAATGAAGGAGACTGAACCATTTGTGTGAAATTGGAAATCCGCCTTCCTTTCTTCACCTGGTTTCGTAACTGTACAGCGCAATAAATTGTGGGAATATTATTTTTTTCTCCTTATGGACTTGTATTATATTTTAACATATATGTGAATATGATATATTTTTTGTTTTCATCTTCCAGCTAAAAACAAAAAATAAGAACTCTTCTCCAGAGCATGATCTCACACAGCCGCTTCATTTTGTAAATATTCTGTTGATAAGCGCTAATTGTGTTGCTCTTGACTTCGGTTCATTTTCTTTTTGGTATTCCTTGCAGCCTTGTGCATTGATGACGATTTGATATTTTGTTTGTTTTTTATTTTACAGGCTATATAATTTTACTTAAAATTTTTACTGAACTTTTTATGTATAAAAGGAAAAAAAAGAATAAATCCATTTGCCCACAAAGATACATAACGATAACTGAAATCAAGAAATCAAGTGATTATTTCATTTTCTGAACTGTTAATTGTGGCAAATAGGAATATGTGTTCTCTGAATATCTGCAGTTTGTATTAAATTGTAATAAATAGTTTTCTCCTACAGTGGGAAGCGAGTTAGATAATTTGAACAGATGCAATTCTTTCTACATGTATTCCAATGCACAAAGTGCAGGGCTGCTGGCTTGCATTAAAAAAATATTGAAACTGCAGCCTGATATCCAGAAAGTGGTCACCAGCATCATTTCAACTGATAAAACATAACTCTGTTGTTCTTTATCTAGTTGGTGCAGTGGGGAATTTACTACAAATTTGTTGTTTTTAAGTTTGTGTTTGTCTTGCGTTGACAGGTTTCCAGAGCTGCACTGAAATCCAGTCCAACAGCCAAGAGCTCACAAGTTTTTAGCGTTTAGTGACGCATGGTGCAATTTAAGGGTGCAAGATGTTTTCCGTTACATTTGAGATTTTTCTGTTCACTTTTATTTTTTTTCCTTTTTTAGAAATTTTTGTCATTATCTTTCAAGCCATGTTTTAGTTTTGGAGACTTTGTACCAAAGGGATATTTAAAAAAACAAAAAAAAAAAAAAACTGCTTTGTGTATTATTATTTTTTTAAATGCTTTACTTATCATCCTGTGTGGACTCTGCTCCTTTCCTATCACTCCTCATTTTTCCATTCGCAGTCTTGAGAGTAACTCCCAGTAAGGTGAGCATTTGAGAATGGATAAGTTTTCCCATAATTCCTGCTTTACGATGCTTCCCCCTCTGCAGACTCCAGAATACTGACCCCCATGAATCAATCTTTGATAAGGATGAACTTGGTAATCAAAAAAGGTTAGTTTTCACTACGGCAATCCACTTTTAATTAGTGCTTAATGGCCGTGTGATACATTTTATTTATAATTTGATTTGAGGTTTTTTTTTTTTTATATATTTTTTTACTTTAACTTCCTGTTTAGACAATACAGCCCTGAAACACAAACGTCTGGCTTCACAGTCTGGTATTAAGTAAGAAACCAGCAGTTTTTATATAAAGAAACTAATAGGTAGGGATTGACTCAAATTACCTTTCAGCATTTTGATAATTTCCTCCGAGGAACATGGTTTTTAATGGTGATACTAAGCCTTTCTGCCGATGCTTCTGCCATCTCGAACTGTATTATTAAGCATTTAATGTGGTTTGTGGGGAAAATGCACAAATGACCTTTCTGTTTTGGCTTTTCCTATGCGACCACTGGAATTATTTTCTTTATAACCCTGCAAGCCAAAACCTTCATTTTGCTGAGAATATCAAGGCGCGTGTCATTTATGTTGGACCTGCATTGCAGGAATGATTAGCTAGAGCACCCAGAGTGCGGATTCAGCCGGGGCTGTGTTACGCAGGCCGCTATTGTAAAATATTGTCTTGTCTTTAAGGTGGTGATGGTTTGTATGTTTTAGTATGCGATATGTGTTTTTACCCATCAGAGTGATTGCTCATTTTGGATGTGGATTTCATTGGTTGGAATCCTTGATTCTTGCTGCCTTTCCATTTACACCTGCGATTCCAGAACACTTATTGACTCCCGTCAGAGGTACATTTGTTAGTGTAATAACGTTTAAAGAAAAATTATCAGTTTTTGTACATTGTTATGGGAAAAGAGAAGTGCAATTTAAACCAAGTCCAAGGACTGTTCAGTAACGCCAGGAGCGTCACATGTAATTGGAAGATTTTAGGACAGAACATTCCATATGATCCCTTGTCAATTTCCACCATTTCCTGGTTTAGTGGATGAATTAAACCTTGCATTAAATGCCCTTTGGTTTTGCATGTGCATTAATTATACATTGACTCTTAGCAGGAGATCAGGATTGGACGAGAGGTCTCACTCATTTTCTGATTGATGTGGATGTCACGAGAAGAGAACCTATGGCAAAACAAGCAAAGACTTTTTTGTGTTAATTGAACACTCCAGATACGTAAAGCAGTTCAGTTTGGTAAAGTGCTTTAGGTGTCTGGAATCTCATATTTGTGGCAGTTTATAAAATTGGCGATTTCAATAGATAACTCAGGCACCAATAGTCACACCTCCTCTTCTGTTGACGTTCTAAGCCACAGCGCAACTGCCTTCCCTCTTTCTCTAAGAGCTGCATTACAGCTCGAGTCGTTCTGGCAGTCTCTGGTGCTTTAAAGGACCACTATAGTGCCAGGAAAACATACTCTTTTTCCTGGCACTATAGTGCCCTGAGGGTGCCCCCACCCTCAGGGACCCCCTCCCGCCCGGCTCTGGAAAGAGGAAAAGGGGTAAAACTTACCTTTTTCCAGCGCTGGGCGGGGAGCTTTCCTCCTTCTCTTTCTCTGAAACTGCTATGTTTATTAAAAAAAATGGGTTAACCCTAGCTGGACCAGGCACCCAGACCACTTCATTAAGCTGAAGTGGTCTGGGTGCCTAGAATGGTCCTTTAACCAGCCTGTGCCTGGGAGAGAGGGGAGGGCTTGTAAAGACTGCATACAGCAGGTAAAAAACGAAGGAAAAATCTGCATGTTTCATTTGGGGGAATATCTACTTAATAAAAATTTTAAATGCATATGTTCTATATTTACTACAAGTCTGGTAAAATCTCTCCTGTATTGTCCCTGGTAATTTGGAAATGTTTGTGTTTTAGGAACGAAAGGATGCGTTTTCTTCCTTTTGTGCAGCCATTAATTAATCCCTTTGGTTACTTTATGCAATTTCCATTCATCTTTAATAATCTGTAAATATTAATACAAAACTTGAAAGTGCAGACAATTGATATATCATAAATGTATACACAAATGAAAATGTTAGGATCCCACCAGTGGCGTACACAAGACCCATGGGGCCCTGGTGTGAAAATTGATCCGTGGGCCTGCCCCCTTCGCAGTGTACTCTGCGCGGGCCAGGGCCGCAACACATGGCGACGGGCACTGAGTCGCAGGGCTGCGACCGTGGTATGTACGCCAGTGCATGCAGATACACACACTTAAAGGATCACTACAGACACCCAGATCACATCAGCTCCATGAAGTTGTCTGGGTGTCAGGTCCCTCTAGTTTTAATCCTGCAGCTGAAAACATAGTTTCAGAGAAACTGCTATGTTTCACTGAGGGTTAATCCAGCCTCTAGTGGCTGTCTCATTGACAACCTTCAGAGGAGCTTCCGCGATTCTCATTGTGAAAATCAAAGTGAGAAGACACTGGACGTCCATAGGAAGGCACTGAGTAATGCTTTGCTATGAGCGGTTTGAATGCGCGCACGGCTCTTGCCGCGCATGCGCAATCTGAGCTGAGAGGCGGATCGGGGTGGAGAGATCCCCAGCACCAAGGGAGTCCGGCGCTGGAGAAAGGTAAGTGCTGAATGGGGTTTTAACCCCTTAAGGACCAAACTTCTGGAATAAAAGGGAATCATGACATGTCACACGTCGTGTCCGTAAGGGGTTAAACACACACTCTCACGAACAGACGCATACACACTAGCTGACAGACACACTCACAAAACATACACTTTCACTGACAAACACACACTCACTAACAGAGACACACACATACTGACACAAAAACTAATACTAACACACACGTTTTTAAAAAAAAATGTAATCCCACAGCCTCCCTACCTTTGGGAGTGCTGAGGAGATTCCCTGTGGTGGTGCTGCCTGGTGCCAGGTCCTGCGGGCGCGCGAGGGAGCACTCTCCCCTGAGCGCTCTCTGCCTAGCTCCTGCACGTGCCGCTTACTGATGCCGTAGCCGGAAAAAAGTCATATTCCGGCTCCTGCATCAGTGAGGTGCGCGAGGGAGCTGGGCAGAGAGCGCTCAGGGGAGAGTGCCCCTAGCTCTGGGTTTAACCCCTTAAGGACCAAACTTCTGGAATAAAAGGGAATCTTGACATGTCACAGATGTCATGTGTCAAGGGGTTAAACTGCTCCAATGTAGAGGAAATGTGTCCCATGCCTCAGGATATTCAGCCACCCGATGTTCCTTTCTTCCACACTAAAAAACAAAACAAAACAAAAAAACGGACAAGAGAGACCAGGAACCCGATTATGCAATATCTCAATCCTTTATTAAAGGGACACTATAGTCATGAAACAACTTTGGCTTAAAGAAACAGTTTTTGCGTGTGGGTCATGCTCCTGCAGTCTCACTGCTCAATTCTCTGCCATTTAGGAGTTTAATCACTTTGTCTATACAAACTTAGCCCCACCTCCTTCCAAGTGACTTACACAGCCTTCCTAAACACTTTTCTTTACTTCCTGTGTTGCTAATTCTGTTTATTTAGAATTTCTTATCTCCTGCTCTGTTAACCCATTAAGGACACAGTTTCAGAAATAAAATGGAGTCATGACGGAATGTTTCCGTCATGTGTCCTTAAGGGGTTAATGGCTTGCTAGACCCTGCAGGTGCCTCATATAGTAATTAAAGTTTAATTTACAGAGCAGGAGATGAAAATTTTTACAGTTGCATCTTATTGAAAATGAAACCATTTTGTTTTCATTCAGGCTGTGTCGGTCACAGACATGTGAGGTGTAGCTAGGGCTGCATAAACAGAAACAAAAGTGATTTAACTCCTAAATGGCAGAGAATTAAGCAGTGAGACTTTAGAGGCTTACTTTATGGTTCTGTGCGCCTGTCATTCTTCTGGAATTGTTTTTCATTTCATGCAATTTGTTCTCGTTTTACTGCTGATCTTTCCATATTTATTCATTTTGTTATTAAACATCCATGCCTTTTTCAGCGGATCGCATACTAGGAAGGATCCAAAATCATTCGATCATACCTTGGGCTGTGATCTTAACCCACTTTTCAGAATTCTGTCTGTTCAATGCATTCTGTATAATTGTATAGGACATACCAAGTTTCAAGCCATCAGTTTCATAATTAACACGTATCCAGTTAATATAGAAAACCCTTTCGGCCGATGTTCCATTTCTCATACAGAGATATGTTGTTCTGCTTTAAATAAAACCAAATCATACATCTATTAAAGTAACTGTCTTGGAGAAAGTTGAGAATAGGCTTGGTTCTAAATTAAAAAGTGATATTGTTAAATTGACTACTCTAAGTGTGTATAGGCATCCCCATCCCAAACTGTGTTTTAGAAAACTAACCAGACCTTTTATTTTATTTTTAAAATAAATAACCTCTCCCCCTTTTTGTTTCTATTTCAAATTCTTTATTTTTTTCAGGGGTTGGCACATACAAAAAATACTACACTAGAAAATATGCAATCACGAATAAATAACAATGCTAGAACAAACCTTTTTAACCCCTTAAGGACACATGACGTGTGACATGTCATGATTCCCTTTTATTCCAGAAGTTTGGTCCTTAAGGGTTTAAATAAACATTCCATAAAGCACTTCAGTATGTCGTCCTCCCCTCCCATTATATAAAAGTGCAAATTTCAATATCAATTGACACTTTTATAAATAAGCCTTGTTAAACCCCCTCTAGCTGTCAATCATACAACTGGACCTGTTACTTCCTGGTTAGGTAAGCTCAGCAGAGAGTGAAGCTTGTGGAGCTCGAACATCACAAAATAATTTAATATGTCTGCCACAACCGCTGTGTGAATTGTCACTTCCCGGACATTATAACAGCGAATAAAATTTAAAATAAATGATAACTTTTTTTCTTTTCCTTGTGTAAGATAAATATTTAGCAATTCATATTATAATCCAGTTCAGTCCTGGTACCAAAAAGAGGTCTGGGTACACCTGCCAAAAGTAGAGTTTTAATAGAACCAGGTCACAGGAAAACGTTTTGACTCCATCGCCAAGTCTTTTATAAATGGAGTTCAGTCCTGGCACAGCGAGGGCACACATAGCGTCGGGGGAGGAGAAATTAGCATTTATTCACTAACAGTGAACCTGTTTGCAATCATTTGTTTGGTTGTCAGATACCAATCACCAGGTAGGAATGAATGTAAGTCAGGGCATATGGGGGGCCGCAGGTTGGACAGGCCTCGTGTAAGCAATGAACTAGAGCAGGGGTCCTCAAACTCAGGGCCCCCCAGATGTTGCTGAACTACAGCTCCCATGATTCTCTGGCTATCTATGTAATTCAAAGAATCATGGGAGTTGTAGTTCAGCAACATTGGGGGGCAGAGTTTGAGGACCCCTGGACTAGAGAGATTGGAATTCTCTGTAAAATTCAGCAGTTGCTACTTATGTCCACTAGTTGTCCTCCTTGCAACATTTTGCTATTTGACTAAAGCTTCTATTTCCATCCACAGATTCCTGGAGAACAATCTCCACACTCCAGCTGCTTTGTATTTCAAATCCCATCATTCTCAGCCAGACACCCAAGTAATTTGAACATTCTGAAGCTGCTTGTCTTTGTTAAATGTGATTGTGAAATGTTTTACTAGGAAGAATGCATTGAGACATATCTGATCTCTATTTATTTCTTTAAATCATGTACAGACACAATTCCGCCCATTTATCTGAGATCTACAATATAATTTATAAAGTAACATTCACTGACAGCACAGCATTTACAGATGTTTTCAAGGAATGTTGACTAGTGACAGAGTTAAAGTGATTAACCCTCTGCTCTGGAGCAATCTAACATGTCCAGCTGTCTGTTCTTGGCATTTCAATATACACATTTATTATTACAGATTGCCTGCACTATCACAATACCTTTGAGAACATTGATTTTGTAATTTAGTATCACTGTGTGTGACCCAAGTTTTTACATTAATACCCAGTGACATATTCACATTGTTAATATATTGTACCCCGACTTTTTATAAACAATGATGTATGTACGTTACTGAATAGCACTTCAACTGTGAAAGTCAGATGTTTTGGTGAATTTGCACGTACACTATTACCATCTTTACACTTTCTAAACAGCCTAAACCTGGTGATTTCCTGAAAATACTATTTAGGATCATTTTAGAGTAAGCCATTTTCATAAAAAACACACAAAACGGACCTCTAACAGCCATCTGAGGAATGGTTAGTGGAGTTATCACTAGGCTGTAATGTAAACACTGCATTTTCTATGAGTTGTACTTAAAAAGCTTAAATGGACTGATTATACAACTACAATAAACTGTATACTACACATTAAGCTGTAGTTGTTCTCGTTAGTATAGGGTCCTTTTAACACAGCGGTTCCCAAACTGTGTGCCGCAGAGCCCTGGGGCACCACGACAGACACAGAGGGCTGCCACAGAATATTACCCTATGCTATGATTATAGCACCGGGAAACATTACTGCTGAACAGGGGCCTGGTCGGGCGCCGCAGCTCTCTAAGACCGCGACCGGGCGGAGAGAGAGAGAGAGTGAGAGTGTTTTTACGGTTCCCACCCACCTGTCCTCCAGTCTCTTGGCCCTGTGTTACAGCCTCCCATTCATTAACCGTGCCATCTAACCTGTGATATCCTGTACCCCCTCATTCGATCACCTCTTGTCTCCCATTCTCTTCCAGTGCTATGGGGACAGTAGTCTCTTGGATGGACAGATTTACGTTTGCGAGGGTATGATGGAAATTGTTCATTGTGTCAGGGTGTGTGTGTCAGGATATGCATCTGTGTGTCAGAATGTGTATCTGTATCATGGTGTGTGAATGTATCAATGTTTGTGTGTGTATATGTCAGTGTATACGTGTGTTAGGGTGTGTGTATGTGTCGGTGTCTATATGAATTTGTTTGTGTCTGTCTATCTATCTATGGATCTATCTATCTGTCCATCTTACTATCTATCTCCGTCCGTCCCTATCTATCGAGCTATCTCTGTCTATCTCTATCTATCGATCTATCTATCTATCTAGTATTTTGTATTTTGTTCAGCTTTAGATAATTAGAAAGTGCTTGCGGCTTGGTGTATTTCTATATTTAATTCAGTTAATGCTGCCATAATCCTGGAGAACTCTTACCTGCCGGTTACCCTCGGCGTATCGGTCACAGCTGTTGATCACTTTATTCTATTCCATGTGGACATCTGTGAGCCAGGCGTGGAAAATACTTGATACATATTACTTCAAAGTGATGGGGATCTCAATTTCTCCAACCTTTGAAGTGTATTATTCGGCTATAATGGACAGCAGATATAGGACATTGTCTGCTATAAACCTATATTAGTTTCACAATGATGGGAGAGTGTTTCCAGCCAAAATAAACAGAGGATAAGTCTACTGATAAACGCACTTGTGCTGCCATATTGACTCTTTCAGGAACACATTGCTGGCCGCCCAGTCTACAATAAAAGACTTGATCGAAAAAGGAGCCATTCTGTACAGAGAGAGAGAGAGAGAGAGAGGATACAGCAGTGATTCACACTTTATGGAAATCTCATTGAGGGGTTCTGGGCACAGAAGACCCAGTGCTTTATAAACCAATAGCATTTTATTTTTCTTATATTACATTATATTTTTAAGTTAGTGTGTTCGGGTAGTGCGATGGTTAAAGTGAGATCATTACTGTAAGGGTAGTGCTTCCTGAGATTCTGGGAGGTTCACTACCAGGCAGCAGCCATTTTCAGGCGCTGTCATTACAGCGGCAGCAGATACAACTTGAGAGTGTATAAACCACTGATCCCAAACCTAGGTGTGTAGATCCTGGTTCTGCCCCAGATTACAACCCCCCACTGCTGTGTAGAGGTGGTGATTCTGGGGAATTATTGCCCATTCCTTATAGGATGTAACTAAACCGACGGCATCACCAGCCATACAGTATGGGATTCTAAACACGGGCACACAGACGAACAGACAAAAGTTGGGATGTCCAAAGAGGAATTGTCCCACCATCATTGTCCATCCGTTGTTTACACTGTATGAGCAGCCAGTGCCCGGAGTTTCTGATGGCTGGGAATACATTTATTAAAACCCTATTTATGCCATGCTGTATGACCGTCCTAGTGAGACACATTTTGAATAAAAAATCTGATTATGTTTCTTCAGTAATAACTTTCAAAGTCTGAGATCCAGTTTATATTCTGTACAAATGGTGCTAACTTTCCAGAGTAATCAGACCCTCGTTTTCTCACTAAGTATTAAAGCGGCACTGTCATGGGGAACTTGCCTTTCTTTAATCGATTCCTCATCTCTCCCTCTCTCAGGATCTGTTCTTCATTTCTTCCTGTCTGCTCTAGTTTTCTTTAAAACATAAGACAAAGTAGGGACTCTTTGTCTTATGGGAGGTTTCCTACGTCTGACCATCTCTGACCAGCGGTGGAGCAAAGTGTGCTTCATTTAAATTTTTCCACAATTCTTACCTTTCCTCCGTGTTTCTGTGAAGCCTCCTTTCACTTTTTTCCGAACGTCCTGTCATTTAGATAGAACGCCGGCAAAACTACCAAATTGCATCCTAACAGAATGAGCACAGTTTCTCCATTCGTGTTAGGACGCAATTCGGAATTTCATTAGAATTAATAAAATTCCGATTCTATGCGTGCCGTGGCTGCATCTTGCAGCCGCTTTGTAGATAGCTTCCTAATTTCCACGGTAAATTAAATAAAACTTAAATAATTGCTACGTTTATTATATTTTTTATATTTGTGAAGAACGTGAGAAAGACTTGAATGACTGTAGACAAAAATCAAAGCAGTGCCTTCACAATGAACCTACACTGACCTTCGTCCGCACAGTTCCACCAAACTGCAATATGTAGCAAACTCACTTATTACAACACTTAGAGATATCTGAAATGTAATGGGCAAAGGGGTAAAGTAGAGATCAGTAGGACGAACGAGAACATAGATCCTCTCCAATCAGCATAGAAGGATGCAGGTTTGATTTATCACCCACTGTCCCTGGAAGGGACGGCCAAAAATCTAGACATTGTAGGAAGTAGCATAGATTTCCAGAGTCGTGTCGTTCCATATTACATGACGTTACAATCCTCATATAATAGTTCGTAACCAAGGGACAATCGCTATTACAGGGGAGCTGACACTCTGCATATTTTTTATTTTCTGTTTATTAATCTCTATATTTAACAAGTTTAACTTCGATATTTGTGAAAAATAAAATTAGATGTAGAAATCAAGACATATTTATCCTGTAACTGGGCGTCTCCATCCTGGCTCCATTTAAGCTATATGTGATTTTCAATGCTATCTGTTGTGTAATTTGCAGAGAATTGACAGATCCTTTTTAACAAAATGGCTTCTGATGTTTCTCTGATTGATAAATACTGTCGGTAGATATGGTAGTGTTTGATTAGAATGGGATAAACAGGTGCGTGATTTTAGTTGGATAGAATGGGAATTCATAGGGTTAAGTGGGATTGAGCTACAGTGAGAAATATTAAATTGAACTGCACTCAATGGGATTAAGTGGGATTAGGTTACACAGAGTGAGATTAAATGGGATTGAATAGGACCGAGTTACCGAGTTACAGTGAGTGGGATTAAATGGGATTGAATAGGACAGAGTTACAGTGAGTGGGATTAAATGGGATTGAATAGGACAGAGTTACAGTGAGTGGGATTAAATGGGATTGAATATGATCGAGTTACAATGAGTGCGATTAAATGAGATTGAATAGGACCGAGCTACAGTGAGTGGAATTAAATAGGATTGAACAGGATCGAGTTACACCTAGTGAGATTAAATAGGATCGAGTTACACTGAGTGAGATTAAATGGGATTGAATAGGATCGAGTTACACGGAGTGAGATTAAATGTGATTGAAAAGGATCGAGTTACACAGAGTGGCATTGAATAGGACCGAGTTACACTGAATGACATTAAATAAAATTGATTAGGACTGAGTTACACTAAGTGGGATTAAATGGGATTGAATAGGACCGAGTTACATTGAGTGGGATTAAATGGGATTGAATAGGATCGAGTTACACTAAATGGGATTAAATAGGATCGAGTTACGCTGAGTGGGATTAAATGGGATTGAATAGTACAGAGTTACACTGAGTGGGATTAAATTGGATTGAATAGGACTGAGTTACAGTGAGTGGAATTAAATGGGATTGAATAGTACAGAGTTACACTGAGTGAGATTAAATGAGATTGAATGGGATTTAATAGGATCGAGTTACACAGAGTGAGATTAAATGGCATTGAATAGGGCCGAGTTACACTGAGTGAGATTAAATGAGATTGAATAGGACCGAGTTACACTAAATGGGATTGAATAGGACCGAGTTACAGTGAGTGGGATTAAATGGGATTGAAAAGGATCGAGTTACACCTAGTGAGATTAAATGGGATTAAATAGGATCGAGTTACGCTGAGTGGGATTACATGGGATTGAATAGTACAGAGTTACATTGAGTGGGATTAAATTGGATTGAATAGGACCGAGTTACAGTGAGTGGGATTAAATTGGACCGAGTTACACTGAGTGAGATTAAATGGCCTTGAATCGGACCGAGTTACACTGAGTGAGATTAAATTGGATTAAATAGGATCGCGTTACACCGAGTGGGATTGAATAGGGATTGAATTACTGAATGGCTGCTGAACTGCTGTCAGTTAATGCACTCTGTAAATAATAATCTGCAACGACTGGCATCGATTAAACCACCCAAACAACATGCTTTTCCTTGTGCGATCATTCAATATTTTCCATATTACTCATTATTATTCACTGCCTCCCATAACCGGTTCTAATTCACCTCTCCTGGTAACAATCTTCATGATTCCCAGAAATGAAGCACTATCCCCGGATGGGGATCCACGGATGGGGAGCCACTGAATCATGGGGAGAATTTATCTTTAAAACCCTAGGTCTGCAGTATATGTTAGCTCTATATGAATATAAAAGTAATGAGGGATTATTCACTCTCCTGCTCTCAGCTCTCGATTTATCAGCTGATCTGTAAACTGGGATTTGGGTTTCGGTGGGGGTTAACGCCGCACTAACCATGGGGTGAGAGGATATTATAGAGTTAGTGGACGGGGGGGGCATTATGGAATCCCATTATTGAAGCCAGATGCTCGAGAAACTGCCCTGGAGGGGCGTTAAAGCAGTTCTATCACTTTGCAAGTCTTGTTTTGTTTTGTTTATTTATGGAGAGTGTGAACTGGGCGGAGCGTTAGCAAAAATCCATTTTATTTGCCACGGTAATTTACCCACAATCCATCTGTCAAATGATCCCAGGACAAACTGCAGACATCACGGACAGAGGAAACAAAATGGCAGCGCTCGAATAATGCGATCCACTGCATAGAATAAAAGATAAAAATTATAAATAAAGAACGGGACTGGGGGGAGTGTATTTATTTAGATACAAGGGTGTAAGGAATGGATAATTGAAAGAAAATAAAGAGCACGACTGTGTTCCTTTAAGGCAGGGGTAAGGAAGGAGGCGATAACTCAGTTTAACGCACCCACTATTAATTGTAGTAAAAAACTTTCAAAGTTTAATACCCAGAAGGGTTAACTCAGCTTGTCAAATGTTATTGTGGAATAGATAAATAGACACAAAAAATGCAGCATACGTGTAATTTTAGGAATTGAGGCAGAGTTTGCATTCTAGTTTTCAATCATTCATGGAGGGGTGCTCCAGAAAATATTGCGCCCCCCACCCCCCATTCCCGAAAACCCACAGATAAAAGGTCAATGAGCAGCCTTGGAATGTAACTGGTTAATGAGGACTAAGTAAAACCAGATGCAGGCCTAGGAAATGTCTGGGGGAGGCAGACAGTCCCAGGTCTAATGAGTCAGATCTGAATAGATGTATTACATTAGATTTCAAACTACAAATAAGGTTTGCTCATAGAAACCAGTCATTGAGATAAAGGGCCTGGTATCTGATAGGTAGATCTGAGCTGCCATTAGAGGGAAATTGGGTGTCATACCCTCAGACACAAAAAATGTGCTTATCTGACAAGTACACAAGGTAATCTGCTCCAAAATCTATATGTTTCCTATAGAACACACAATGGCAGGAGGGGAGGCTGTAAAATATTAACTAATTAGATTCCGGATCAGATCCATCCTCTATTATATGGATCTCAGATTCCGAAACATGCTAGTAATAATTATAATTAACCGGTTCACTGGTTCGGGCAGCGAGGCTACAGACACGACTGATCACAGCTTCCACCGGTGACGTGTTTGTAGCCTCGCTGCCCGAACCAGTGAACCGGTTAGCTTCATACATTAAATTAATTCTGCTGAACTAAATATCACAAAACCTGAACAGGGGTTAATACAAAAAACTCAACAAATGCAGAAATTGCTAGGATTGGCATTTTTTGAGATTTTTAATAAACAGGAATTTCAGAAGTGGTAGTATATTTTTTCATTTATATGTAATATTTATATAATGGTACATTTGAAACTGGGTCAGGTCCAGTATGGAGTGTACCTTTAAGGCTGACTCAGCATCATGGGAAATGAAGTTCACAAAATTCTGTTGAGGAACAGTTAGCAATTACTGACCTCAACCTAGACTATATTTGTATATCTACAAACTTTAGGATGAATGACAAACAGTGGGGGTGATGGTAACTTATTAAGGATCATTAATAAAAGAGTGGAAGCCACTCCGATCACACAGGATAACCAGGATATATAACCAGGATATAGCATTCCATATATCACTGCCAACAGATACACAGTCACAGACATACATACACATACCGATACAGATACACAGACACACATACACATACAGATACAAAGTCACAGACATACATACAGACACAGATACATAGTCACAGACACAGATACATAGTCACAGACACACATACAGATACATAGTCACAGACACACATACACATACATAGTCACAGACACACATACACATACATAGTCACAGACACAGATACATAGTCACATACACACATACAGATACACACTCACAGACACAGATACATACTCACAGACACATACTCACAGACACAAACACATAGTCACAGACACAAACACATAGTCACAGACACACATAGAGATACAGAAACATAGTCACAGACACACATACAGATACACATACAGATACATACTCACAGACACAGATACATAGTCACAGATACAGATACACACTCACAGACACAGATACATAGTAACAGATACACATACAGATACATACTCACAGATACATAGTAACAGATACACACTCACAGACAGATACATAGTAACAGATACAGATACACACTCACAGACACAGATACAGATACAGATACACACTCACAGATACAGATACATAGTAACAGATACAGATACAGATACATACTCACAGATACAGATACATAGTAACAGATATATATATACACACTCACAGACACAGATACATAGTCACAGACACACATACAGACAGGGCTGCCATCAGAAATTTTGGGGCCCCTCACACAGCTCAAGTTCTGGGCCCCCCAGAGTCTGCCCACAGAGCTGCCTCTGAGTCCGCCCACAGGATCCATCCTAAGTCTGCCCCCAAGGATGAAGTGTGTTCTGTGGTGTGTGTATAGTGGATGTGGAATGCGTAAAGTAGATGCGGTGTGCATGTCTTGGATGCAGTGTGTATAGTGGATGCAGATTGTACGTTTGTGTAATACATGTAGAGTTTGTGTGTATTAGATGCAGAGTGTGTGTTTGTGTAGTGGATGTAGTGTGTGTATAGTGGCTGCAGAGTGTGTGTTTGTGTAAGGATGTAGTGTAGTGTGTGTATAGTGACTGCAGAGTGTGTGTTTGTGTAAGGATGTAGTGTGTGTTTGTGTAAGGATGTAGTATGTGTTTGTGTAAGGATGTAGTGTGTGTATAGTGACTGCAGAGTGTGTGTGTGTGTGTGTTTGTGTAAGGATGTAATGTTGGTGTTTGTGTAAGAATGTAGTGTGTTTATAGTGACTGCAGAGTGTGTGTTTGTGTAAGGATGTAGTGTGTGTATAGTGACTGCAGAGGGTGTGTTTGTGCAAGGATGTAGTGTGTGTGTTTGTGTAAGGATGTAGTGTGTGTGTGTTTGTGTAAGGATGTAGTGTGTGTATAGTGACTGCAGAGTGTGTGTGTGTTTGTGTAAGGATGTAATGTGGGTGTTTGTGTAAGGATGTGGTGTGTGTGTTTGTGTAAGGATATAGTGTGTGTGTTTGTGTAAGGATGTAGTGTGTATAGTGGCTGCAGAGTGTGTGTTTGTGTAAGGATGTAGTGTGTGTATAGTGACTGCATAGTATGTGTTTGTGTAAGGATGTAATGTGTGTGTGTGTGTAAGTATGTAGTGTGTGTTGGTGTAAGGATGTATTTATTTATTTATATATTACTGCTATTTATAAAGCGCCAACAGATTCTGCAGCGCTGTACAATTAGTGGAGAAGCGTACAATATACACAGACAAATACAAATGGTGGAGAGAGTCCTGCCCGTAAGCTGATATCTAGCCATTTTATACAAAGTGCTTGGCTAGATGGCCTGTGAGCTTACAAAGTGTGTATAGTGGCTGCAGAGTGTGTGTTTGTGTAAGGATGTAGTGTGTGTATGGTGACTGCAGCGTGTGTGTTTGTGTAAGGATGTAGTGTGTGTATAGTGACTGCAGAGTGTGTGTGTGTGTGTGTTTGTATAAGGATGTAATGTGGGTGTTTGTGTAAGGATGTAGTGTGTGTATAGTGACTCCAGAGTGTGTGTTTGTGTAAGGATGTAGTGTGTGTGTTTGTGTAAGGATGTAGTGTGTATAGTGGATGTAGTGTGTATAGTGGCTGCAGAGTGTATGTTTGTGTAAGAATGTAGTGTGTGTATAGTGACTGCAGAATGTGTGTTTGTGCAAGGATGTAGTGTGTGTGTTTGTGTAAGGATGTAATGTGGGTGTTTGTGTAAGAATGTAGTGTGTGTATAGTGACTGCATAGTGTGTGTTTGTGTAAGGATGTAGTGTGTGTATAGTGACTGCAGAGTGTGTGTTTGTGTAAGGATGTAGTGTGTTTATAGTGACTGCAGAGTGTGTGTTTGTGTAAGGATGTAGTGTGTGTATAGTGACTGCAGAGTGTGTGTTTGTGTAAGGATGTAGTGTGTGTGTGTGTTTGTGTAAGGATGTAGTGTGTGAATAGTGACTGAAGAGTGTGTGTTTGTGCAAGGATGTAGTGTGTGTGTATAGTGACTGCACAGTGTGTGTGTGTGTTTGTGTAAGGATGTAATGTGGGTGTTTGTGTAAGAATGTAGTGTGTGTATAGTGACTGCAGAGTGTGTGTTTGTGTAAGGATGTAGTGTGTGTATAGTGACTGCAGAGTGTGTGTTTGTGCAAGGATGTAGTGTGTGTATAGTGGCTGCAGAGTGTGTGTTTTTGTAAGGATGTAGCAGGACTGGGGAAAAAATTTGGCCCGGGCATTTTTTAATCACAGCGGCCCATTGAAAATCCCCAATGACAAACTCACCCCCTCTCAAAGTGAGCATGTTGGTTCAATGCTCTTCCAGGGCAGACCATGCGCAGAGCTCTGCTGAAGAGTTCTAGCATGAGAAAAAAAGTCCTGTATTTGTTCTGCACAGTGCAAGCAAATTTAATAACATGCTTGCACCGTGTTTCCTTGCAACTTGTCTCTGGTGTCTCCATAAGTGGGATACCAGAGGACAAAAGGGCCAGGAAAGCGTATGGTGTTTGGAGCCTACTTGTGGGATTGCGTGTGTGAAGAGTGAGCCGATTGTGGTGTGGTTTTGTGTTAATAGGCTGGTTTCAGTCATGTTGTGTTTGTGTTGTGATGTAATGCATGTGTGTCTAAGTACTGTAGAGAGTGTGTGTATAGGGGGCATAGTGTGTATAGGGGATGTAGCGAGTGTGTGCATTTGGGCTGTAGTGTGTATGCATAGGTGATGTAGTGTGTGTGTTTAGAGAATGTAGTATGTGTTTGCTTACAAGGAATCTAGTGTGTGCATATGGGATCCAGAGTGTGTATGTCAGAAATGAGGTGCAGTGTGTGTAGGTGGTGCAGTGCGTGTGTGTAGGGGATCTAGTGTGTGTTTGAGGGACCCAGACTGTGAATAGGAGATCTATTGGGTGTGTGTAGATTATTCAGAGTGTATATAGGGATCTAGTGTGTGGGTATGTGTAAATGATCCAGAGTTGGGTAAGGAATCTAGTGTGTGTCTGGAATGTAATGTGTTTAGTGGTGCAGTATGTGTGAGATGGGTTCTGTAGTATATATACATATATGTTTGGAAGTATTGTGTGTGTGTGCGTGTGTGTGCTTGTGAGTGGTGCAGTGTGTTTGGGGGCTGCTGCATTTATGTGTGAGGTGTGCAGTGTGTGTGTGTCAAGGGTGTAGTGTGTGTGAGGATGCTGTGTGGGTGTGTCTGTGTGGGTGTGGGTGCAGTATGTGTGTGAGGATGCTGTGTGTTTGAGGTGTGCAGTGTGTGTGAGGGTGCTGTGTGTGAGTTGTGCAGTGTGTGTGAGGTGTGCAGTGTGTGTGTGAGGGTGCTGTGTGTGAGGTGTGCTGTGTGTGTGTGTATGTGAGATGTTCAGTGTGTATGAGTGCTGTGTGTGTTAGGGTCAAGGCCGTCCCGTCCATATAACAGACTGGGGCAATGACCCCAGGCGGCACTTTAACATATATATGCAGCAGAGGCGGCTCTTTAAATCATGAGGCAGACAACAGGAGGGGGCCCGGAGAGCCTCCAGTCAAGTGCAGAGCTGCAGACCATGTGATGGAAGACTTGCGAGCTCCCAGAGACTCACAGACACACATACAGATACACACTCACATATGCACATATACAGATACACACTCACATATACACACTCACATATACACATACAGATACACAATCGCAGACACACATACAGATACACGCTCACAGATATACAATCACACATACAGATACACACTCACATATACAGATACACACTCACATATACACATACAGATACACAATCACAGACACACATACAGATACACGTTCACAGGTACACATACAGATACACAATCACATCTACAGATATACGCTCACAGATATACAATCACACATACAGATACAAGCTCACAGACACATATACAGATAAACAGTCGCAGACACACATACAAATACACGCTCACAGACACACATACAGGTACACGCTCACAGTTACAAAATGCATGAAGGTATATGGACGTGTGTATGCGCATGTCTAAATAGTACATGATGAAGAATGAGTGTGTGTATAAGGAGGAATGTTTATGTAGTTGTCTTTGCACCCATGTATGTGTGTGTTCATTAAAAATGGTTTCCCCGTAAAAAAATTGATAGTTCAAATAAAAATCCTTTTAATCCATATCCCAAAAAATAGAAACTTGGTAACGATTTGCCCAGGTAGTGATTGATTCAGGTGTGGATTAAAATTGTTTTAATTTGAGCGAATTGATAAGTAAATGTACGGATCAAGGTTTGTCTAGTGTGCGTGTGTACATCTCTATGTATGTTTGGATCTTGGGATGTGGGTGGTTCTTTTGGTCATTATTAAAATCTGGCATCCCCTAGCTGTGTCCCAGCAGAGCCAACACAGACGTCTACAGTGCTGAAATGTATTGCAGCAATAAGGAACATTCAAACATATCTTTTATTATTATTATGTTTTTCTAATGTGTTTATTTATTAGTTAATTTGTTGTGTTTTTTAATCCATTCTTTCCTCAATGCATTAAAGAGTGTCATCTCCATCGCGGGGCGTCCCCTACAGCAGAGATTAGCTAAATGCAAATAACGAACCATAAAGTGAGAAAATTCAGATATTTTATTTTGTTTCTAAATATGTTATCATTAACATCTCCCTTTTAGATGACGTTACAGAACAAACATTCTTGGCGTTTCAGTCCCCAAATTTGGGTTGTTTGGGAGTAAAAAGGAAAAGTGGTCAATGGGCTCTTTGGTAAGCGTTTAGTTGACTTGTGTTTTGCCATCTTTTAACATGTGAAGGAGCCCACCCCGTGTTAAATAAAAACAATGGGATACAGTTGAGTCTCCGAGCAGCTGTCAGGAACGCTATGCTGTATAAGCTGTAAATCCGATCGAGGTTTAAAGTTACTCTCCCCGTTTTACATCCATAGCCACCTGTTTCCTCACCCTCAGGAAAGTCACGCTCCGCAGTTAAAGTTGCAAAGCTGCGGTAAGTCAGGACATCAGCACTCGAAGGCCCAAAACAAGTCTGCCTTCCAAAAATCAATCACTAGAAAAGCCCAGGACTGTGTTTTGTTTTACATCCCCTGACCCTGCCTGCCAGATAGGGCAACGCTGATTCTACAATGGAACCTGTAGGTTCCCTCTTAGAAGGAGCGTTGTGATCGTCATGGAGATTTGGAAATGAAAATTGAAACCTGAAAAAAAATGTGCAAAGTAAATATTTTGATAAATAATTATGGGTACAGCAGGTACCTGCAGCTGCTGAACTGCTACAATGGCAAAACCAACATCCAACATCTGTACAAATGATTGATAATTTGAGGAAACAAAACAAGTCAAGTCACACTCAGTGATAACATACAACCTGGTGGCCTGTCTAGAAAACTGATAAGTCAACTGTCAAAAGAAAATACAACGAATAAACTCTCAGATATGTCCGTAAAAGAAGAAACACAACCCCGGCCCAAAGTTCATGTTCATCAAAATACTGACACACAACCACAGTTAAATCCATCGATACCTCATGTTATGTGAGTACGTACTCTTTCTACTGTTAAACAAAAAACGCTGGCAGATGGCAGCTACACCATGGGTGTAACAGAGACATAAAATGGATATCGCTTTTCTTCTGTACCAACCACACAATGTCGAACCATACTTTGGCTCTCGCGCGAGCATATGTACAGTAAATGTCGTTTTACTTCCTCATCTGTCATTGCAAAAATAAAGAAGAAAAAAAAAAAAGAAGAAACACAGAAATGACAGAAATTACAGGTCCAACTCATTCCGCCCAACACTGGAGAAATAGGAAGAGCGAGCGGCTTGGACAGAGAAAGGGATATGCCAGGAAAACTGCGGAGAGCAGGTTCACTTATAAAAGAGGTTTGTCAGCCCTCCTTGTCAGTCATTTACCCACGCACTATCTGGGTACCGACAAAGCACTCTCTCACTGCTGTGAGGTATGTGTAGAAAACTGAACTCACATTTTATAGAGTAAAGTCATGGTCTGCAATGGAGATGGGGCCGGTATACTCTATAATGGGGGCATCACTCAGCTGTAACAGTGAGCAAGCCATTGTAATGGTGGCAGTGACCCTCTTTAGGAGGTGGGAGGGTCTGGGAGGGAGGGTCTGCTGCTGATTGGCTGGAATGTGTCTGCTGACTGTGAGGTACAGGGTCAAAGTTTACTCAATGATGAGTCCGTGGCGAACCGTTCGCGGCGAACCGTTCGGGACATCACTAGTGATGTGTAATAATAAGGCTGGTGACTGTTATAATAAGGTTGGTGACGTGTAGTAATAAGGTGGTGATCTGCAGTAATAGACTTGGTGAATTACAGGTTATGGCACGGAGTGTTGGTCTGTCAGGGTGTGGGTCTGTCCTGCATTCTGTAACGGGTCACATTTGAGGACTCTTGTTCTAGTCTCTCTTGCTTTGATAGTTCAGAAGATTAAAGAGTCGCTGTCTATCAGATTACATTGTGAACGCACATGGATTCAGCGCCAGTGAAAGCCACACGTTGGAACCTGGCTACGACCAGTCTGTGTCGAATGGGCAAGGTTAGCATGTAACTTCCATGGAAAGAAATGCCCTTTCATTCTGATACATCATGTGCGTGAATCAGAATTGGTTTTACAGTCACATATTAATGTGCGCTGTATCCTGCGTTAGGTCCAGACAGACAGTGAAGGGAATTGTTCTACAAACAAATCAAACTGTTCAGTAATTTAAGAAATAATCCAGTATTAACTGTTTGTCTATAAACAAACATAACAATGGGCATTGCCCTCTAAAAGCCAGCCCTCCTATTGTTTGACACTTTGCAGATAGAAAAAGGTTTATTACTTTTATCTAGCAGTTTGAAAAGCACAATCAGTTATATGACGTTTAAAGCTTTATTTTAAAATGTTTAGTTCCCTGATAATTAGGAGAACCAAAATCAAAAACTCTAGCTGCTCTGGAGGCTGCCTGAGATTGATGGGCTTTGCAGTTTATGGCAATGGGAGCCCAATGATTCATTTTACCGCCATCTTCCAATCCGCTGAAGACAACCTTTGCTTATGTGACCTTTGGCGAGGTCACATATGACCTCGCCAAAAATGAACTATTACCTCTGTATTCTTCCAGAGAGATTTTTTTAAACGATATGTTGTGCTCAGGTCTCTAGTGTGTTTGTCAGTATGGCAGGAATGCGGGTGCAGACAGGAGACATGCGGCATTATGGGAGTAAGGACATCAAGCGCACGTGCATCATGTCGACGGACGATACAGGCCCCAGTAGCCAGCTGTGACCTGACGCTAAGAGTCTTTTATGTTTCTCCAAAGCCCAGCTTTAGTCATGTCTACTGGAGTGAACGACAACAGAACTGTCACCAGCCCGAAGGTGAAAGTTCTTCTTTAAATCGTCATCTCCAGCACGACGAGCCTCCATTTTACTCCGTAATGTGCTACAGTGAAGGGGTTGAGATGTCACAAAATGGAATCCTGTCTCCAGAGCTGGGGGGAGGACATTCCAGAGCAATGGTTTCTCACCATGAGGCCTCTGCTGATTCTTATCAGATGTAGCAGATGCTCACCATCCAGGCAAGTTGGAGATAACTTATTGCAGCTTTTCCCAGAGACAGGCCTCGCTAGATAGGTGTGTACAGGGCCGAGTAATGAATCACTGTCACCATGGGCCCAGACATTCAGTCACCACTCATACATGGACAGTGGGGGGCCAGATCCGCAGGCTAGTAATGATTTCAGACATGCGGCTATTATTCTGACTGTGAAAATGTCCTCCGCTCATTGCTTGCTCTTTCCATAATCAATGGCATACGGTTATCACATTGTCTAGCCTTGTATGTGACGGCTAAGCTGGGCAGGCTGATTTGGTACATAGGACACAGCGTTACATCCTAACACACTCAGGTCCACCAGGAGCTAAAATCTGAGCCAGGAGAGAATAAAGAAAAGGCTCCATGTGGATCAGCCGTGGATGGATGGAGAGGTGTGCGTTGTCCACAGATGGGATCCAATAAAAGTACAGATAGCCATATATGGAAAAATTGTAACTGAAATCAAAGATTGGCGGGTTTTCTGTCCCCGGCTGAAAATTCTCACCTCGCTGGGAGCAGCCAGCCTCACCATTTCAGCGCAGTTATATTTGTCCGTTCGCTAAACTGCAGAAGGAGGATTGAGAAGGTGAGAGTGCTATCACTGCAGCATGTTTCACAAAACGCGCACGAAGATGACAATTAAATATCACTAGCACCCATTCTTTTTTAAGGTAAATTTCATGAGACAAACACTTCAAGGACTGATCTACTTCAAATAATGAAGAAGCCTTTCTGTTTTTTTTACCGATCGACCTGAGATTAGATGATTTAGTTTTACTTCGAGGGAAACGTTAAAGAACTCAGAAGAGACAGGGGTTTCTTGTCCAATCAGGACAGGGCATTTAGTACAATGCAGCGTCTCATGTTTAAACCTGGTCTTGTCATGACTCCGGTATTTGCCCTGAGGAAGCGTGCCACCTGTGTTATGAGATAATGACACAACATGGAGGTCCTGCACATTCCATCGCTCTGCGCCAGCCAACGCACAACTCATTCATTGTGAGTTCTAGGCCTTATTTACTTTGTGGGACACCAGGCTTATTCACACCCCAAAATGTTACTAAAGCACGGGGCTAGGTCGGGTCATCACCTGAATGTTAAAGGAGAAGTATGCAGGTAAAAACATAACAGGCAGCATAGCTTTAACCCTTTCAGAATATTCATTACTGTGACAATCCTTGTACAAAAAGTGTCTATAAGCAGACAAGGGATCATTTCATTGTAAACTATAACTATCCCACAAGCTGAGATAGCTTTATCTGTTGTGTTCCTCACATTCCTAGTTAAAGGGACACTGCAGACACCATAACAACTTCATTTACAAATGGTTTAAAGATGTTAATGGTTTAGCATGTTAATTAAGACAGTGCTTGGGAAATCGTGGCACCATAACAACTTTACTCTTCTTGTACCAGTGTCTGATTATATACACCATTGTCTATAATGCCACCTTGGATTAACGGAATATTAATTACTATATTTTGTAACATGACGCTGGATAAAAGTGATATATACTGTTATATTGCGCTCTTAAATACAAAAAAATAAAGTAAAAGTAAAGGTCCATTACAATTTATAAATATTACTCTATATTTGTTCTTCTTTCTTATTCTTTAACCCCTTAAGGACCAAACTTCTGGAATAAAAGGGAATCATGACATGTCACACGTCATTTGTCCTTAAGGGGTTAAGATGATGAACTCAGTTCCCCCTTATGGGGTTACATTTAGGCTGCGCGTAGACAGGAGGGCTCAGAATGAATCATTTCATGTACACACCAGCACAACGGATGGTGGGGGGTTAAAGACCCGTCGTTACATAACTGAAGGAATTGGAGACATGAAAAATAAATGTGAAAGGGGGCTATGTCTGCATCAATACATTACTCGATTAAACGGATTAAGCTGCACATTATTAACTCTTTAAAATGAACCTCTGCGTCCTACAGATGTTCAATACCTTCCTAAACGTTCCCAAAGCATCGATTCATTTTTCCCATTCTAGACATCTTCTGTTAGTAAAATGACAGAGGGGCAGCTCAGAGCCCCCAGCCCCTTTACTACCCCCAATTACAGTTTATTTATAGAAGATGTGTGCAACAAAAGAAGGAGAATTCACTGAGCAGAAAAAAAACGGTTGATTTCGAAACATTCTCTAGCTCGGCTGAAGTCGCAGCCTGGGTATTTTCTGCAATTCCGTTTTCAGTTCAAGACAATTAACGGTTTAGTGAATGAGCCCTCCTGTGTACTCACTAAATTGATATCAACGGCCATTGGACTCCGGGGATTTAACTGTATTTAGCAACTCTGGCATGTTTTATTGTGTCTTACACAGACTGTGGCAGAGTACAAGGAAGCTGGGTACCTTTGCAGAGAGATACGGGGGTGTACACGCCAAGGAAACGTTACAACCCAATTGGGAATGGGCGACATAGCCGATGGTATTAGGAAAATGAGGTGTCATTTGTGACAGTTCAGTAAACACTGTGAGGTAAACCAGTTTTATTCTCTAATGCTGGAGAAGGTATATTTATGGTCAGTAAAGCCAAGATGAAGTGCCTGGGGACCAGGGCCGGTGCAAGGATTCTTGCCACCCTAGGCAAGAATACATTTTGACGCCCCCTAATGAATGCAACTACATTCCCTCAGAGGTTTATTCACTAAACAGGCATTTAGGGAAAGAGGCGCACTGAGTAGATATTAAAAGGTAGCTATAGTGCCAGGAATACAAACTTGTTATCCTGGCACTATAGCTTCCCCCTCCGTCAAGCGCATCCTCCCTCGTGATGCAGCAGGGGTTAAACCACCGTCTGTCACTTACCTGGGTCCAGCACCAATGTCTTTTGTGCTGGCTTGGGTCCGCCTTCGTTTCTCAATGGCTGCGCTCACAGTGGCATTTCCGTGACTGGACGTCCCCGTGCATAGCCACTAGAGGAGTTAACCCTGAACGGTAATTATTGAAGTTTCTTAAAAAATCACTTACACAATCCCACTAATACACACTCTCTCTCACTGGCATACACACTTACACATTCTAACTCTAACTTACACACCAACACATACACATTCTCACTGACCTACACATTGTCACTTGCATACTCTCACTAACATACACAGTGTCACTTACACACTCTCACTAACACACACAGTGTCACCTACATACTCTCACCTATACACACACTCTAACTTACACACTCTCACTAACATACACAGTGTCACCTACATACTCTCACCTATACACACACACTCTAACACACTCTCCCTGGCATACACATTGTCAGTTACACACTAACACCACACAGTGTCACTTGCACATTCTCACTAACACATACTCACTAACAGTGTCACTTGCACATTCTCACTAACACATACTCACTAACAGTGTCACTTGCACATTCTCACTAACACATACTCACTAACAGTGTCACTTATACATTCTCACTAACACATACTCACTAACAGTGTCACTTATACATTCTCCCTAACACATACTCACTAACAGTGTCACTTATACATTCTCCCTAACACATACTCACTAACAGTGTCACTTATACATTCTCCCTAACACATACTCACTAATAGTGTCACTTATACATTCTCCCTAACACATACTCACTAACAGTGTCACTTATACATTCTCCCTAACACATACTCACTAACAGTGTCACTTATACATTCTCCCTAACACATACTCACTAACAGTGTCACTTATACATTCTCCCTAACACATACTCACTAACAGTGTCACTTATACATTCTCCCTAACACATCCCCAGACAGCTACAGCAGGGCAGCGCATCGGGAATCCTCTCAGTGGGCGCCTCCTAGAGGCCGGCACCAACGGCGAATGCCTTATTCACCTTAATGGTAGCAACGGCCCTGCTGGGGACACAGTGATAAAATAATGGCAGCCAGTAGAGACCCTCGAGGGCGGCAGGGGGTACATCAGTTTAGGTTGCTTTTAGTGTAGATCACAAAATAGGAACCAAGACCCAGGATACAGTGGAGCGAATGGTACGGTAAGCCGAGTTACATACAGTCTACTGGATTTTGCCGACCAAAATTAATTTGCCATTTTTTTATAAAGGTATTTCCAGAGAAAAGATGGACTTGGCTCAAGCAGAAGGGCCAAGATTTCATGAAAATGGAGGAAGGGTTGAAGATGCTCAAGAAGCTTGGGGGGCAAGGACAGGCAACTAGAAGTGGCAGTAAGGCCCAGTGAGTCGAGTCGTTTTAAACTCCTGGGTCCTGTCCCAAAATGGATTCCCGGGCCTAGTTAACAGGTTTCCACTGATTGTAACAGACACATTATTGGTCAGGCACTCGGTAACTGCCCATAATAAATGATTTAATACAACAGCCCAGTTTTCCCATGTGCAAACGAGACCCTTTCAAAACTGGTAAGGAAGTTATTTGACATAGTGAATTTATGTGCGTACCGACAAATGTACTTTCTGTATTACCAGTCCTTACAGTGTCGGGCGTAAAGATGTAAAGTCAGAGATAGGAGTCTAGGCTAAGGAGATATAAAATAAGCCAGCATTATTTAAAATTGTGATAGTTGCGGGGCCCTGCAACTGTTAGCACATATTAATATTTCCCTTTCATAGAGCGGGAAGAGGAGGAAACGTTATGGATTACTACAGAGGCATGGTGTCCGGAGGAGGAAACATTATGGATTACTACAGAGGCATGGTGCCTGGAGGATGAAACGTTATGGTTTACTACAGAGGCATGGTGCCTGGAGGAGGAAACGTTATGGTTTACTACAGAGGCATGATGGTGCCCGGAGGAGGAAACGTTATGGATTACTACAGAGGAATGGTGCCAGGAGGAGGAAACGTTATGGATTACTACAGAGGCATGGTGCCCGGAGGAGGAAACGTTATGGATTACTACAGAGGCATGGTGCCCGGAGGTGGAAACGTTATGGATTACTACAGAGGCATGGTGCCAGGAGGAGGAAACGTTATGGATTACTACAGAGGCATGGTGCCAGGAGGAGGAAACGTTATGGATTACTACAGAGGCATGGTGCTCGGAGGAAGAAACGTTATGGATTACTACAGAGGCATGATGGTGCCCGGAGGAGGAAACGTTATGGATTACTATAGAGCCTGGTGCCAGGAGGAGGAAACGTTATGGATTACTACAGAGGCATGGTGCTCGGAGGAAGAAACGTTATGGATTACTACAGAGGCATGGTGCCCGGAGGAGGAAACGTTATGGATTACTACAGAGGTAATAGTGCTCCGAGGATGGAAACGCTATGATTACTACAGAGCCATGATGCCCGGAGGAGGAAACGCTATGGATTACTACAGACCATGATGTCCGGAGGAGGAAACTATGGATTACCGCTACAGAGGCATGGTGCTCAGAGGAGGAAACGTTATGGATTACTACAGAGGCATGGTGTCCGGAGGAGGAAACATTATGGATTACTACAGAGGCATGGTGCCTGGAGGATGAAACGTTATGGTTTACTACAGAGGCATGGTGTCCGGAGGAGGAAACATTATGGATTACTACAGAGGCATGGTGCCTGGAGGAGGAAACGTTATGGTTTACTACAGAGGCATGATGGTGCCCGGAGGAGGAAACGTTATGGATTACTACAGAGGCATGGTGCCCGGAGGTGGAAACGTTATGGATTACTACAGAGGCATGGTGCCCGGAGGAGGAAACGTTATGGATTACTACAGAGGCATGGTGCCCGGAGGAGGAAACGTTATGGATTACTACAGAGGCATGGTGCCAGGAGGAGGAAACGTTATGGATTACTACAGAGGCATGGTGCCAGGAGGAGGAAACGTTATGGATTACTACAGAGGAATGGTGCCCGGAGGAGGAAACGTTATGGATTACTACAGAGGCATGGTGCCTGGAGGAGGAAACGTTATGGTTTACTACAGAGGCATGGTGCCAGGAGGAGGAAACGTTATGGATTACTACAGAGGCATGGTGCCAGGAGGAGGAAACGTTATGGATTACTACAGAGGAATGGTGCCCGGAGGAGGAAACGTTATGGTTTACTACAGAGGCATGATGGTGCCCGGAGGAGGAAACGTTATGGATTACTACAGAGGAATGGTGCCAGGAGGAGGAAACGTTATGGATTACTACAGAGGCATGGTGCCCGGAGGTGGAAACGTTATGGATTACTACAGAGGCATGGTGCCCGGAGGTGGAAACGTTATGGATTTCGCCAGAGAGGCATGATGGTGCCCGGAGGAGGAAACGTTATGGATTACTACAGAGGAATGGTGCCCGGAGGAGGAAACGTTATGGATTACTACAGAGGCATGGTGCCCGGAGGAGGAAACGTTATGGATTACTACAGAGGCATGGTGCCCGGAGGAGGAAACGTTATGGATTACTACAGAGGCATGGTGCCCGGAGGTGGAAACGTTATGGATTACTACAGAGGCATGGTGCCAGGAGGAGGAAACGTTATGGATTACTACAGAGGCATGGTGCCAGGAGGAGGAAACGTTATGGATTACTACAGAGGCATGGTGCCCGGAGGAGGAAACGTTATGGATTACTACAGAGGAATGGTGCCCGGAGGAGGAAACGTTATGGATTACTACAGAGGCATGGTGCCTGGAGGAGGAAACGTTATGGTTTACTACAGAGGCATGATGGTGCCCGGAGGAGGAAACGTTATGGATTACTACAGAGGAATGGTGCCAGGAGGAGGAAACGTTATGGATTACTACAGAGGCATGGTGCCCGAGGTGAAACGCTATGGATTACTACAGAGGCATGGTGCCCGGAGGAAACGCGATGGATTACTACAGAGGCATGGTGCCAGGAGGAGGAAACGCTATGGATTACTACAGAGGCATGAAGCAGGAGGAGGAAACGCTATGGATTACTACAGAGGCATGGTGCTCGGAGGAAGAAACGCTTATGGATTACCAGCAGAGGTACGATGGTGCCCGAGGAGAAAACGTTATGATTACGCATAGAGCCTGGTGCCAGGAGGAGGAAACGCGAGGGATTACTACAGAGGCATGGTACCGGAGGAAGAAACGCTATGGATTACCATGGTATTGGTGCCCGGAGGAGGAAACGCTATGGATTACCATGAGGCATGGTGCCCGGAGGAGGAAAACGCGTGGATTACTACAGAGCCATGATGCCCGAGGGAGGAAACGCTATGGGATTACTATAGAGCCTGGTGCCAGGAGGAGGAAACGTTATGGATTACTACAGAGGCATGGTGCTCAGAGGAAGAAACGTTATGGATTACTACAGAGGCATGGTGCCCGGAGGAGGAAACGTTATGGATTACTACAGAGGCATGGTGCCTGGAGGAGGAAACGTTGTGGATTACTACAGAGGCATGGTGCCTGGAGGAGGAAACGTTGTGGATTACTACAGAGGCATGGTGCCTGGAGGAGGAAACGTTGTGGATTACTACAGAGGCATGGTGCCTGGAGGATGAAACGTTATGGATTACTATAGATGCATGGTGCCTGGAGGAGGAAACGTTGTGGATTACTACAGAGGCATGGTGCCTGGAGGAGGAAACGTTGTGGATAACTACAGATGCATGGTGCCTGGAGGAGGAAACGTTGTGGATTACTACAGAGGCATGGTGCCTGGAGGAGGAAACGTTGTGGATTACTACAGAGGCATGGTGCCTGGAGGATGAAACGTTATGGATTACTATAGAGCCTGGTGCCTGGAGGAGGAAACGTTATGGATTACTACAGAGGAATGGTGCCCGGAGGAGGAAACGTTATGGATTACTACAGAGGCATGATGCCCGGAGGAGGAAACGTTATGGATTACTACAGAGGCATGGTGCTCGGAGGCAGATAGAGAGAAAGGGGGAAAGACACAGGGGAGAGGTAAGTTAGAGCAGAAATAAAAGTGGGGGCTTCAGGAGGAAGAGGTTAATAAATACTGTAGTAAATGGAGGCAGAGGTACAGCTGGGGGTGAGGGGAGGAGAGAAGCCAAATGAAGTGATGGTAAGGATGTAAGGGGTGACAAAGAAAGTGCGTGTGCATCTGTATGTTGGTTCATGTGTGTATATCTGTATGTCTGTCAGTATGTGTGTATCTGTATTTTTATATCTTTACTTGGATAGTGAGGTGCTAAAAACCTATCTGCAGCCCAAAGAAGTTTAGCCTATTTTAATTTTGGCCACTACCTACTGCCAAGTTGTGCAGGTCAGCTCTACGTCATTCATGGGCGCCCAGAATGTGCGCATACTGTACGTTGTTGCAAACATTCAGTGTCAATGATCCGATCCATGTCTGAACCCTATAAAATGAATTGGGCGTGGACGTTCAGCATCAGAATCAATGTCAGAATGACATACAGCGTCAGTATTGATGCAAGGACGACACGAGATGCACAGTGTCAGAACAGCCGTGAGAATGACACACGGTATGCGAGGTGCTGCAGCCGCACACAGGTAAACATACAGAGGGTCACCTCAAAATGATTAATATTAAGGAACACTATAGTATTTGGAGTAGAAATGTTTATTCCTAACACCATAGTTTTAATCTAGATATGGTAGTGTTCCCACACCGTGTGAGGGCTCGAAGAGCAAGTTTTACTTATATTTCAGAACTCGCTGCGCCGGTCTTTGTGGGGAAGCTCTGCCTCCTTGGCTGAGATTATCGAGGTCTCCACTGATTGTAAAATTAACAAAGGGAATAGGGTGATAGAGAGGGGAGGTCAGTAAGTGAGAAACACAGCAGTGTCATGTGAATGCCATGCATGTAAGCGCTAGATTCAGACCAACAGCTTTAGTTAACCAAACGAACCTTACAATGCATAAAACATTCACTCAGAAATAAGAAAAACCCTCATAAAATAAAGTTAAAAAAAAACACATACCAATACGTATATTCCCCATACACACATCTACAGCTCATGCCTTGTCCCTCTCCATCGGGGTGTCAGGGAAATATAGCCTTCAATATCTCAAAACAGCATTGCCCAACCTTTCAATATAAACAGACATGTCAAAGAACTAAAATAAAAACAATATTTAATATCAAATCCATAATAAAATACATCGTGCCCATTGGAGTCAAATCAGCTTCCACTCCCCAAAGTATCCTATTAAAGCACTAAGAGCAGACAGTATTGGGATATTGCATTCCGTATCGCCAACTTTATATTAAAACATACAATTAGAATCCTGTTTCTCTCATTAGAAATTCTGTTGCAATCATTTCCATCTGTCTTAATCAGTTAAATTACTATACATGGAAACAAATCCTTAATTCCCCCCACCCCGCCCCGCCAAAACAAAAACAACAAAAAAACAGGAAAAATATTTTTAAAATAATAATAACAATCTGGAAGTTTGGTGGATCCAAGGGCAAAAATATTATAAAAACTGAAAAATATGTTGTATTTTAAAAGCTTACATTTCTTATAAAAAAAAGTGGGATAAAGATGCCTGTCTAGCTGTTTTCATCAATGATCTAATCTATTTTTTTCTTTTCTTTTTTTAAAAGAACATTTAACACGCAAAAAGTCATTGGGGGAACAAAAACAATTTTCCTAGACAGTCTGTTAAATTGTTGACAATCCTAAATTGTTCAAACGCTTCGAGTTTGGTTACTACTTCCTGATTGTAACTTTTTGACTTATAAAAGAAAATCAGTGATTGTCATAAGCTTTTCTGTGTCCATAACGGCTCACCCCAACAAACATAACACAGACTCTTCTTGCAGTGAATTCTATAAGTTACAGACCCCCATAATAATTGCTTGGGCCTCCAAAGGATGCAGCTATTTTATCCTTTGTATTAAAGAGGGGCCTTCAAGATTTGTTGACCATATCTAACAGAGAATCACTGACAAGACATCCAGTCATTTCTGCGTTCATGTCATTGATATTTATAAACCTTGATCCAAACAAAGTTTAACAGCCATATCTTAAGGTCTTCCAACTGTTCCATTCCCTTGGAGTCAAGGTGTTAAAGAAAAGCCTCCATCAGTTGTGTGTGGTCTAAAGACGAAAGAGGCCAACAGAGCTGGCAGACTGAAGCCTTGAGAGTCATCGAGAGACACCAGCATTACTCATGGTAGAAAGTGACAGTTGAACCCAAATTAAGCCAGGTCACTCCACGATACAAACACCCTAATAACTGCATCTCCAAGACACGTCCATTAATTTTACTAGAACGGAAATAAAAAGTCACTGTAGTCTGTAAATTGAATTAAACGTCAATAAAGTTACGCCCACTGTAGGGTATAATGGTGATGATTACACCACAGAGCTGGCATCGGCTGAGCTGTTCAGGGTTTCCACTACATCGGCCCGTTCAATGTTGACTAAAGCAGCACATAAGACCTCGAGAGTTGAGCCATCTTTAGTAGAAAAGTCAGTGAGAAGGGTGTGCACAGGATCTTCTCCTCTCATAAACATTTCAATGGCTGCCTCTTCGTACCCCAGGAGGTTGGCCAGGCGTTGCCAGTCCTTCCCACGGCTGGAGTCTGCCAAAAGGCGTTCCACTTCCTCTTGCTTGTTCGGCGGCAGGTTAATGTAAAGTTTGGGTTCCGTTTTTACTGCAGCGAGGAAAAACAAGAGAGGTAATGATATTATAATGCACAAAAAAAGAGGCGGAAAGGTGTTATAATGCACAAGAAAGAGAGGTAATGATACTACCATACAAGAGACAAGCTGTGGGACCACCCCAGACTAAATATATCCCATGTGTTAATCATTAAAATTAAAGTAAAATGTCTATAAGCCACAGGTTGATAAGAGAGGTTACAAATCAGTCTTCCTTTCGAACCAGCACTTTCTTCCATTCACCTCCCATTCAGAACATCTCCCATCCATTGGTCAACCATAAGCGGCAATTTTGAGGAAGGCACGGGCCCTTTACTCTTCTAAGACTGTTTTGGGGTGTGTGTGTGAACCCCTTACCTTTGCTTAGTTGGTTCTGGTCCTGCAGGCTGTGTGTGTCCAGAAAAACCCCACTGTCACTGTGCAGTTTCTCCCCCTCGCCAGATGTTGCCAGTTCAACTGCCCTGGCCTTTGCTAACTGCTTCTTCTGCTTGCAGGAAGTGTAACTGTGGACAGGAGTGGGATTTGTGGCGTTAGTAACTCGAAAACAATTCAGGTGTAGGAATTGCATACAAATAAAAATACTGTGAATCTAATCATGCGATATTAAGAGAGCAGTGATGCAAATAACAAAGAGTTTGCTGCTGCTTAAAGTGTTATTAAAACTGTCAGATCTTTGAAACAACCTATGATGCTACATATCCAGTACATGGCCATACGTAGGTCTTCGTTGCAGAATGCTGGAGTAGATAGACAACCCATTGAACCTCAGGATGTGACCCTCCTGTTCTACATGATGTCCCTGGGACGAGAAAGCAGGGACCCCAAAACCTCAATTTCCCCCCTCGTGCTGATGAGGGGGTTCAGAGTAATTATTTACTCCAATGATAAACCCACCACAAACACCTCACATTCCACACATGGAACTTACCACTTAAAAGCGACATATACAATAAGCCCAACCACCACAGCAGCCAGAATGGAGCAGTATACGGGGATTATGTTTTTGCTGTTGTCATCCGATGGGGCGATGAAATGGGGAGAACCAGATGCGGTGATGTTATCGTCCTTCCGACTGTCGCCATCAGCACGTTTCAGGATGGGAACATCTTTATCTGTAGAGAAGAAGAATCTTTTACTCTAAACAGTAAATAGAGATGGCCACCGACCTCTCATTCACTCCATGATACGGCACTGAAAACCTTCCATCTGCATGGAAACCTTTAGCCTGTGCTTAGCTTTCACAATAATCTTTAGAAAGATTTATTATTATTATTATTTATAAAACGCCAACAAATTCCGCAGCGCTGTACAATAGGATATACAGCATCTCACAAATGTGTAGATTTATTTCAATAATTTTACACCTCTGCTCGGTGCTTTCACACTATGCTGGGATAGTCTGTGTGCTCTCTATACAGTCCTATTAATGAGAGCTAGAGGTCTATGTGTACTGAGCCGGTCACACTATGCTGGGACAGTCTGTGTGCTTTCTATACAGTCCTATTAATGAGCGCTAGAGGTCTGTGTGTACTGAGCCGGTCACACTATGCTGGGACAGTCTGTGTGCTTTCTATACAGTCCTATTAATGAGAGCTAGAGGTCTATGTGTACTGAGCCGGTCACACTATGCTGGGATAGTCTGTGTGCTTTCTATACAGTCCTATTAATGAGAGCTAGAGGTCTATGTGTACCGAGCCAGTCACACTATATACTAGGATAGTCTGTGTGCTTTCTATACAGTCCTATTAATGAGTGCTAGAGGTCTATGTGTACTGAGCCGGTCACACTATGCTGGGATAGTCTGTGTGCTCTCTATACAGTCCTAATAATGAGCACTAGAGGTCTATGTGTACTGAGCCAGTCACACTATATACTAGGATAGTCTGTGTGCTTTCTATACAGTCCTATTAATGAGTGCTAGAGGTCTATGTGTACTGAGCCAGTCACACTATGCTGGGATAGTCTGTGTGCTTTCTATACATTCCTATTAATGAGCGCTAGAGGTCTATGTGTACTGAGCCGGTCACACTATACTGGGATAGTCTGTGTGCTTTCTATACAGTCCTATTAATGAGAGCCAGAGGTCTATGTGTACTGAGCCAGTCACACTACACTGGGATAGTCTGTGTGCTTTCTATACAGTCCTATTAATGAGAGCTAGAGGTCTATGTGTACTGAGCCGGTCACACTATACTGGGATAGTCTGTGTGCTTTCTATACAGTCCTATTAATGAGAGCCAGAGGTCTATGTGTACTGAGCCAGTCACACTACACTGGGATAGTCTGTGTGCTTTCTATACAGTCCTATTAATGAGAGCTAGAGGTCTATGTGTACTGAGCAGGTCACACTATGCTGGGATAGTCTGTGTGCTCTCTATACAGTCCTAATAATGAGCACTAGAGGTCTATGTGTACTGAGCCAGTCACACTATATACTAGGATAGTCTGTGTGCTTTCTATACAGTCCTATTAATGAGTGCTAGAGGTCTATGTGTACTGAGCCAGTCACACTATGCTGGGATAGTCTGTGTGCTTTCTATACATTCCTATTAATGAGCGCTAGAGGTCTATGTGTACTGAGCCGGTCACACTATACTGGGATAGTCTGTGTGCTTTCTATACAGTCCTATTAATGAGAGCCAGAGGTCTATGTGTACTGAGCCAGTCACACTACACTGGGATAGTCTGTGTGCTTTCTATACAGTCCTATTAATGAGCGCTAGAGGTCTATGTGTACTGAGCCAGTCACACTACACTGGGATAGTCTGTGTGCTTTCTATATAATCCTGTTAATGAGCGCTAGAGTACTGAGTCGGTCACACTGTGTCAGGAAATAGTGTAGGTTACAGGAACACAAACATGTATTTCTGAACCCTATAGTGTTAAAACCACCATTTAGGTGGCCTGACCCCCCTTAGCCCCTTAAAAGGTAATAAAACGACAAGAGTCTGTGAGCACTGGCATCGCCAGAGTTCCACCTCCTTGTTGACATCATCAGAATTTATGATTTCAGCTAATCCAATGCTTTTGGATTGGCTGGAATCGGCAAGAAGGCAGGACGGGGTCAGGACCAAACGCCGGCTTGGCCAATCAGCACCTCCTCATAGAGATGGATTGAATCACTGAACTCTCTCTATGATGAGAGTTCAGTGTCTCCATGCAGAGACACTGAATGACAGTCACATTGTGCAACACTGCCCCAGGAAGCACCTCCAGCAGCCATCTGAGGAGTGGCCACTGGATGTGTCCTTAGGGGACAATGTATACACTGTATTTTGCAACACATGGCAGTTTTACAAGAAAATGCCTGTAGGGACTGACTATACTCACCAGAACAACTATATTAAGCTGTATACTATACATTACGCTGTCGTTTTTCTGGTGACTATAGTGTCCCTTTAAGTAATTTTACGGAACCACAGCATAAACATGTCTTTGGGCTATCACTTTTGTGGCTCCAATGATGTTCTTGCGGTGGAAGCATTTTTGTCTTTTTTCTAAATAAAAATCCAGTGACCCCATCCTTTGCACTTTCCCAGTGCCTTACGGTAATTAAGTACTGGAGGGTCAGAAAAAAGGAAGCAGATGTGAACTTAGCTTCAGCCCCCAGTGACAGATTCCCCGCTGACTCATGTCCCAATCTCCCCTTCTATGGAGAGATTACAAACCACAAAGCCATACACGTTGTCATAGTCATCATTTCACTTAAACAAACAGCAAATCATGGGGGATTAGCAACCGACTTTCAAAATTAAACTAAAACAGGAGGCCCCACAAAACTGCACACATCTAACAAACTCCCTAAATGACAGACATTTCATTGAACATAGCTAGGAGTGCTGAATGTGGGCACACACTCGCTTATATTGACTTTATCAAACTGTTTGGGCAATTTCATAATTCTGCAAGGAGGACCTTAAACAAGACTTTTTTTTAAATGTGGTGCACTTCATATTCTATTTGGAAACCCTTGTAGAAAACCTAATGGAGCGTCTTAACATAAAAACCATAAATAAGTATATATATATATATTAGAAATGAATCAATGAGGAGCCATCACTAGTCCCTAAACTTCACGACCAACTAAAACCCTTAGCTAGGAGTTGCGCGATGTCATTTTAAAAAATGATTCACCATTTTTATTTTTCCGTTTCCATTGAATGTCTGACTGTCCTGGCACTTCGAGGGCATTCCATGCAAATTGCCGCATCCCATCCCCCATCTATGGTGCTATATACATTGGACACAGGAGTGCTGCAGACGCCAATGTGAGCTTTGACTTCCATTCGCTTTATTTAGGGGCTTCAGGGGGCCTTAGGGGGGATTGCTTCCTTCAGAGAAATGAAAACCATTCCAATAAATAAAAATAAAGGCTGGGAAAAAGGAATGAAAGATGCCCAGGTGACAGATATATCCACAACATTTAGGCCAAAATAGACAATTGGAAAAGTCTTCAACTCTGCTATCCTTGACTAAAATGTGCAATTTCCTTGTAGATTCTCCCCAATCCCCCCTATAGATAGTAATCTACATATGTTTGAGAAACTAATGCGAGCTGGGAGCCTTGGCTTCAAAACTTTAGACCAAAGTCTGCGTGAGAGGGAGAGATGGGAAACAATTGGTCTCCCCCAGTTCCTCTCTATCCTTCTGGGATGCTGCCCCTTCCTCAGCTGTTCCCTGGCAGAAAGCCCCCTCCCAAAATCATAGGCCTCCTGTCAGCACGGCACAGCCTGCACACCACATGCTGCAAGAATCCGGCACGGCTCACTTTGAAGTGTCTTCTTACAGAGTCAGAGGGTCAAAGGGAATAAAAAAAGACCCCGTCTCTTTACCCTTTTTGGGGTTTTAATCTTGTAAAAGGAAAATCACTATTTTGAATGAACATTGCCACAATAAAATCTAGAGAAATGTGGCCATTTGTCCTGTGGAAACAGTCAGAAACCCCATTCTGAGCATTATCTAGTAACAATGAGAACGGCCCTAACTTGTCATTTTCACAGGGTGCCGGTGACAATCATGGCGTTATGCGCATGCATGTCGAATCCTTGTTATATGGTCACGGTATTTCCTACTGAGCTCTTAGCATGCGCAAGGATCACACTTAAAAAGTGATCCCAGGGCAGGTCGGCCCTGTTCAGAGACTCCATTTATAGTGAATGAAGAAGCTGCGAAATGAGCCCTTTTCCTCATAAACACAGACCGCGATCATGAAATGTTTGCACAAGCAATAGTCACCGCTAATTGTGTAATCATTTGTAAATAAGGTTAGAAAAGGGTGAAGTACTCTGCAAACTGCACACAAACACCCTCTCAAGAAGCTTAGTCAGTTTACACTGAGAGTGTGGATTACACATGATGGGGGGGGGGGATTCTGCCAATAGGGATCCCTTTCCCCCCGATTCACACTCACCAAAGGCAGGTATAAAGCTCTGCTTCTTTAGATGCCGAATTTAATATATGCACTAAGTTCCCAAAATAAGAGTACATCTTATCCAACTTTAGGATTTCTGCACTATTATAAAACGCCTCTGGGAATTAACATATTACATGATCTGCCTACACAGACTGCGTCAGACAGACGATTCATTAAATCTACCTACACACGCAGAAGGATAATTTGTAAAAATGTGAAATGAAAAATATCTTCAGAAACTACAGAATGATTCAAACATTAACGACAAACAGGTAGCAACGCATTTTCAGCAAAAAGCCTTCTAAAATCTCTGAGAGAATATAATTCATGAAATATGCACTAAAATGTTCAAGGACGAACCAGCAAGCTGAGAAGGAGAATATTGAGAATTCCCAAAATAAGCATTTAAGGAAAATGTCACATTTTAGTTCTTTATCTAATCAGCCGGCCAGCAGACAGTAAGCAATAGGAGATCAGAGATAAGATTGGCTGCAATATCTTGTTTAGATATGAGCACAGTGATAAGACACAGTGTTACAGAGTCCAGTTACACTGCTATGGTACATTGGGATATTTAAAGGGACAGCATCACCCAATATATTGCAGTAAAATGGAATGTTAAACAGGACCTAAAAATAATTAAAATTAAAAAATGAACCCTGTATAACTCTTGCCTTTTGAGATATACATACAGATGCATCTCAATAGAAGATAATTTCAATTGGCATATAAGCGGGTACAGAGCTCTATTAAGGCGGGTGCACGGGCTCTCAGGCACCTTAACATTCATGACAGGTCATTGGTAACGACGACCGTTTCGTGGCGGTCATCATTTAGAGGTGGACATATAAGGTTAGACCTTTAGAAGAGAGTGTACAAGATGGGTCATTAGAAACCAGCTACTCGTGCACAGGGCGTCACCTGCGTACTACATAGAACTTGGCCAAATCCCATTTTTAAGAATCCCCGCAGATCATAATGGCAGAAAATAAAAACTGAACACAGCTTAGATTAACTCATTAATAATTCACAAAGTCAGCCATTTATACACAGAACATAGTGTTTGGAGTTGTAACACTTCGATTTTAGTCTCTAAGCTTTGGGGCCCGTGGGCACACAGTGCACGGTGTTAGTAGTACAATAAACCTTTCTTTTGGGGAAAAGCAGCTCTCTATGTAAAAAAAAAAATACATATTTAATAATTCCCTTGTACAATCATCGATGCATAAACACTTCAGTTCATATTAATCTACAATTTGAAAGTTTCAATACAGGATAAATTTCAACATAAAAATGGGAGAATGGCGGCCATCAACGAGCTGAACCGGCAACAGGCAAAAACACAGCCACATTCTTTCTTATTACAAAAAAAAAAAAATATACGCGTGTTTTAATCACACAATAACTCCACAGAAAGCCATAAAGGGAGGATTAAGAAATCAGACAAACAGAGAGAGGGGCTCAGCCAAAATAACCCCAGAGAGAATTCAAAAAGGTAATGTCTGGCAATGCTGCTTTACTGAGTCATTGAGCCCAAGAAATCGGGCTCTGCCAAGTACGAGAAGTTCAAACGATTCCCATAATATCATGGGATCCGTGGGAGAGCGTCCCCTGCTGATCTATTGAAGGTCTCACTGCGAGAAGGCTGAGAGCTCCAAGGAAAGTAGATACCGAGTTGAAGACAACAGCTGGATTTCTGGCTGGACCATTGACTGGATCTGCACCTCGGCCCCCTCCAAAAAGAAGAGGACTGAAATGAGCTGCTGGGTATAAGGAGAGCTTCAATAAAATTCTCACCCCCTACTTTCTCAATGGTATTCGTCCTCTTAATATACTCGTCTTCCTGAGAATTCATCGGGAAAGGAAAAAGAAAAAAAACAGATCTCTCTATAGCCAGAAGCAATAACCTGGATTAAAAAGCACAGTGCGACGAGGACAATGAAGAGATTAAAGATGAACTGAGGAATTTATGTCCAAACACATAAACATGTGACTGTCTTGAGTCCATGGGAGGAAACATATAGAGCAAGAGAAGAGAAGAAAGATAGGAAATTTACGCTGGGGTGTATTATAACGCATTCATATATATACGTCTGGCACGCCGAACGTGGCTAATTCCTGGTCTCAGAGTCCTGGAATTTCAAGAGACACTAATGTATTTACTTAGACCCAGTTTCTTTAAGAAGAAGAGAATTAAGCTCAAATATATACAATAAATAATGCTTTTGTTTTAAGTAACTGCTATTGGTCCAGGAAATATTTTATTTTACAGCAGAGAGGCAGCAGCCATTACTTTATTCTCACGTCATTGATCATAATTCAAAGAATAACCAATGAGAATTGAGCTCTGAATTCAAAAAGCCCGCCTTGTTTATTCTGTGTGTCTGTGATTCATCTCTTCTCTATACATTGCCAACGTCTTCCGTGGGCATTAACGTCTTCCATGTAGGTTACAGGAAGTAAAATGTGAAATCGGAAAGATTGTTTTTACATAGTGAGGTGTGTGCATGTGCGTGAGATTGGACAGAGTGATCAGAAAATGCTGTTGTATTAATTAAATGAATTTTAAAGCAATTTAAAAACAAAATTGGAAAGGAACAAAGTGTACAATATTGTTTAATTATATGTGAATTTGCAGGAAGTTTTACTAGGGTGTGGAACGAGTCACTTACTCATGCACAGGATGTCATGTTGAGGGACGCAGTCACCAATCTGCACCTCCGTCTCTGCACACTCTGTCCGGCACGGTAAGCAGGGCGACATTCGGCTCTTCTCCTCCGAATAGGATCCTTTGGGGCACAGCTGGCATTGTGTGTTTTCTGTACGGGTGCAGACAGAAGTTACCCCGAGCCCTTTGGAGCACAGCTGGCAGGGAACACAGGTCCTGTTGCTGTAATGTTCAAATTGTAGAAAATGCCCATCTTGGCACCGGCAGACAGTGTCACTCTTGGAAGTACAGCTAGATTCTATGGATTGAGAGGGACCCTCACAGCTAGAGCAAGGCTGGCACGTGTCAGTGGCACTGCTGGAGTCTGAGAAGGTTCCTGTAGAACAAAGAAATGTCGTATTAGCAAGATACGGTACAGGAGGTGGCCCCAGATTTAACACTTCTGCTCCTGCTAGCTACAAAAATCACACACAATATGAAGATCCACACAGAAAGTCATGTAATCCTTTGTAGGAGATGGTAGTAGAGAGGGGCACACAGCAACAAAGCAGATCACTGTAACGGGGCGACTATACATTACCGATTCATCTCCCCTGTTTCTGTACTGATGTCAACGAGGCAGAGATCTTTCTTTTTTCCATACAGTTGTCAAATATAAGTTTTTTTGTAGAAAAACCATATTCTATTGTCAGGTCTTCCCCCCATTTCGAATGTGCCTGATTTTCAAGTTATAGCTACATAAAAGTAGGGGTTATATTTAACCTTATTGTCTTTCCTACTGGAGGATCCATCAGAATATTAATAAGATCACAGTGTTTGCTTAAAGAGACACTCTACGTATCACTATCACTCCAGCTTTTTGTAGTGATGCTGGTGCCATTGGGCTACCTAGAGACCCCCCCCCATCACTTCCAACATGAGATTTTGTATAGAGAAAGTATATATATTTCTGTTTATTTTTAATAAAAATTATTTTATTATGTTGCTTGGCTTTCTGGTTATAGTATTCTGGACATCATGGCTGGTTTTCCCTGTGTATTTTTATTTTATATATACACTACTGCTCATACCAAAAAATAAAGTTATTTATATTGAGATATTTCATGATATTTAATACAATTTCCAGGTAGTTTACGTTTACAATAAACAGGTAATTTATGCCAAAGTAACCAGGAAGTGATCCCTTTCTATTAGTTTCCATTTATAGTAAATAGTCAGGACCCCCGGCTGTGAGCTCACATGTGTCCTGTTACACAATGGCTGGGCTCGTGCCCCTCATCCTTGATACCTAAATACACAATCCAGCTATTGTACAAGGGTCGCAGAGAGAGTAGCTAGTGATATCTGTACCCCTACTGTGCTACAAATAAACACCCTCCATGAAACGATCTGACAAACCGGAGTGCCCCTTTAGAACAAGCCAAATGTTTATCATGGATCCTAAAAAAATTGCACAACCCCCCAAAATAAGACACACCTCACTTACTGTATGTCAAACGTGTTGTGTCAGAATTAATCTTTGTCTTGGTTTATCTATTATAGAGCGCTGCACAATATGTTGACACTATATATATATGTACATATAATTGTAACTGAACACTTTCCTGGCATTTTTCTATTGGGTTCCTGCGCCTGCATACCATTAACTTACCATCAGTGCAGGGTTTACACACTGTATCTTTGTCACCACACGGCACTGCTACGCCATAGCCCGGGTCACAGAGGGAGCAGCACTCACCACTACTTGTAAACTGGCCGCTTGTGCATCTGTCTTCAGCGACCGCCTTGATGGGAGAGAAAGAGAGAACGTGATTTCACTTAATGCAGACAGAGAGAGCGACGACTTCATTAATATCATTACATCACGATGACATCACCGTGCCTCGGCTTACGAGGACATAGCTAGTAAAGCTTAAACATGGCAAACATTAAGGACCCCTAAGCCCATGGTGTCAATGTATAGCTGGGAGAATTCCTAACATTTACACTTACATTTATAAAAAGATTACAACGTTCCGGACAGCGGAATATTACACGATGCGACGTGCTTTGAGTCTGCAGCTTAAAGGATAACTGTCAATTTTTATTAATATTGAAAGTACAATATCACATGTGATACAATTCTGCTGGGTATTATTTAGCAATGAATATACATGAGTAAATGACTCTATTTAATGCACCTCACGGATTAGACTTGCTCTATGGGGCAGCCATCTTTAGTCCTCTTTGGTCGGAACACCAGTTATCTATTTAAACAAGCACAAATTGAAAGTTTGAAACCTTCCCAGGGTGATATTTTTAGATGCCCAGTGCATGGGCACAATGTCCAGATTTGAGAGGACGCACTAGTTCTTTATTTTCTGCAGAATCTTTGGTCAGATAGAGCCTTTAAGATGGCCGCCCCTGTTGCTAAGCCCAGAGATGCACTGAACGGAGGCACTGACATGTATGCATTAAAACATTATACACAGCAAGGTTGTGCAACATTAGACTTTTTATTTAAAAAATATATAACAAAAAGACAATTTTTCTTTAAACTCAAGAAGAATAACAGGCTTTTAATGTCTGCTTAGTTGCTTCTCCCAACCTCCCATTCCTTTCGAACAATCATCTATCGTTTGTTAAGGAATATGGGAGATTGAGTCACTGATTTAATTCTACAAAGAATCATGGACTGTCAAGCTAAAACCTTACAAAAAAAAAAAAAAATAATGTGCAATTTTTTATTTTTTTTAAATCACATACTATATATGCAAAATATAAAGTGAATTTGCTTTAATTTTTTCTAAGGCACTTTGACCAGGTCATACAGAGGGACTGTGCCATTTATTTACAAGGCCTGGCCTTTATTACCAGGGGGTTAAAGGGTTTCTTGTATGTGCCCAACAATGCACTGTAAAAGCCTTTGATATAAACGAGGGGCTGGGGCTGTACTGCAGCCAATTTACATGTTCTCACACCTGCCTGTGCTTTGAAGAGGATAAAAGTAAATAATTCCGATAAAGTCTAATGTACCCCCCACAGTGAGACAGGGAATAGAGCTGGAAGACAATAGCAAAAGGATTGCCACATTGTATTTCATCTTTTTAAAAAATCTGCATTAAATACAATTTAACAAGTACAGGAAACTGGATTTGGCATTTGAAAGGTAAAGGTGCACAGGGAAAGGAAGTGTATTGAAACCTTTGTTAGCTGGGAGCAGGATTAACAACGCAAACTGAAGGGATTTCCCAAATAGAAAGGTTCAAACGCCTCATTCCTGAAGGTGGGATGGTTTAGTAAAAGTGTACTTTCTGTGCTGAGAGCAAAACTCGGAGGATCTTCGCCAATCACCATGAAAAAGGCATTCAAATAAAAATCAAAAACTAAACAAATATTTTCCTATAAAGGCACAACCGTAAAACAAACACAAGACCACCAAGGAGATGAGAAAACACGACTAACTTGGCTTTTGTACTACCAAAAAAAAATAAAAAAAATCAGCAACTGGCGTGATATGTTATATATATATATACCTGCTGTCTTCACTCAGGGGCAGCCATTGGCCATGACTGGGTTTATGACTGTCTACAGTTTTATTGTAAAGCGCTGCAGAATAGGCTGGCGCTATATAAATGCCAATAATAATACAGCAGAATGCAATAAGCGTGCAATGGTGCGTAGTGTGCCCCTTCTAAGTGATAAAAGGAAGGGACAGGTGGGCTCAGGAATAAAATATTAATTTATTGTCTGATTAACGACAGCTCTCCAACCTTCCTTTTTAGATTTTACTAGCATTTTGACATGAAAAGCAAAAAAATACTTCCTGTGATTTTAAAACCAGTCCGTGTTTAGTGCGGCCACCATTACCACTGATCCCGAGCCAATTTGAAGAAAAGGTAATGTATATTAGCTTTTTCGCGACTCCTGCAATGCCCTCTTGGCAGATTTGTACATTCCGCACTCTGTGCCCGTCTCCCTCTATGCTGGCATTGCCCCAGTGAGTAATGTGTGTATCCCGCACTTTGTGCCCTGCTGTCTTGTATGGCAGCGTGCCAGTCTGTAATGTGTGGCTTACATGCCGTTTATTTAATTGAGACCAGCGCGGGTTGCTACACAAACACACACTCAGCTCACAGGCCAGGTCACACAGGGCTCTCTGTTCGTACGATGCAAGACACAGACGCAAGTGTCACAAGTCGAAACCTTACAGAGTGAAAGGCATTTCATTCCTAGCAAGAACCTCATCTAAAAGCGTCCGTGTTTGGGAGGGTCAAAGGGAATGGCTGAGGGTCTGTTATAGTAAAGTCACTGCTGTCATATGCTTTTCATTTTAGACCCGCTGCACGAAAACGTCTAATTAAGCCTTGCAAGGAAAAAACTAAAACACAAAATAAAACGCTCTATAAGTTTATTATACACCGGCCGAGGCTGCTAATCTGCGGGAAGCCAATTTCCTCTGCATCATACTCCGGCTCCAAATATGAATAAATACAGGAGGTTAAAACACAAGGACGGTTCTGTATAAAGAGTAATTCTGGGGCAACGCTAAAAATGGAGCAGTTACCATGGCGATGGATGGAATGAATTGCTCTGCGTTTAGCACTTTATCCTATATGTATGAATATTATACGTTTATAAAATATACTAACTCTGCGCAGAATATATAAAATATATGGAAATTGTAAGATGCTGAAAGAATGGCGGCGCTGTGATTTTTGGCAATGGGAAAAAATATATATATAATTTTGATTGATTTTTATAAAGTTCAATGAGTGGATATTTGTCCAGCTGCAGTATCTCTACTGACCACTCGATTGCCAACTGAGGAGTCAACGCTGCCTGTAATCTGTCTGAGCTTAATAAAATGAGTATCACGGCCTCGGGTGTTAAAGTCCATGCACCATAACCACTACAGCACGCTGCCGGTGCAGGGCTTAGCTTATTGGCTGAGAACAGCTGATTCTTTCAGCCAATGAGCTGGCCCTGCTCTGCTGGAAAGCTAAGAGAAGCTCCTAGGTCTCACTTCCTATTAGGAGGAAGAGGGCAGGCAGGAAGTGGTGCTCAGCAGATCAGCCATTACCAAACGGTTTGACTACTTACATTGGGATGGTGCCTGGGCACTCCTGGAACCATAACTACTACAGTGCACTGTAGTGGTTGTGGTGCTTGGAGTGTTCCTTTTGTCTATGGTACATTAACCTTTGCACCTTTGACACTTCAGATGAAGTGATTTACCCCAACAATGTTTGTTTTGCACCATAACTGTGTGGGGCGCCCAGGGGCAAGACGGCACGATGAGGAGCATCCTGGTCCACCAAAAGGACAGGGGATCCTGAGACATGATTCAATGGACCATCCATAAATCTTCGGTTTAGCAGCCATGAACACAGTGATAGCAAGGCGCGGCAGTATTAATAAGCAAATGTTTATTTATGATCCAGTCTGTTCAGTTCGTCCCATTTCTTTACTTAATTCTAGTTATATTATCGGTCCGGGGTTCCTTCCCAGGTAGTGAACTTGCATGCTCAAACTGCCAGTAAAGACATGCGCTTGCTGTAATTGGCTCGTACAGTGATCATAGACCCCGGGGCACATAAAATTCGATTATTAACAGCTTTAAAAAGTATAGTCATGTTCTGAATAGGAGAAACCCTCTAAGGATTCCTCTTATTAAAGGAAGTGATCCAACAATTAACACGGTTAGAGCGGAGCAATGTGTTGAACATTATCCTAAAATTCAGCGCAGCTGCAGCCCCCAAGAACATGGATAAGACCCCTGTCCCAATAACTCAAAACTAAGCCCAGGACCCAGAGCCGCATAAACCGCCTTAAAGTGACAGCATTTGGAGCAACAGTGGAAGGTTTCCATATAACAGGATTTGAGAATATTTTTTCACATACATCCAAAGGGATTTGCAGCCCTTCGATCGCCCGCTCTGACTGTAAAAAGAATCATCAGTCGATTAACAGCCACTAAAACTGTTTCCAAGTATTCGTCCCATCTGACCCAGCTTTCTAGGGGTTAATGGTATCATGAAATCATACCGAACCATCCCCACCGCTCTGCCGGATCTTGTTCTAATTAAGCAGGTTCCCCCCCTTTCTCTCTATTCTTCTTTTCGTTAAACGATCGGATTACACAGAACAAGAGCCATATTTGGTGAGGACACAGCTGTCCTCTCTCCTGCAGAGGCTGCAGATTGGCACTGAGCATCTGGATACAGTCAGACATCAGAGGGACACCCTAAAGGCAAGAGAGGGGAGCAGGAAAGGGAGAGGGGGCTGCCCGCCAATAAATTCACAGGAAACACAGAGACAGACTCTGCCAGTTCTTGGTAAGAGCAATGGCAGGTCAGAGACCAGATAAATGGGGGCAGCTGGACCAGGTTGGACTCATGGGAGTCAGATTGTTTACGGATAGATGTTATCAGCCGCTGCTTGCTGAGGGTGATGGGCCTTGGAGCTGAAATACATGGGAGCCAAAAGCATCCATCCAGCCCTGGTCTGCTTCTAGGGGCCACAAATAATCCTGCCCATATTGTCCTGGCAGAGAGAAAGCCAAATCTGTGTGCCCCAGGAACGCTGGATTACTTTATTTCTGACTAATGGGACTTGTCGTCCAAACAGTCAATATATGAGATATAATGTATCCATTGTGTAGCTGAAATTACCAGAAAGTATGTAAATTAAAAGAGCTCTCTCCAAAATGGAGGAAATGGTCCAGCGAAGCAGCGCTGAGCTGAACATATCCCATAAATCTCTGTGGCAGCGCTATCTGCTTAATGACAGCTTCATTCACAGCTCTACAAGCTGATCAGTCAAATCGGATTCAGCTCGAGCTCTATTACAATAAGCTGTGAAAAAAGGTGTCGAGGGGAGGGGGTGTGTAAAAAAAACTGGATGTACGGAAGCAGAAATATAATTACCACCATTGACAGCAGTTACTAATGGAATAGGCTGGTAGCTGTGTGACTTTTGAAATGAAATTTGTGCACCATAACTACTGCGAGGAACATAGCCGGTTATGCTGGTTAACTGTACCTTTAAATTAACCATGGCCCAATGGGAATTTAGAAATCATGCCCTGAATATGAAAATTATACAAATCAATGCGACTTAGTTGGGTGTTCACAAGAGGCACACCTTCCAAAATTTCAAACAGATAATGAGGCATCATTTCATTTTTTGGGTGTAAGTGGCATGGCCAGAGACGGGAGGGAAGGGGTGTGGGACTATTCTGAGAAATTTTAGGTGACGTATTAATCATTTATACAACTAAAATATAATTTATAACAAGATAATTTACACAGACTGATTTCTAAACGCATTTATTGTAGTTTAAAGACACATTACTGGGAGTATTATTGCTGTGGAGCTCTGTTATACACTCAGACACATTACTGGGAGTATTATTGCTGTGGAGCTCTGTTATACACTCAGACACATTACTGGGAGTATTATTGCTGTGGAGCTCTGTTATACACTCAGACACATTACTGGGAGTATTATTGCTGTGGGGCTCTGTTATACACTCAGACATTACTGGGAGTATTATTGCTGTGGAGCTCTGTTATACACTCAGACACATTACTGGGAGTATTATTGCTGTGGAGCTCTGTTATACACTCAGACACATTACTGGGAGTATTATTGCTGTGGAGCTCTGTTATACACCCAGACACATTACTGGGAGTATTATTGCTGTGGAGCTCTGTTATACACTCAGACACATTACTGGGAGTATTATTGCTGTGGAGCTCTGTTATACACTCAGACACATTACTGGGAGTATTATTGCTGTGGAGCTCTGTTATACACTCAGACACATTACTGGGAGTATTATTGCTGTGGAGCTCTGTTATACACTCAGACACATTACTGGGAGTATTATTGCTGTGGAGCTCTGTTATACACTCAGACACATTACTGGGGTATTATTGCTGTGGAGCTCTGTTATACACTCAGACACATTACTGGGAGTATTATTGCTGCGGAACTCTGTTATACACTCAGACACATTACTGGGAGTATTATTGCTGCGGAACTCTGTTATACACTCAGACACATTAATGGGAGTATTATTGCTGCGGAGCTCTGTTATACACTCAGACACATTACTGGGAGTATTATTGCTGTGGAGCTCTGTTATACACTCAGACACATTACTGGGAGTATTATTTATGTGGAGCTCTGTTATACACTCAGACACATTACTGGGAGTATTATTGCTGTGGAGCTCTGTTATACACTCAGACACATTACTGGGAGTATTATTGCTGTGGAGCTCTGTTATACACTCAGACACATTACTGGGAGTATTATTGCTGTGGAGCTCTGTTATACACTCAGACACATTACTGGGAGTATTATTGCTGTGGAGCTCTGTTATACACTCAGACACATTACTGGGAGTATTATTGCTGTGGAGCTCTGTTATACACTCAGACACATTACTGGGAGTATTATTGCTGTGGAGCTCTGTTATACACTCAGACACATTACTGGGAGTATTATTGCTGGGGAGCTCTGTTATACACGAAGACACATTACTGGGAGTATTATTGCTGGGGAGCTCTGTTATGCTCTCAGACACACCAAGGTAAAACATTGCCAATTTGTATAAAGGGCAATGTTTTCTTTGAAGGGTAAAACCCTCATACTGACAGACACTAGAGGTGTTTCCGGTTCAAATACTAAGTAAAACTGCAGCTCATAAGAAAGCACTGGATTCAATGTTTCCCTATGAGAAGCATTGCATGCACATACAGAAACCGCTGCGCACGTGCATTCGTGCAACTCACTGAGCGGGCCCTCAATCCCTCTGTTACGGTGTCACTATACCCCACTCCCTCTAACATGTAAACTCACTGAGCGGGCCCTCAATCCCTCTGTTACGGTGTCACTATACCCCACTCCCTCTAACATGTAAACTCACTGAGCGGGGCCTCAATCCCTCCGTTACTGTGTCACTATACCCCACTCCCTCTAAACATGTAAACTCACTGAGCAGACCCTCAATCCCTCTGTTACTGTCACTATACCCCACTCCTTCTAACATGTAAACTCACTGAGCAGACCCTCAATCCCTCTGTTACTGTGTCACTATACCCCACTCCCTCTAACATGTAAACTCACTGAGCAGGCCCTCAATCCCTCTGTTACTGTGTCACTATACCCCACTCCCTCTAACATGTAAACTCACTGAGCGGGCCCTCAATCCCTCTGTTACTGTGTCACTATACCCCACTCCCTCTAACATGTAAACTCACTGAGCAGGGCCCCTCAATCCCTCTGTTACTGTGTCACTATACCCCGCTCCCTCTAGCATGTAAACTCACTGAGCAGGGCCCTCAATCCCTCTGTTACTGTGTCACTATACCCCACTCCCTCTAACATGTAAACTCACTGAGCATTGCCCCTCAGTCCCTCTGTTACTGTGTCAGCTATACCCTACCTCTAACATGTAAGCTCACTGGAGCAGGACCTCAATCCTCTCTGTTACTGTGTCACTATACCCCACTCTAACATGTAAACTCACTGAGCATTGCCCTCAATCCCTCTGTTACTGTGTCACTATACCCCACTCCCTCTAGCATGAAAACTCACTGAGCAGGCCCTCAATCCATCTGTTACTGTGTCACTATACCCCACTCCCTCTAACATGTAAAGTCACTGAGCAGGGGCCTCAATCCCTCTGTTACTGTCACTATACCCCACTCCCTCTAACATGTAAACTCACTGAGCTGGGCCCTCAATCCCTCTGTTACTGTGTCACTATACCCCACCTCCTCTAACATGTAAGCTCACTGAGCAGGGCCCTCAACCCCTCTGTTACCGTGTCACTATACCCCACTCCCTCTAACATGTAAACTCACTGAGCAGGCCCTCAATCCCTCTGTTACTGTGTCACTATACCCCACTCCCTCTAACATGTAAACTCACTGAGCATTGCCCTCAATCCCTCTGTTACTGTGTCACTATACCCCACTCCCTCTAACATGTAAACTCACTGAGCAGAGCTCTCAATCCCTCTATTACTGTGTCACTATACCCCACTCCCTCTAACATGTAAACTCACTGAGCAGGCCCTCAATACCTCTGCCATTGTCACTACCTCACTTCCCTGCAACATGTAAACTCACTGAGCAGGCCCTCAATCCCTCTGTTACTGTGTCGCTATACCCCACTCCCTCTAATATGTAAACTCACTGAGCAGGGGCCTCAATCCCTCTATTACTGTGTCACTATATCCCACTCCCTCTAACATGTAAACTCACTGAGCAGG
>OW240915.1:7289834-7355781 GCA_933207985.1 Pelobates cultripes
TCACTGAGCAGGCCCTCAATCCCTCTGTTACTGTGTCACTATACCCCACTCCCTCTAGCATGAAAACTCACTGAGCAGGCCCTCAATCTCTCTGTTACTGTCACTATACCCCACTCCCTCTAACATGTAAATTCACTGAGCAGGCCCTCAATCCCTCTGTTACTGTGTGTCACTATACCCCACTTCCTCTAACATGTAAACTCACTGAGCAGGGCCCTCAATCCCTCTGTTACCGTGTCACTATACCCCACTCTCTCTAACATGTAAACTCACTGAGCAGGGCCCTCAATCCCTCTGTTACTGTGTCACTATACCCCACTCCTTCTAGCATGTAAACTCACTGAGCAGGCCCTCAATCCCTCTGTTACTGTGTCACTATACCCCACTCCCTCTACCATGTAAACTCACTGAGCAGGGCCCTCAACCCCTCTGTTACTGTGTCACTATACCCCACTCCCTCTAACATGTAAACTCACTGAGCAGGCCCTCAATCCCTCTGTTACTGTGTCACTATACCCCACTCCCTCTAACATGTAAACTCACTGAGCAGGCCCTCAATCCCTCTGTTACTGTCACTATACCCCACTCCCTCTAACATGTAAACTCACTGAGCTGGGCTGGGCTCCTCTTCCCTCTGTTACGTGTCACTATACCCCACTCCCTCTAACATGTAAACTCACTGAGCAGGCCCTCAATCCCTCTGTTACTGTGTCACTATACCCCACTCCCTCTAACATGTAAACTCACTGAGCAGGGCCCTCAATCCCTCTGTTACTGTGTCACTATACCCCACTCCCTCTAACATGTAAACTCACTGAGCAGGGCCCTCAATCCCTCTGTTACTGTGTCACTATACCCCACTCCCTCTAACATGTAAACTCACTGAGCAGGCCCTCAATCCCTCTGTTACTGTCACTATACCCCACTCCCTCTAACATGTAAACTCACTGTAAAGGTTCTGCAATCCCGGCGCTCTATAAATATCATAATAATAATAATAATCTGACTGCAAATTCCATGATCTGATTTCAGACATGGACTGGCAGAGAATTATGGGAAATGTAGTCTGACAGCAGAGTAATAGTTCTCATTGGACAGAAAGATCCCCATATATACTCTATAACAAGCAAGATGCGCAAAATCATGGTTCCAGAGACGGGTTATTATCCCAAACAGTTAATGAGGACCACAAATACCCCGTTCCAGGAAATCAGAGGGTCACTAGATTCACTGACTGCTTCCATAGACCGTCTGGGAGCAAAAAAATATTACGATGCAAACTCTCTGCAAGTTTCTCTTGGATCATGAACGAACCCTTGAGAATGAGATGCCAGACTGTCTGCAACAGCGTCCCCAACCAGAGAGCAAGCTCTGTGGGCAAGCATGCAAGGGAAAGGTGCCAGGCTGCACTTTAACCCTTCCATTAAAGGAAATTAGGAATTTGAAGCCCTTTTTCCAAGCAAGCTAAATGCTAGAACTAACATCTCACTAGTGTAAACGCTGAATGGGCAACTGAATATTACACATAACGTTTAATCGATACATTCATCAAACCTGTCACCAAGAAGAGAGGCAGAATAAATCCTGCTTTAGAATAGGTGAATTAGTTAGTGAACAAGCTAGGAAATTCTCAAATCGTGGCCAAGGCTGCCACGTGACACAATGTGTCAGGGTGTACAGACATTATCACTAAAGGGAACACTTCTTTTTTCTTTTGACAGTTATATAATTACATTGTTTCTGCTCTATAACTGTTTATTATAGTAAATCCAAGATTATAAATCCTACCATATCTCAATACGGAAGGTATGAGATATAACGTATACAGTCTCCCAGGAGAGAAAATGGACAATAATTGGTTACAATATAGAGGTTCTGACTGTCCAGAACCCATCCAAGCTGGCCAAATCCCAGAATGTGTGGCCAAATTCCGGCCTGTGTGGCCATAACGCAGCCTGTGTGGCCAAATTCTAGTCTCTGTGGCCAAAACCCAGCCTGTGTGGCCAAATTCTAGTTGGTTTGGCTAAAACTCGGCCTGTGTGGCCATAACGCAGCCTGTGTGACCAAAACCCCACCTGTGTGGTGAAAACCCCAGATAAACTACTTTAATGGTTAGAAGGAATGTCTGGCACCTCTTGGCTTATTCAGCACCGCAGCATCTCACAAGAACCTGATTTCTTGCACCAGGTAAGACATAATACCCGTCAATGTTTGGTTAATACCCAATACACCCAAATACCACATAAACAAAGAACAGAAACACTGCTGTGGGGTGAGAACCATGATCTGATAGCTGGGGCCAGAGGAATCCCCTGGGTCAAACCGCTGTCAGATACAAGATGGAATTATTTGTTGACACCAAAGATGAACAGATAGAGAAGAAAACCAGGGGCGCACCCAAATATTCACACCCTACAACTGTAATAATTCCAAAGCACATGGTATCTCCATTCCATAACGTTGGCCTAGCGTGCCTCCCACAATGCACTGTGCCTCCATCCCAGCCATCCACACAGTATGGCAGTCTGCGCCCTGAGAGGCTCGCAAACAGCAGGGCTGTGCAAACATCTCAGAGGTGCCACATCCTCTCTGAGCTTCCCCTGTTAGTTTCACACCGTTTGTCCTTCCTCTGACCAGACACACATGCTGCGTACGGTACCCTGGACCTTTTCTATGAAATCTCCATCTCGCTGGTATTCATTGCATTACAGTGACCCCGAGCACCCATGCATGTCAGAGTTCATCTCACAAAATATTTTATGGCAATTCTTTCTGCACAGAAAGTTATAATTTTATATTTTATAGCAGAGTGTACAGCAATGCCTGTTTCTCATTAACGTAAAGACGCAGTCACCATAACAGACCCAGTTGAACAGAAAATCCATTCTGCGTAATAGTGATGTCAAGGAAATAATGGCTTCCAGAAAGGACATTTTAGGCCCATTTACACAGCCAGCGTGTTTTAAATTGTGAGCCACCATTGGTTTTTTTCTGTACATTGTAGGTAATTCAAGTACAAACGCAAAAAAGACTATAATAGGAGAAAGCAGTGCAGTTTGCTTGTATCAAGTAAAATGCCAACATTAACATCCCATTGTATCGTTCTACAAATTCCTGTCTTTCCACATCAGCTTTCCCCCACTGACAAATGGCTTTGTACACCGTACAAAGGGCCGTAAAATGACTCACTTCTGAAACACTTTATAGACACCAAAGTTTCAAATCTTTGAAGTCTGTTGATCACGCAGCTCTCAGCAAAAAAAAGAAAAAAAAAAAAAAAAAAGTTATTTAAGTGGAAATGTAAAAGTATTTTGCCTCTTTTTATTTTGATTTAACACTGCATGTTCTGCGGTTAAGAGTTTTAAAAACTCCGACATAACACTGCACAAACCATGCAATTTAGTTAAATTTGCGAACATGTCTATTTAGATTCCCATCACGCAACAGCCTTACCCTCTAGTACAAATGGAAAAACCTATTGTGCCCACTTGGGTTCCAGCACTTCTGATTATTGCCCATTTTTACTAAAAAGGCAGCCATGTTGGCGATTTACATAGAGCGAGTACGGAACATCTAAAACTTTATCCGCACCTTCAGCTGACTTATATTTAGAAACCAATATAACGCTTTAAATGCGTTTTGTTCTTTTTAAATGAACACCTGTCTACATATATATTCTATTTAAGTCCATCCACTGACAACATGAGATAAAATGATAACTAAGATAAAAAAGAAAGTCAAAAATAAATACAATTAATAAAAATTAATTAACCCATTGTATGCCAAGCAGAACCGCACACACTGCCACCTCTGCAGGGCTAGGCAACCTACGGCAAACCAGATGTTATGGACTACATCTCCCCTGATGCTTTGCCAGCATTATGACTGTTAGAGCATCATGGGTGATGTAGTCGACAACATCTGGAGTGCCGAAGGGTTGTCGACTCCTGCACGACGGTTAGTCTTTAACCCCTTAAGGACACATGACACGTGTCACATGTCATGATTCCCTTTTATTCCAGAAGTTTGGTCCTAAAGGGGTTAGAGTTATACAAATTTTTGGCCAGTGACAGAGTCTCCTGCTGACTAATCGAATCCTCTGACATTAACGCGTGGGACATCTTTCATCCCCTCCTGCCTAATCTTTTGATAGGATCAGAGGGTGCGTTTTTTTCCCTAATGAGCGGCAGCATGTATAAACAAGTTTACACATCCTTCTTTCTAATCCTTGTCTGCCATGCTTCTCCTTTACAGCTTTTCCATGGGAGTCATTTGAGGAATAAAACACCTTTTTTGTGACATCATCACACAGAGAGCTCAAACACAGAACGCGTTTTGTCTGCCAGGATGTATGAGAGGTTTATAAGCGGAGCATTCTTGACCCCATGCCAAAAGAGCTTGCAATCTAATTTGCTCTGCATGCTGCGGCGCACAGAGAGATATTATTTTAACCCTTCGTGGGCCACAGGCATGAGCCAGGCATGGTCAGTGGGTCGTATTCACTAATCTCAGAATTTTAAATAAAGGAAAAAGAAAATGACCATATCATATACAACAAGTAGAGCTGGTGAAATCGATAAACCGGGAGAATGTCTCCCACTTTGGCCTAAAAGTTTCAAATACCTGTTCAATTATTCATTATTGGCAGATTAGTGTCTTACTGTGACAATTTATCACTTGGGAGTTCATTTATTAAGTTCCATATCGTAGTGAATTGAAGTCAGAATGGCAAAGAACACCTGTAAATTCCCTGTTTTGGCATATTCTAAATAATTGTTTTGGGGTTTTTTAGGAGCACCAACATGTTCAGCAGCGCTGTACACAAGGTACACCAACAAGTATTTAAAGCAAGAAAGCATTTCCTAAGTGCAAATGCCATTCGCCACTTTGCAGAAACCAAGGTGAAAATAGTGAATTCAAAGCCAAGTTTGCTAATTATAAGTGGACATCTCACATGCACATACAGGGGTGTTGTACAATGTTACACTCAGCTGTTGTGGCATGAAAGTTTTACGTTTTTCGTTATTTAATGTCGAGGGGTTTATCTGCTAAATATTCAAATTTACAGTCAAATTGCAAATAGTACTCAACAGGTTTTTCACAAAACAGAGAATTTGTGGAGAGTTGCACATTCTGAGCCAGGACGACAAGTTGCAAAGCTTTTTAACTTTTTCATTTTTCAAAGCTCCAAAAAATAATAGTGGGAGTTTGAGGAGGACCGAATTTTGTAAACTTTTACAGCTCGGCTGGTTTGGCCCCAAATTTGTAATTCCCTTCCACTTCACAAATAACACAGAAAAAAACTGGACTATTCTGACTTAAATATTGCCGTTTGCGGTTAATTCACCATTCGGCGCATATCATCTCTATCATATCATAAAAGCAAATTGAAATCATTTCACAGTATTTATTACTTGAAGAACTGCTGCGGTAACAAGTCACATACATTTATACAGAAAGAAAAAAAAATGAAATGACTGCCACCCTAAACCTCTATGACTTATGCTGGAATCAGTTACAGAATATTGTCTGCGCTTATCCTGCATATAAATTGAAACTAATCATCACATTAGCCAGACATTGTTCATACTGTCCTGGTCATACTGGCCAATGTACAAAACAGAACCAAACAGAAAAAAAAAGTGTAGAAGACAGCAAATAAACCGGTTAAGGTATAAAACCGCTCACGCCTAATACTCGAACAATAGGCGCCCAAATGCCAAAATCTGGGCAGCAGCCCTTTACCAGAGTGGAAATAACCCAAAACTCCAGAACTGAGTCAGTCTGGACATTAGACAGACAGCAAACACTGAACAAAGTATAAAAATCACTGAATCCCACAAAAACTGACTTAGCTTAGATGAAATCACTTTGTAAATAGGTACAGCACTGAGCTGGCACTGAGGGGGTTACAGCCAATAATACACTACTCACCTGGCTAAGCAGCAGCAGTGACACAGTTAATAGGATCCCACTCAGATACATGGCTCCCAGACAGATGTTCACAGCTGGAGATCAGATTTGGGGTTCTTGTTAGTCCAGTATAGAGACACTGTGCCCAGAGTAATCCTGCTCTGTAAGAGACTGTGCAATGTAGCAATGAGAGAGACACTGGATCCTGCTCTGTAAGAGACTGTGCAATGTAGCAATGAGAGAGACACTGGATCCTGCTCTGTAAGAGACTGTGCTATGTAGCAATGAGAGAGACACTGGATCCTGCTCTGTAAGAGACTGTGCAATGTAGCAATGAGAGAGACACTGGATCCTGCTCTGTAAGAGACTGTGCAATGTAGCAATGAGAGAGACACTGGATCCTGCTCTGTAAGAGACTGTGCAATGTAGCAATGAGAGAGACACTGGATCCTGCACTCTCTCTCTCTCCCAGGGACCCAGCTTCCTCAGTGTGAGTGCTGAGTGCCCACTCTGTACCCAACTAACAGCTTCAAACTGCCTCTAACATCCAGACATAAAAGAGGGGAATCTAAGAGGCTGGGTGGGAGGGAGGCAGGAGGAGGGAGAGGGGGGAAGCCTCCCAAATCCTTAAAAAAGGAAGAAGTTTGTAGGATGGTGATTGGAGAGGGGGCAGGTGAGGGAGGGAGGGGGAAGGTTTCACCAACTTGGGTGGAGAGAAAGAGAGAGAGAGAGAAAGGAGACAATGGCTTTTAACTATGTAAATGCTGCATTAACTTAAAGGGGACTTACTGTGCCAACAACTGCTTAAAGGGGACTCACAGTGTTAGTAATAATGAGTATTAGAAATAACCGACATACCGCTTTATTAAAGGGGACTCACAGTGTTAGTAATAATGAGTATTAGTAATAACCGACATACCGCTTTATTAAAGGGAACTCACAGTGTTAGTAATAATGAGTATTAGTAATAACCGACATACCGCTTTATTAAAGGGGACTCACAGTGTTAGTAATAATGAGTATTAGTAATAACCGACATACCGCTTTATTAAAGGGGACTCACAGTGTTAGTAATAATGAGTATTAGTAATAACCGACATACCGCTTTATTAAAGGGGACTCACAGTGTTAGTAATAATGAGTATTAGTAATAACCGACATACCGCTTTATTAAAGGGGACTCACAGTGTTAGTAATAATGAGTATTAGTAATAACCGACATACCGCTTTATTAAAGGGACTCACAGTGTTAGTAATAATGAGTATTAGTAATAACCGACATACCGCTTTATTAAAGGGGACTCACAGTGTTAGTAATAATGAGTATTAGTAATAACCGACATACCGCTTTATTAAAGGGGCTCACAGTGTTAGTAACAATGAGTATTAGTAATAACCGACATACCGCTTTATTAAAGGGGGCTCACAGTGTTAGTAATAATGAGTATTAGTAATAACCGACATACCGCTTTATTAAAGGGACTCACAGTGTTAGTAATAATGAGTATTAGTAATAACCGACATACCGCTTTATTAAAGGGGACTCACAGTGTTAGTAATAATGAGTATTAGTAATAACCGACATACCGCTTTATTAAAGGGGGCTCACAGTGTTAGTAATAATGAGTATTAGTAATAACCGACATACCGCTTTATTAAAGGGAACTCACAGTGTTAGTAATAATGAGTATTAGAAATAACCAACATACTGCTTTATTAAAGGGAACTCACAGTGTTAGTAATAATGAGTATTAGTAATAACCGACATACTGCTTTATTAAAGGGGACTGACTGAACCAATGATAAATTAACTATCATTTACTGTACTAATAATCACTCAGCTAATACTTTGTTGAAGAAATGTTCACTTAAAGGGGGAACAGCAGACTAATATTTATAAAGAGAATTTACTGTGCTTATGATTACTTTGAGGGCACTCTAAGTACCATAACCACCATTGAGCATTATAAAACTAGAAGTCCCAAGACACCATCCCATTAATAAGACTCATGATGTTTTTAAATGTTTTGACACTTACCTGGGCCCCCCCTGGGCACCATCAGTCCGGCCCCTTAAGACCCCTTAAGATACCCTTAAGGTATCGATACAACAGAAGTTCCCCTAGCTTTGCCCTACTTTGGAAATAATTCATTGGATATAGGGTACATGCTCGGCCAATATATCCCATCCAAAGATGGACGGAACGGACTATGTTTACGGAGAAGTAAGAATTCAGACTAGAGGGGCATGGGGACTCAGGTTAAGCTCAAACTATTCTCAAACAGGGCGATCATTAAAGGACAACTGTCATCAAATTGTCGGTTCTTGTTTTTTTTTTAAGTTTACTACATTTATTGAAACTTAATGATATTTATTTAATTTATGGATATTAATTTTTTATTTTTTTTAGAAAGGTGGAGCGGCCGTGTTAGGTCTGCTGCTCGACCTAACTTACCTGCTGCTGTGATTGCCCTGTGCGAAGCTGCCGCAGGTACGTTAGGTCCAGCACCAGGTCGTCAGATAAGAGTAGAGTCAGACCTAAGAAAATGATTTTTTTTAAAAGTCAATATACAACATGTACAACATTGCAAAAAATATAATTTAAGGGCACCTGTCATATCCCAAACAACTTATTAGATTGAGTAGAAAATGATATCTAATTGTTGTACTGGCAGTTTTGCAAATGTATAGATTGAGAGAAAAAACGATTTAAAGATATTTTTCCTCCCAGCTGCCGGTGTGCCGAGGCATTGACTGACAAGGGAGAGCTGGAAAGAACTCCCACAGAGTCTCCAACTGCTCTCCTCCCACAGCGACATTCCTGACCATAACCACTACAGCATACTTTAGTTGTGATGGTGCTTAGAATGCCCTTTTAAAGAGACTGTCACTTTCCTGGTTTTGTTTCTAAATTGATAATTTTGTTGTTCCTCTATTTGCCCTGGTTTTCCTTTTCCTTTTTATAGTTATACATAAAATAGGGACTACGTTCCATTATAAGGAGGGTGATCTTTGACATTTTTGGTAATGGGCGGAGCCTTAGCAAGGTTCCTTTTTAGTGTCTAATTTTACCCATAATCCATCAGTCAAAAGAATCCAACAAAAATCAAAGAGCAGACATTATGGACAGAGGAGAACGAAATGGCTGCGCCCATACATTGAGATCCAGTGCAAGGAAGAAGAAATAACAAATATAAATCACGGTCAATGTAAATTTGATAGACAGGTATAATCATTAAAGGGACACTATGGCCACCCAGTGACTACTTCGCCTCGTAGACGTGATCTGGGTTCCGTGGTCCTGTCCCCTTTATTCTGCAATGTAAAGGTTTAGAGAAATTGCAATAACATGCCTCTGAACCGTCCCGATTCTCTGGACCTGCCCCGTCATAGTCCCATGGAGTCCCGCTGTTAGGACCACCAGGGAACTGTCCCCAGCATTGATAACACAAGAGCATCATTAGAAGTGCTTGCTCTATGTTAAGGGAATGAGGACCCTGCAGGGAGCAATAAGGCACTGACACAAACAGCCAATGGCGGCACAGCCCCCTCCTCCATAATGCCTGCCCGTCCTCGTCTTCACCACCTCCAGCGAGGGCAGTAATGTCAGGCTGCAGGGACAACTTGGCCTCAGCGCTGGATAAAGGTAAATTTTAGCTATATATTTTTTTAATTAATTTTTTTATAATCTTTTATTAATTATGAAAACATTGGGTTTTGGTTTGAATGACTATTTGAAGGGGAATCGCTGGACTTATACTTTATTAAATGTTTAAAGGGATCCTACAATGCTACTAATCACTTATAGAAAATAACCTAGCGGGTTAATACTTTATTAAATTAAACCTAGTGCGTTAAAAGGTACTTAAAGGGGACTCACTGGACTAATACTTTATTAAAGGAAACCTAGTGCGTTAAAAGGTACTTAAAGGGGACTCACTGGAGTAATACTTTATTAAGGGAAACTCAGTGTGTTGAAAGGTACTTAAAGGGGACTCACTGGAGTAATACTTTATTAAGGGAAACTCAGTGTGTTGAAAGGTACTTAAAGGGGACTCACTGGACTAATACTTTATTAAAGAGAAATCATTGAGCTGATAATTGAGGAATTGCTGATCCAATATTTTAAACCATTGGTCTCACTGGCTGATATCATCAAATCGAGGACTCACGTTACAAACAGGCACAATCTGGGATCTATAAAGCAACATATTATCACCAAACACTGGAACTTTCTGCCACTTCCATTGAAGGTTTTAAACCATTGAGTTGGGCAATACGTGATTTGTAGTAATTATTACTGTAAGACCACTGACATATAAATGACCATTAACTCCTCCTACTGATACCTGTATCTCCTCACTGACTCCTCCTACTGATACCTGTATCCCCTCACTGACTCCTCCTACTAATACCTGTATCCCCTCACTGACTCCTCCTACTGATACCTGTATCCCCTCACTGACTCCTCCTACTGATACCTGTATCCCCTCACTGACTCCTCCTACTGATACCTGTATCCCCTCACTGATTCCTCCTACTGATACCTGTATCCCCTCACTGACTCCTCCTACTGATACCTGTATCTCCTCACTGATTCCTCCTACTGATACCTGTATCCCCTCACTGACTCCTCCTACTGATACCTGTATCCCCTCACTGACTCCTCCTACTGATACCTGTATCTCCTCACTGACTCCTTCAACTGATACCTGTATCTCCTCACTGACTCCTCCTACTGATACCTGTATCCCCTCACTGATTCCTCCTACTGATACCTGTATCCCCTCACTGACTCCTCCTACTGATACCTGTATCCCCTCACTGACTCCTCCAACTGATACCTGTATCCCCTCACTGACTCCTCCTACTGATACCTGTATCCCCTCACTGACTCCTCCTACTGATACCTGTATCCCCTCACTGACTCCTCCAACTGATACCTGTATCCCCTCACTGACTCCTCCTACTGATACCTGTATCTCCTCACTGACTCCTACTGATACCTGTATCCCCTCACTGACTCCTACTGATACCTGTATCTCCTCACTGACTCCTCCTACTGATACCTGTATCCCCTCACTGACTCCTCCAACTGATACCTGTATCCCCTCACTGACTCCTCCTACTGATACCTGTATCCCCTCACTGACTCCTCCTACTGATACCTGTATCCCCTCACTGACTCCTCCAACTGATACCTGTATCCCCTCACTGACTCCTCCTATTGATACCTGTATCCCCTCACTGACTCCTCCTACTGATACCTGTATCTCCTCACTGACTCCTCCTACTGATACCTGTATCCCCTCACTGACTCCTCCAACTGATACCTGTATCCCCTCACTGACTCCTCCAACTGATACCTGTATCTCCTCACTGACATCTCCTACTGATACCTATATCTACTCATTGACTCATCCAACTGATACCTGTATCCCCTCACTGACCCCTCCAACTGATACCTGTATCCCCTCACTGACCACTCCAACTGATACCTATATCTCCTCACTGACATCTCCTACTGATACCTATATCCCCTCATTGACTCCTCCAACTGATACCTGTATCCCCTCACTGACTCCTCCAACTGATACCTGTATCCCCTCACTGACTCCTCCAACTGATACCTGTATCCCCTCACTGACTCCTCCAACTGATACCTGTATCTCCTCACTGACCCCTCCAACTGATACCTGTATCCCCTCACTGACTCCTCCTACTGATACCTGTATCTCCTCTCTCGTTGTACTGATACCTGTATCTCTCTGTGTATTAACACCTGTATTTTATCATTCTTTCTCTCCCAGTTATTACTGACTGGCCTAATTCACAAGGTGACATTCAGTTTGGAGTTAGACCATGATGTGTTACTCTCCACACCCTGTTGAGATCCCTCCAATAGCCCTAGTGGATGTTTTACAATATCCTGTGTATTTTTATTGGTGCAATCACTGCTTCTAGCTGCAGGAGAAACACCTGTCCACAATGAGATAATTAGCTCCCTGGAGCAAGAATCGTATAATAAAGGGTTCATACTACGTCTTTTATTATACATGGACAGCGTGATTTAACCCCTTAAGGACCAAACTTCTGGAATAAAAGGGAATCATGACATGTCACACGTCATGTGTCCTTAAGGGGTTAAACAGAATTGTAAATCCACCCAAAAATTATGAAATAATAGATAATCACCAAATTGTTGGGAGCAAATTGAAATGTACAGGTTAGATTGATTCTGAAACCCAGGGACAAGTGTAGACTGATGGTTTTGTCTGATCATTGTATGGAAATTCACATATTGCAAATATCCCACCAGGGACAACTTCAAGTAAGTATATCTCACCTCCGCTGCACCCTGGGCCCCTGCACACCACCACCTGCACATCACCATCACTATAACACCCAACACTGTTACATTCAGACAACACTAATCAACAGAACTGGAGAAATTAGTTTGGACCTCAATGTGGACTAAGACAGTCCAATCCTGGTCAGCTATTGGCCTTCGAATCCCAGAATTCTCGATTCTTGGCCCTTTATTATTATTATTATTATATATTCCACTTATTAATGTGTAAAATAAAGTCATTCTGTATAGGGAGAACTGGGAACCAGAGTATTCGTGGTGTTGTAACGTGGACAATATGGGGATCTACAGGGAGTGCAGAATTATTAGGCAAGTTGTATTTTTGAGGATTAATTTTATTATTGAACAATAACCATGTTCTCAATGAACCCAAAAAACTCATTAATATCAAAGCTGAATATTTTTGGAAGTAGTTTTTAGTTTGTTTTTAGTTTTAGCTATGTTAGGGGGATATCTGTGTGTGCAGGTGACTACTACTGTGCATAATTATTAGGCAACTTAACAAAAAACAAATATATACCCATTTCAATTATTTATTATTACCAATGAAACCAATATAACATCTCAACATTCACAAATATACATTTCTGACATTCAAAAACAAAACAAAAACAAATCAGTGACCAAATAGCCACCTTTCTTTGCAAGGACACTCAAAAGCCTGCCATCCATGGATTCTGTCAGTGTTTTGATCTGTTCACCATCAACATTGCGTGCAGCAGCAACCACAGCCTCCCAGACACTGTTCAGAGGTGTACTGTTTTCCCTCCTTGTAAATCTCACATTTGATGATGGACCACAGGTTCTCAATGGGGTTCAGATCAGGTGAACAAGGAGGCCATGTCATTAGATTTTCTTCTTTATACCCTTTCTTGCCAGCCACGCTGTGGAGTACTTGGACGCGTGTGATGGAGCATTGTCCTGCATGAAAATCATGTTTTTCTTGAAGGATGCAGACTTCTTCCTGTACCACTGCTTGAAGAAGGTGTCTTCCAGGAACTGGCAGTAGGACTGGGAGTTGAGCTTGACTCCATCCTCAACCCGAAAAGGCCCCACAAGCTCATCTTTGATGATACCAGCCCAAACCAGTACTCCACCTCCACCTTGCTGGCGTCTGAGTCGGACTGGAGCTCTCTGCCCTTTACCAATCCAGCCACGGGCCCATCCATCTGGCCCATCAAGACTCACTCTCATTTCATCAGTCCATAAAACCTTAGAAAAATCAGTCTTGAGATATTTCTTGGCCCAGTCTTGACGTTTCAGCTTGTGTGTCTTGTTCAGTGGTGGTCGTCTTTCAGCCTTTCTTACCTTGGCCATGTCTCTGAGTATTGCACACCTTGTGCTTTTGGGCACTCCAGTGATGTTGCAGCTCTGAAATATGGCCAAACTGGTGGCAAGTGGCATCGTGGCAGCTGCACGCTTGACTTTTCTCAGTTCATGGGCAGTTATTTTGCGCCTTGGTTTTTCCACACGCTTCTTGCGACCCTGTTGACTATTTTGAATGAAACGCTTGATTGTTCGATGATCACGCTTCAGAAGCTTTGCAATTTTAAGAGTGCTGCATCCCTCTGCAAGATATCTCACTATTTTTTACTTTTCTGAGCCTGTCAAGTCCTTCTTTTGACCCATTTTGCCAAAGGAAAGGAAGTTGCCTAATAATTATGCACACCTGATATAGGGTGTTGATGTCATTAGACCACACCCCTTCTCATTACAGAGATGCACATCACCTAATATGCTTAATTGGTAGTAGGCTTTCGAGCCTATACAGCTTGGAGTAAGACAACATGCATAAAGAGGATGATGTGGTCAAAATACTCATTTGCCTAAGAATTCTGCACTCCCTGTACAATAGAATCCGTAGAGTTTTTCTTCTCAGTCTTTGAATTTTCTGTCCAGACATATTCCCTGCAGACGGACCTCGTGGAGTACCCAGCTGCCAAAACACAGTGTGGACCCATCACACGGGACAGTGCCGGGACCAAGAGTGTCACATCCAATCCAGCTCTTCATTCTTGTCTTCACTTCAAAGAAAAGATGAGGATTCAATCAACAGTGTCATGTAAAAAGTGGAGAAAAAGAGAGCGAAACAGTCCAAGAAAACAGAATAATAATTCTCACTTCTTCCATTGCATTATTTATTATATTTATATATTCTTGTCTATGGCTGACGGTTTGAATGTCATTTTGTCCCTTTGTACTCGGTGACCGAGGAATAATAAAAGGACACGTTTATTTAATTTGTACAGGTGAGATGTGGCGGCTCGTGGTGGACGGGTCCTGTGTGCATATTATTTATTAAAACATCCGACTCTCTGAAATGAATGGATGTTTCCATGAAATATAAAGGATTCTCACTTCAAAGCCCTGCAGCATCCAGAATCCTTGACTTGTGATCAGATAACGTAATCAGGACAAGCCCTTATCTCTCCAGCAATTTGTTGCTGAGCCCCATGTCACCTGAGACATGGGGCATATTCACTAAACAACATGTCGGCACAGAGTCCAATGTTATTTACTTTACTGATTTTTCTTTCAAAGTGAGATTTTCATCCGTTTTAAAGAGGCGTCTGCTGTATCTGCATTTGGCATGTAAGTTACCTGGAATTCTTTCTGTCCACTAGCCAGGTAGCTTATTCACTGCAGTGTGAATTGCTGGGAATCTTTGACAATACATATAAAGTGAATTTCCCATATTAGGCCGCAATAGCCAGATTGGAATTTTTTTTTTTTTTAAATCACGTTTTGAGTTCCACTATTTGAATAGAATTCCAATCTGACATTCACTTGGAATTCTCACCAATTCACACGTTATTGAATAACCTTGTACAGGGTACCCATCCATATATCTTTGTATCCAGTGTATCTGTGTGCTGGATGGGTAGGGACTCATGGGCCACCATGTACATGTTCTGGGGATACAGAGCCCAGAACCCAGCAATCAATCAGTGCCACACTTTACATACTGCATAATTAGCCATTATTTAAATGCTTAATCAATCACATGTTAATTAGAAAAATAGAGAACAATGTAAGAAGCCCAATCATTTCAGGTTTCTTATCCAGAGGGAAACATCAGAACCCATGGGTCCCAAAAAAGGTACCAAAGATAATTTGCCACATTCACAACCGTCTCACCGAATAACACGGAGAGACACAGACAGACACTCACAGGATTTTACTCACTAAAACAGGAATTGTGGACAAACGGTAAGAGATTAGTAAATCTTACACCAAAATAGCTAAAGAGAATAAAAAGGAAAACTTTTTTTGCCATTTTTTCTGTCAATTTTCCTCATAATATACTCAGCAGATTGTGCCCAATATATTACTCAATCTAACAGAAAACACAGTATATTGTAATAAAATATTAAATATTGTCCATTCGGGGGATAAATACTCTGCTTTGACCTGTGGGAACAGCAAGAAAAGAAGACAAACAGGTTTTATCCACTAAAGTCCAAATTGCAGCAAATTAAAATATGAATGGCAGGATCTGAGGAAGAATATGTGATCCAGGAAAAGCCCCAGCTTGAATTTGACCTGCCTGAATTGTACCATTTGCATTTTAATTTAGTGAAATCTAAGGACTGTGTATGGAAATGTGTGCCAGTTGGCATGTATAGTGAGGAGGAAAGGCTGCATTGTGTGTACTAGTTTAGACCTGCTGTTCCTACAAGGAGTTGTAGCAATCATAGAATGTTATCTACATTGAGTTATTTAGATAAGGAGATCTCTACTTGTCCTTCTGGTCTTGTAGAGGAGTTTACATGGGGGAGAGGAGGAAGTGTGATATGGGGGGGTGGGGGGAGCAAGATTTGGCCTTAGGGTTTATTTGTAAAACATGTAGACAGACAGTAGCAGCAGTCCCAGCTCCTTTGATCTCCCCAGGTGCCAGTTACTGTGTATTTGGGTTTATGGGGGATAAAAAGATTTCACAGCATGGAGACGATTTAACCCTCTGCTCTCTGCACTGTGACCAAGGAATGAGATAAACACCCTCTTAACACAACTTAAAGGAGTTTTAGGTCTATTAGTCTGTTTTGCATGTCGGTTGTCAAGTGACTGTTTGATGAATAAACCCCCCACACGTCCCCTACTATATCTGACTGATTGTTGGGGGACTATCTTGTATCTCTTTAATTTAATGGGGCAAGTGCCACAAATGCACGTAGAGGCTTATGGTGGCTGTGAACGATGTCAAGAAATAGTTTGGATGCCCAAGTGCCAGTTTAAAAGCAGCGTAAAGCGGAAAATAACTTATTTTAACTTGCAGACTTACATCTTTCATTTTCTTTTAAATATAAAATTCAATTTTATTGCATATGCACCCATGGATCTATGGAACACTTATCTCTTCCTCTTGGGAGTAAGACTGTGACTGTGATTTTTGCTTTTGTCCCAGCTATACACATAACTTTCAACACACATTAAATAAGTCAAACGAAAAGACAGGGACAACTCCAAGTTCTATATGCTCCTGGCGGCCCCTTATTGTCTTTGAAACATCATATTTATATGTTTGCTATTTTATATCTGAACATGTCTGATGGTACCATAACTACTTCCACAACATCCGCCACCTGTTATGGTGGCATGATGTACAGGACCAGAAATTTGCCAGACTGCAGACCAAATGGTGTTTATTAGCCAGGCTAAGCGCCACCTTTCTCCTCCTGGGAGTGGAAGAAGGAACACTCCTCGGGGGAGGGACCTAGAGATCTTTCTAATAATGGCTTTGATCCTAGGAGCAGAGCTGACATTTATACAGAGTCATTTCAAGTTTCACTGAACATGCATTTGAGAGGAGGTCTGTCATTTCAAAAAGAAAACTAAAATGCACTCTATCCAAAATAGATGGCACAGTTACTCCTACAGGGAGTTAGGTCACACCATTGTATCATTTTTGGAAACATGAAGGTTCTGGGCTGTGACCAGAGACACTGAGCGCTCGGCCGGGGAGTGAATAGCATTGAATGTGGGATCATATGCAGTAACTATGTCACCTTCTACAGAGCTGCTGATAAAAGCTTTGGGGGGGGGAGATCTCAATAAAGGAGCTTAAGGGGGCTGAAAATCTCAAACCCCTGCAATTGGGGGATCAATGAAAGTCTCGATCACTTTCGTAGAGAATAAAGTCTGAGACATAACCGTTAGAACCCTCCAATTACAATTTAATTCTCTTTTATAAATTGTTTCTAAGTATAAAAAATATAACGTCTTCAGGACAGCTAAATTCAGATTATTCCTGACTTCACGAGTACGAGCTTTGGCACAGAGGTCTTGCCAGGCTAGCTTTGGGACACACTGTGCCTGCTCCCCGCGGGGAGTGGGATCATTGTCAGCCCTGTGTGTTTATTAGCGAGCTCTGCCAGCAGGTAACAAGGTCGGAGCATGTTGTCTCAGCTGTTCTCCTGGTATCACTATCCTACCTCCTTCTGAGCTGTCCTGATAGATCCCTGGAAAATGCCCCTCCACCAAGACCTGGTGTCCCCCATCTGACACTTCAGGGGCGTCTGTGGAATTAAAGGTCACCGTACAGTTGTTAGAAAGGCAGCCACATGCTCCACAGCTAGTGGGATATTTATTGATCCCGTTCTGACCCAATATTCTAGACTATTGCTCTAAAAAAGTTTTAGGAAATAAAATCAGCTAAGATCAATATGAAACACAGGGGGATAATTGTCACAGTGATTTGAGAAATGGCAGTTAAATTCGTCATTATTTTTATCCTAAAAGTGACAGTTTTCTTCATAGTAAATTCACAGTAAGTTTTCGCATTTCTTGTCTTCTCATTTCCAGAAGACAAATTTTTAGTGATGGAAAAATGTTGGCACTTTTCTGCCATAATACCATAAATTCCTAATGATATATTGTATTCATAAAATCGCTGTGTCGGATAAAATAATTTCTATACTGTATTCAATAATGACAGTTAGGGCACCAAAGCAACAGATAAAAAAAACAATTTAATAAATTGTCCAAAAACTTCCTTTGATAATTGTCCCCCGCAATACAATGAATGTCTCTAGACTGTCAGTTTCTGTGAGCAGGGCCCTCTGCATCTCTTGGTTCTTTCGATATTGTTTTGTCTTGTTTTGTCAGTTTCAGAGAAACTGCTATGTTTACATTAGGGTTAATCCAGCCTCTAGTGGCTGTCTCATTGACAGCTGCTAGAGGCGCTTCCTACTGTGATTTTCATTGAGAATGCTTTCCTATGGACTGATTGAATGCGCGCGCGGCTCCTGCCACGCATGCGCATTCAGCCGAAGAGGAGGAGAAGAGGGAGGAGAGGAGGAGGAGAGCTCCCTGCCCGGCGCTGGAGAAAGAGGTAAGTTTAACCCCTTCCTCACCCCTGAACCCGGCGGGAGGGGGACCCTGAGGGTGGGGGCACCCTCAGGGCACTATAGTGCCAGGAAAACGAGTATGTTTTCCTGGCACTATAGTGGTCCTTTAGGGTTACTAGATCCATAATGTTTTTCTGGATAAATATTGTTTCATTATTGTGCTGAAGGGCAAGGCATGAAAAGTGCTTTTTATTTGCTGCGGGAAATAAAACAATACATAACTCATGTAACATTATCTTCCTGCACTTTATGAATGTTACATATTCCAAGGCAGCACTTTTCATGCCCTACCCAACAGCATGAAGGTGTATTTTGTAACTTCAACGAATAAAGCAGGAGTCTCGTTCTCTTTAAGGCAGATAGAGCAATGCTGTTACCAGATATTTCAGGACTATAGGCTGATGGCAGCTGGTACGCAGCACTAATGAAACCTGCAAGATTTGATGCTATAACACAGAGCATTTTGGCTCAACTTAAAGGGGCAGTTTAGGCACCATAGTAGTGGTTATGGTGCCTGGAGTCCCTGGGTCCATTCCCACATTAAATAGTCACCCTGTTTCCTAGTAGTTTGAAAGTTGCTTCAGTCCTCTGGAAGCTTACCCAATAGAGTTATCAATATTGTCCAGATTTAAATTTAATTAATTGTCTCAGAGTGTCAGCTGACAGCTAATTAATAACTGACCATGAAATAATGTGTGTGTTTTGAAACCATTATCTTAGCTGTAATTCAGATGTCAGTTCTCCAAACGGTGCTGTTTAGTGAATAATCCCCGGTTAGTAAGAGATCAGATAATATTGTTATTTAATTTAGTGAGCCGCCTCTAACGTGTATTCCCATCAATTCACATAACAGTGAATAACTCTGAGTATCTCACAACTTCCATCTTTCTACTGCAACAATCATCACATTCAGTGATAACCTATTATAATTATTATAGCACCAACATTTTCGGTGGCGCTGTATAATGGGGCATAGTAAGCTCGTTTGAGCAGGGTCCTCTTCAACCTATTGTTCCTGTAAGTTTTCTTGTAATAGTCCTATTTATAGTTACATCCCCCCCTCTCAAAATATTGTAAAGTGCTGCGGAATCTGTTGGCGCTATATAAATGGCAATAATAATAATAATAAAATTTATACATTTAGACAAATGCCAAATAACTAAAAGGTAACATAATATAGATGTGAGACCTTAGTTCATACAGATACAAGTTTACAATATGCCAGGCACTTTTAAATCGCAATTAATCACCGGCATAAATTAGACGTTTTTAAGTCTTATGTATTTCTCACCATGTGTTTCATTTCCCAAACATGTTAATCCATTGTACTACACCACAGAATATGTTGGTGCTTTATAATTTTATCAATATAATCTGCTTATGATAAAATATGTCCCCTGGCTTCCCAGCAGCCATAAATAATGAGCCCCATTCTGGTTGTAGCAGGCAGCCCTGGCAGTGAAGCAGTTAACGTCCCCCTCAGGCCTGGCAGTGAAGCAGTTAACGAGTCCCCCCCCCCCCCAGGCCTGGTGGTAAAGCAGTTAATGTTCCCCCCCAGGCCTGGCAGTGAAGAAGTTAATGCACCCCAAGGCCTGGCAGTGAAGCAGTTAATGTCCCCCCCCCAGGCCTGGCAGTGCGAAGTAAGCAGTTAATGTGTGTCCCCTCCCCAGGGCCTGGCAGTGAAGCAGTTAATGTTCCCCCCAGGCTTAGCAATGAAGCCTTTAATGTCCTCCCTCTCCGCCCCATGCCTGGCAGTGAAGTAGTTAATGTCTGCCCCCCCGCCCCCCTACCCCAGGCCTGGCAGTGAAGCAGTTAATATTCTAATTGAAACATAGAATGTGACGGCAGATAAGAACCATTTGGCCCATCTAGTCTGCCCAAAAAAATTCTCCCTCCCCCCTAGGCCTGGCAGTGAAGCAGTTAATTCCCTCCCCTCAGGCCCGGCAGTGAAGCGCATAATGTCCCCACCAGGCCTGGTTGTGAAGCCGTTAATGTCCCCACCCCGGCCTGGCAGTGAAGCAGTTAACGTTCCCCCCAAGCCTGGCAGTGAAGCAGTTAATGTCCCCACCAGGACTGGCAGTGAAGCAGTTAATGTTCACCCCCCCAGCCTGGCGGTGAAGCAGTTAATGTCCCCACCAGGTCTGGTAATGAAGCAGTTAATGTTCACCCCCCAGGCTTGGCAGTGAAGCAGTTAACGTCCCCCTACCCAGGCCTGGCAGTGAAGCAGTTAACGCCCCACCCCCCAGGCCAGTGCAGATACTGTATCCCCTGCTGGAAGCAGACAGTTAGTGTATTCAGAGAAAGCTTGTTTGTTAACAAACTGTTTATTTCCTGCAGGACACAATACATCAAAGGCTTGTGGGGGGAGGAAGTGATTGAAGTGCAGAATATAGGTGCTATTATGGTTTATGGGGTATCTCCAGGGCCTGCTCTAATTCCATGAACAAGATACAGGGAACCTGGCTCACATTCTATTAATATGGGCCTCTCGCCGGCACAAAGGGGAGACATGGCAGCCTTGCTCGTTCGCAATTTATTTCAGTTATTTTAGATGGAAAATCTCTACAAAAGTAATCTATCGTAACATGTCTAGCACTAGAGTAAGGACGGGACCTAAAGCGCCAGAAAACAGGGCAGCAAGGAAAGATATGGACAGAGAACAAGGATTGCAGTAACCTAGCTCACTGGAGTGTCCCTTTAATAATATAAACCCACCCAGTATAACTAACTGTAACCTAACCTACACAGTGCATCTAACGTGTGTGGGAGCCTGGGGTGTCCCTTTAATAATATAAACCCACCCAGTATAACTAACTGTAACCTAACCTACACAGTGCATCTAACGTGTGTGGGAGCCTGGAGTGTCCCTTTAATAATATAAACCCACCCAGTATAACTAACTGTAACCTAACCTACACAGTGCACCTAACGTGTGTGGGAGCCTGGAGTGTCCCTTTAATAATATAAACCCACCCAGTATAACTAACTGTAACCTAACCTACACAGTGCATCTAACGTGTGTGGGAGCCTGGAGTGTCCCTTTAATAATATAAACCCACCCAGTATAACTAAACTGTAACCTAACCTACACAGTGCACCTAACGTGTGTGGGAGCCTGGAGTGTCCCTTTAATAATATAAACCCACCCAGTATAACTAACTGTAACCTAACCTACACAGTGCATCTAACGTGTGTGGGAGCCTGGAGTGTCCCTTTAATAATATAAACCCACCCAGTATAACTAACTGTAACCTAACCTACACAGTGCACCTAACGTGTGTGGGAGCCTGGAGTGTCCCTTTAATAATATAAACCCACCCAGTATAACTAACTGTAACCTAACCTACACAGTGCACCTAACGTGTGTGGGAGCCTGGAGTGTCCCTTTAATAATATAAACCCACCCAGTATAACTAACTGTAACCTAACCTACACAGTGCATCTAACGTGTGTGGGAGCCTGGAGTGTCCCTTTAATAATATAAACCCACCCAGTATAACTAACTGTAAATAACCTACACAGTGCACCTAACGTGTGTGGGAGCCTGCAGTGTCCCTTTAATAATATAAACCCTCCCAGTATAACTGTAACCTAACCTACACAGTGCATCTAACGTGTGTGGCAGCCTGGAGTGTCCCTTTAATAATATAAACCCACCCAATATAACTAACTGTAATCTAACCTACACAGTGCATCTAACGTGTGTGGGAGCCTGGAGTAACCCTTTAATAATATAAACCTTCCCAGTATAACTAACTGTAACCTAACCTACACAGTGCATCTAACATGTGTGGGAGCCTGGAGTGTCCCTTTAATAATATAAACCCACCCAATATAACTAACTGTAATCTAACCTACACAGTGCATCTAACGTGTGTGGGAGCCTGGAGTGTCCCTTTAATAATATAAACCTTCCCAGTATAACTAACTGTAACCTAACCTACACAGTGCATCTAACGTGTGTGGGAGCCTGGAGTGTCCCTTTAATAATATAAACCTACCCAGTATAACTAACTGTAACCTACACAGTGCATCTAACATGTGGGAGCCTGGAGTATCCCTTTAATAATATAAACCCACCCAGTATAACTAACTGTAACCTAACCTACACAGTGCATCTAACGTGTGTGGGAGCCTGGAGTGTCCCTTTATAAATATAAACCCACCCAGTATAACTGTAACCTAACCTAGACAGTGCATCTAACATGTGTGGGAACCTGGAGTGTCCCTTTATAAATATAAACCCACCCAGTATAACTGTAACCTAACCTAGACAGTGCATCTAACGTGTGTGGGAGCCTGGAGTGTCCCTTTAATAATATAAACAGACCCAGTATAACTAACTGTAACCTAACCTACACAGTGCATCTAACGTGTGTGGGAGCCTGGAGTGTACCTTTAATAGTATAAACCCACTCAGTATAACTGTAACCTAACCTACACAGTGCAACTAACTATACCCCCACAATAGCCTCTGTCCTCTCATTAGAGGTCCTTATCTCCTTACTATACCCCCTACCCACCTCAGTATGGATAATGTCCTCCCACTACAGCCTCTATGCCCCTCATTATCGCCCCTGTCCTCCCACTACAGCCGTTACACCCCCACACCAGTCCCTGTCTCACCACCACTGCCACTGCCCCCACAACTGTCACACCACCACAGTCCCTAATCCCCCACTACAGACTCTATATCACCTTTTTCCCCTCCAACACATAACAGTCACTGTTTCCCCCAACAAACACAACAGTTCCCATCACCCCAAAATGCACACTACAGCCCCTATTCCCTGCACACTACAGCCATGACCCCCACACATTCTCTACAGCCCCAATTTCCCCGCACACACAATCTCTGCACAGCCATTATAGCCCCGATACCACCAAATACAGCTAACTGCCACTATCCCCCAAATACATCCTATAGCCCCTGTGGCGGACCGCCAAAGTAACTGCACCACGGATTCCCTTTTCCCCAATTGACAATAATACTGAAGTAAAATATCGCCAGTATCGCATATCCCCGCACACATGAGCCAAGGCTTAAAGGGACTCTCCAGGCAGCAGTTTTAACTCACCTGGTTCCAGCGCCGGGAGCCTCGTGAAGCCGCGCTCCCTATTTCGTCAAAATGACGAAATAGGTGGGCGCGAGCAGGGAGCAATCAGACGCTTCCATTTGGAAGCGTCATTGCTCCCTTGTGCGCATGCGCGCACATACTTCAGATGGCGGCATTCATGCTGCCCTCTGAAGTCCTGAGCGCACTACCGCGCATGCGCACGGTGTGTGCGGCCGCGAGCTGACTGACAGCTCAGCTCGCAGTCTTTGCCCGCCCTCCTCCTCTGCTAACAGGCAGAAGAGAGAAGGCGCGCACACAGTGCCTTCTCTCTCCTGCACACGTCTGACGTGTACAGGGCCTTTTTAGGGTCATAAATGATAGGAAGTCCCTCTGGTGGCCGTCTGAGTGACGGCCACTGGAGGTATTCCTATCAATCAATGTAAACACTGTATTTTCTCTGAAAATACAGTGTTTACATTAGATTGCCTGCAGGGAGCTATAGATCTCACCTGAACAACTACATTAAGCTGTAGTTGTTCAGGTGACTATAGTGTCCCTTTAATGCTGGGAGTAGAACTGTTTACTGACTGTATAAATTTGATGCCTGTCCATTAAATTGCTTCTCTGAACCTGAGAGATAATTGAGTCAGAAACTTTACAAACTCAGGTACAGAAAAGTAGAACAATTTTTAAACACCCCAAAAGAACCCCCAAAATACATACATGAAAACCCCACAAAAGTCACATCCCCGGATAGCCCTGATCTGAGTGACCATAATATCCCCAAATCACTTTTTTTTTGTAAGTCTTTATTTTTCTTGTGCATAGATTGACAAGAAGCGTGCAGAGCCACGACAGCATCTACAAGCATTTCCATAATATCTCAAAGTGTGACAGTTTTGCCAGCACATTTTTTATGACATGAGGATATCAGACTATTAGACATCAGTTTTGTGGTCTAACATGCTACGCTAGACATGCATAGAACAGAACTAGGTGCGATTAAGATTATAAATGTGTAGCTTGGGTGTAGTGTGACATATAGTCATTAAGAGCACAGCGATTAAATTAACTAGCTGTGAGGCTAACAGAGGTAACAGTGTATTATGTGGAGCAGGCTAGTTGTTTGAATGTATGCCTATATAGCGCAATAAAAGTAGAAAAAAAAGAAATATAAATGTGAAACGATTTGCTTGACATCAGTATTTTATAATACAAAATGCTAGGCGATACATGTATATAACAATGCTAATTGCGCTTACGACTGTAGGTGTGTAGCGGTGCTTTGTTGAGGAAAGGTGCTTTTATGCTAAAGGCACTGGTTGCTCGTTTTTAAATATGAAAGAAAACCAACCATTTTATCGCAGGTTTTAAACAAGCTTAGATTGCTACTTTTGATAGGACTAGCTAGTACAGTAATACAGTGTAGGTAGACACAGGTAGGCAACATCGTTAAAAATTCTGCAAGGGGTGTCATTACGTTTAACAAGTATACAAGGGACAGTTCTTGTGTAAAGAGGCATGGTGAGAAAGTTCAGCTGTAACGAGGTGTGCCTGACAGACCTGACAGACCTCATCCAATACCTTCCGGGTGCCAAACGCAGTCCTTGAGAGCTCTTGGTGCTTGGGTCAATGTTCTCTCTCTCTTGTGTTGTGGAGGGGCCCCCCGCCTGTGTCTCCTGCCGGTAGAAAGCCTCACTGCCTCCCGGTCAGTGATGCGGTCGGCACTGTAAGTTTTTATATGTGGAGGTGCGCCCTGCTGGGTGAGGGTTGTTGGGGCCGCTGAGATGCAGACGGGTCGTGCCTGTTGGCGGGTTTCTTTGTGAGGCGTGGGGGCGTGAGTGCTGGTGCCCATGCCACCTGGCGCTGTTTCCCGCCGTGCTGGTCTCTGGTTTCGGCTCCGTCGGGGGGTGGGGGGGGGCGCTCTGGGGATTCCCGCCTAGGTGGTGCTGGATTGCAGGCAGATCCATGCCTCCACTTCTCTCAGCGCCATCTTGAATGACCGTCTGTGGGCATGGAGCTTAGTCCAAAGGCTGGCGCATATCTGATCGTAGAACTCCCGTGTGTGCTTGGGAGGCTTGATTAGTGTGCGTTTTGTGGTAGGCTGTGTCTGTGCCGCTGTCTCGTTTAGGCCTGGACAGACCCGTTTTGCTTTGGGTGTTGTCACTTGGTCAGGCTGTGGTGCAGGGTTAATCGTCCCCAGCGAGAACTGGGATATCCCCCGCAGGTCTAGAGAGGGGGGTAGCAGGGCTTTACGGAGTTCAAGCTTGTGTGCGGGTAACGTGCCAGGAGATGGGCCGTCTCCCCCAGACCTCAGGTTCCGCTCTAGTGCAGGCCGCATGGTCGGTATGGGTTGTTCCGCATCGCATCAGTGCCGGACTGGTGTCATTCTGTTTCTCATGTTATTGTGAGATGGACTCTGGTCACCGTGTGCTGCCAGCATGAATGGGTCGATCGGTAGTAGCATGTTTGTCCTCTGTATTGTATCTTACAACGTGCGACTAGCCATCTTGGCTGTCAGGCCCCGCCCCCCCCGATTCGGTAGTTTTTAATTGCCATGTCAGGGAAGTTTTGACCGGCCTGCCACAAGGTCGAGGCCCAAAATAGTTTCAGGGCAAATTGTGGCAATGGCCGATCTCCGTTCACAGGATTTTGGCCGAAAACCACTTCAGTTATCCGAAATCCAGGAATGCCTGGCCGAAATCAGTTCCAGGCACTCGACGACTAAGTCCCGCTGCCTGCGTTTCGGGAGACAAGATGGCCGTTATCCATTGTCTCGACCACATGTGTTCGGTTGCACGAAATGGCGGCCACCCAGTGGAGCATTCTATTAATTATTTTCTTTGCGGTTTTCATACAGGATACTTAACGTTTCAAGTTCTAATGAGGTTCTGGGGTGGTCCTTGTTCGGGAACCGAACAAAATAATACGAATATAAATCCCACAAAATAAGCCAAAACAAGTGATGGGGCTATTTCTTCACAGTCCCTCTCCTCCCCAGCACAAACTAAAGACCATATCCCTCTTAGCTCACATGCTTCAGCACTTATTCAAAAATAGCCCCTATTTACATGCCCACACACGTATACTACAGCACAAACAGCCCCGTCCACACACAACCAGCAACCCTACACACAAACAAACCCTAGAAACAAGCAACACCACAAGGAGTCTACCCTCACAAATGCAACACAGCAAGCAGCCACTCTACACACGCAATACATCTCAACAAACTTAGAAACCCACAAGCAGCCCCCTCCACATATGCATCACCGCAAGCAGCCTCCACACACATACATACACCCTCGCATTAATGCATCCAAACGTTTGAGTATATGTATGTGTGTGTATATACTGTATATATTGGGGGTACATTGAGGGTAGCAAGGAAGGTAAATCCAGCCCTGCACCTAACGTGTGTGGGAGCCTGGAGAGTCGCAGTGTTAGAGTGTCGCAGTGTTAGAGTGTTGTTTATGTTGTACCATTCTAGTGACTGATTATTGATCTCTAATGAGGATAAATAAAGAGCTGACATTGTTATTTAGAAGTCGCCCTGTCTGTGCTTCATTTGCTCTGGAAACAGCCTGGAAAACATAGTTTGAGTTATTCTTTAAGTTAAACTGGGGAAATCTACAGTAAACACGGAATTTGCTAATTCGTTCCGTTCTCCTTTCAAAGTCTAGCAAGTCTCCACACAGGGAAGGAATCACCCTCATTGGTCAGCTAAAAATTTCGCTACTTTCTGATTGGTTGGATAGCGGGATGCATTTTGTTAATTTTCTTCACACTATAAAGCGTAAACAAAGGAACGCTAACAAGCTCAATCTTTGTCTCCAAATCAAATTCAGTTTATTGTTTAAGTAAATGCAGGAGCTTCACATGCAACACATGTTGGAAGGAGAGAAAAAATACAGATGAATTCAATTTAAAGATGAATAAAAATGACGTCCTTGTCCAATTAGAAGATTGTGCGTGGAAAATAATTATAAGGCTAGCATTAAAGCTGTATCTGGTTACAGTTCCCTGGCTGACCTCAGGTTGTGTAATGTACAGATTGCGAAGGAGTGCAGGCCAAGGATCATGGGAGTGAGGGCCAAGGATCAGGGGAGTGAGGGCCAAGGATCAGGGGAGGGCCAAGGATCAGTGCGGCCAAGGATCAGGGGTGTGCGGGCCAAGGATCAGGGGTGTGCGGGCCAAGGATCAGAGGCTAAGGCTAAGGATCAGGGGAGTGAGGGCCAAGGATCAGGGGAGTGCGGGCCAGGGATCAGGGGTGTGCGGGCCAAGGATCAGAGGCTAAGGCCAAGGATCAGGGGTGTGCGGGCCAAGGATCAGAGGCTAAGGCCAAGGATCAGGGGTGTGCGGGCCAAGGATCAGAGGCTAAGGCTAAGGATCGGGGGAATGAGGGGGGAATGGAGGGCCAAGGATCAGGGTGCGCGGCCAGGATCAGGTGTGCGGGCCAAGGATCAGGGTGTGCGGCCAAGGATCAGTGTGCGGCCAAGGGATCAGGGTGTGCGGCCAAGGATCAGTGTGCGGGCCAAGGATCGGGAGGGCCAAGGATCAGGGGAGTGCGGGCCAAGGATCAGGGGAGTGCGGGCCAAGGATCAGGGGAGTGCGGGCCAAGGATCAGGGGAGTGCGGGCCAGGGATCAGGGGAGTGCGGGCCAGGGATCAGGGGAGTGCGGGCCAGGGATCAGGGGTGTGCGGGCCAAGGATCAGGGGTGTGCGGGCCAAGGATCAGAGGCTAAGGCTAAGGATCAGGGGTGTGCGGGCCAAGGATCAGAGGCTAAGGCTAAGGATCAGGGGTGTGCGGGCCAGGGATCAGGGGAGTGCGGGCCAGGGATCAGGGGAGTGCGGGCCAGGGATCAGGGGAGTGCAGGGGGTGATGAGGGAGAAGATAAAGAATATAAAGAATATAGAGTAGGCAGGCGAAACAAGGGAATTATGGGAGTGCAGCAGGTAACAGGGGAAAGGAGGAGGTTATGGGAGTGGGACAGGTATTCGCTATATATATATATATATATATATATAAAACACACAAGATCCAGCGCACTCACCCATCCACTAAACAGCAACTTCAATGTTGAAAGATTTTGTTTTTTTAAAAACACCCAATCTAGGCAAAAATAATGGGGGTTTAGTTACATTATATGATCATACAGTGCATAAGCCTGCCACAACGTCAATGTACCCCATCTTTGGCAGGTCCTACACTAACAGCCTAATGTCTGCTCTTATGAGATTAACCTACTTGGGGAAAGAAATTCCATCTGGGGCTCTCTGCAGTACAAGGCTAAATAGGGCCCTGGGATGAGGCACCTGTGACAGGGAGGGGTGCAAAACCAAGGAGTTGGCTAGACTCCCAAATATATATAAAAAACAAGAGGGGGTTGGCTGCACTCACCTTAACATGCACAAATGGGGGTGCTGCTGGGGGCCAAATAACACAACACACAAGATCCAGCGCACTCACCCATCCACTAAACAGCAACTTCAATGTTGAAAGATTTTATTTGTTTTTTTAAAAACACCCAATATCTAATATATATATATATACAAATAGTTGGCCCTGGCCCCTTACAGCTGATTTGTTAAAGTGTACCAGGGTGGCAAAACATCACCGCTGTCATAGTGCCGCCTGGAGCCATGGCCCCAGGGCCTGCCCTGGCCGTATCTACTAAATCGCAATGGTTTCTGTTCCTGGATTAAAACCAAGGGTCCACTGCACCCAGACTGCATCATTGAGATATATTATCCTTTATCCCTCAACTCTTCACAGTTTTACAATGGGGATGTACAACAGCAAGTAACTGACAGGTAACCAATCTGGGATAGGATGACAATCTCCAGGATCCAGTTGGATACCCACCATGTACACTTCGTTAACTTAATAAGAACTAAAAGTAGTGGGCGACTGTATGGAAAATATCCAAATTTACTCAATAAGTCCCATGCTCCCCAAATTCCCATCAGATCCTTCTTCATCTCACATTTCAGTGGAAGATCTCATTCTCCTTTAATTCCCAAATGAATGTGAGATGGTGACTCGGATCTTGGCAGATGAAACCATTCCAAAGAGAGAGTTCAGGTAAGTACTTCTGCAGTACCCCTCTCACCCGGGTGCCACCATATAACTGAGGGGGCAATCTTTTCATTTTTAAGGGATAGAGAGCTTTGACTTGGCGGAGATTCAGACATTACAAATTTGTTTATTGGCCTTCTCCCAGATGACAACATTAACATGGACTGATGATCCCAGATGATCCTAATGTTTCATGTACTCTTTGATGGTTATATTATGGTTAATCAATGTAAAGCGTAAAGAAACATAAAAATAAACAGATCTGCTGCAGCTGCTATATATATTTATTAAACCGTGTGAAGGAGCTCACGGAATGACTGGGGGATACCTTCTATGTCTGCTGCCTGTATAATATCAGGGTTATTTACTAAACTGAGAACTGCCAGGAATTCAATTCAAAGTGACTTTCAACTAAGTCCAAAGCAGTCAAATTAGAGAAAATTCTACAAGTCGACTTTGATTCCAGTTTGGCTACTTCGGCCTTAGATTTGAAATTCAATTTAAGTTCCCATAAATCCTCACTTTATTACATAAACTGGTAAGTGTAAATAGCTAGTATAAACTCTTGTCTCTTCTCCAGCCGCAGTGTAATATGAAATATAATATATTTGATATAGGACAGAACGGGAGATATAATATGGGACCGTGTGGATGTATCTGCTTTTATTCTGGGCCCCCCAGGGCCATACAGGATGTAGAAATGAAGATCCAAGAGACATTCCTCCCCCGGGGTCGAGAGACACTAAAATGATCACTGCTGCCAAGAATTAGACGTTGATGTGGTTAACTAATGTAACAAGTCAACAAAACCACATCCCCTGTCCCCCCACCACTGCCGAAATAACGACAACCATGTCTCACAGTGACATACTGTCTCAGGAGACACAGGGCCCCACAGTGGATAGGGCCCTGATGGTTCCCTCTCGGTACATTTCATACATGGACAAACCAACTCATTAATAACATCAATTCAAACTTTATACAATATATTTATATAGAGAGAGAGAGACAGACAGACAGACAGAGACAGAGAGATTATTTAATTGTAGGAAAACAAAAAGGTAACACTTTGGGTGTTTTGAACAGCTGAAATATTTAACTTAATATAAATTGTTTAAATATGTTTTAATTAGGGAAGTGCCTTTATACACTTTCTTTTCTTTTTTAAACTTTATATAATAATAATAATACTAGTATGTTATTTTTCTGCCCCAAATTCCTAGCAGTGATTAGAGCCTAAACATGTGTTAGATTTGAAATCTCACAAAGCACAGCCAGACACATAGAATTGTAGTCCTAATAATAGCAAATGTATATTACAGCCAGTGTGGAGGATCTGAATTTTTAACCAAACAGTGTGCAAACTACGGAATGATGCCTGAGGATAATGAGGGCTGTAATTTCACTATGTCTGGATACAGTGAGGAAAAAGTAAATGGATAAGGGTGGTGGGAGCCGAAATTCATCACGTCTCAGAGCTTTTTATTAGCCACCCTATAGCAGGCGAGCATTCATGTAACATATTATCCCTGTGACAGTGAAAGTGTTAAGAGGGGTTTATTAAGGTAACGCAGAGCTGGGCAGAGAGGACATGGGGCGTTCTCAGCTGAAAACCTTAGATTTATCCATCCATTGTCACTGAGCATTAATCTCTCAGCTCAGCGTAACCATGGGGTTAAACGGAGCAGGACTTGTCACTAGCCCAAACGTGGCCACGCCACACACGGTGCAAGTTTACAGCTTCCTTTACTGATAGAAAAGACGCAGGAGGCGGCTGTAGAAAATTCTCACACTGCAAATAAATCGCAATAAAATCTTTAGAGATAAACCACAGAAAGTGCCGGTTAAACATGTCATTCAACAGGACTGCTTCCTCCACACAAAGAGCACACAGCCAATGTGTACGCAGTATCCCCACATATCTCTACAGCTTCCCGTGTATAACACAGCCAATGTGTACGCAGTATCCCCATACAGCTTCCCGTGTATAACACAGCCAATGTCTACGAGGTATCCCCACGTATCTTTACAGCTTCCCGTGTATAACACAGCCAATGTCTACGAGGTATCCCCACGTATCTTTACAGCTTCCCGTGTATAACACAGCCAATGTCTACGCAGTATCCCCACGTATCTTTACAGCTTCCCGTGTGTAACACAGCCAATGTGTACACAGTATTCACACACATCTTTACAGCTTGCCGTGTATAACACAGCCAATGTGTACGCAGTATCCCCATACAGCTTCCCGTGTATAACACAGCCAATGTCTACGCAGTATCCCCACGTATCGCTACAGCTTCCCGTGTGTAACACAGACAATGTGTACGCAGTATCCCCACATATCTTTACAGCTTCCCGTGTGTAACACAGCCAATGTGTACGCAGTATCCCTACGTATCTTTACAGCTTCCTGTGTATAACACAGCCAATGTGTACGCAGTATCCCCACATATCTTTACAGCTTCCCGTGTGTAACACAGCCAATGTGTACGCAGTATCCCCATACAGCTTCCCGTGTATAACACAGCCAATGTGTACGCAGTATCCCCACGTATCTTTACAGCTTCCCGTGTATAACACAGCCAATGTCTACGCAGTATCCCCACGTATCTTTACAGCTTCCCGTGTGTAACACAGCCAATGTGTACACAGTATTCACACACATCTTTACAGCTTGCCGTGTATAACACAGCCAATGTGTACGCAGTATCCCCATACAGCTTCCCGTGTATAACACAGCCAATGTCTACGCAGTATCCCCACGTATCGCTACAGCTTCCCGTGTGTAACACAGACAATGTGTACGCAGTATCCCCACATATCTTTACAGCTTCCCGTGTGTAACACAGCCAATGTGTACGCAGTATCCCTACGTATCTTTACAGCTTCCTGTGTATAACACAGCCAATGTGTACGCAGTATCCCCACATATCTTTACAGCTTCCCGTGTGTAACACAGCCAATGTGTACGCAGTATCCCCATACAGCTTCCCGTGTATAACACAGCCAATGTGTACGCAGTATCCCCACGTATCTTTACAGCTTCCCGTGTATAACCCTGCTATACGAGGCTCCTAACATAAGGTTGTAGCGTTCGAAGGCTGGCGGACTTACTCCATGTTTCCCAGTTGCTCCACAGTAACACACCCACCCCATTCCCAGACCTCTCTTATACCTTCAGCCTTCCTGCCAACGTAGTTATTACAGATTTACAAACTAAGAGTCAGTTTGTTACTACTATTCTCTACCCTCAGCTCGGGAGGTCCAACATTTCCGCTGTGTGCAATCACCCAGGAGACCCAATCTGCTTCCTTAATGCTATGTACACCCTCTGACATCCTCAGACTAGACCAAAACATCTTATATGCTCAGATGGGAGGATGTTAATGGCAGATCATTCACTTTATAACACTGTCAATGCTCTCTTAGTATTTTGAAGAAGATTTCTAGCCGCACCAATCATTTGGAGATACATTTAATACTGATTATGTAACTCAGTGGGATGCATTGTAACTTCACCCCCCACTGGGGAACCTCGTCATATTGCTTCAGAGAAATCCACACAGGGTTTCTCTATACTTATATATAATCAGGGATTTTTACTAAACCGTGGATTGTACCAAATTCCAAGTAAATCTCACATTTTAGAACAACACAGCCAAACTAAAATCAAAGACAACTTCAAGATTGTCTGCCAGTTCTATTTTTTTGACAGCGTGATGGGAAATCATTCATTAAATAAATACAGGAACACTTGTATTGTTTTTAATATTTTTATATAAAAAGAAACAATTGGTTTATGTTATACTTAGGGGACAAAATGAAAAATATATAAAAAAAAAAATGAAATGAAAACAGAATTTGAAATAATTGAAATATTCTTTGAAATCATGATAAAGAATAGTCTTCTCCTGGGGACGCAGTCGATCCTCTCACAATACCTGAGCAGGTTTTCCTGGTTTGCTCACTAAACCCTGAATTAGATCAAAATCCAAATTGGCAAAAATTCTCCCTCTCAGATCCAGTCACAGCTCGGCTATTTTAGTAAAAATGTGGCCTTTCTGCTTTCAAATTACGACGATTTGGAGATCATTGAATAACGAAACACCCTATGTAAACCAACTGTGACATTCACAGATTTAAACACAATACATTACAAGCAGCAATGTACATATAAAAATATGCAGAATCACAATATCTATATATATTTTTAGAGGTTTAATGCCGGCAATGCCCAGTTAATAAATGAGTTAAACTAAATTTACTGCCATTCTTTGGGAGGGAGGAGAGAGGGCGGGGGGCACCTGACACGTAACTCTGGTCCTGGCTCAGAGTCTGCCGGTGTATTTTGTTATCATTTAATATTGAGTGGGCCCTATACAGCCTCATTCCATACTCCGATCGTCTCTTATTTTTACTTGTTGAGTTTATACCGTCCTGGAAATCGAAGAACTGATGAGTGGAATTGAATTTTTATTTAGGATCTCAATCACAGATTTAGAATAATGATTACCGAGCTAATTTACAGAGACAATAATTGAATTAGTAATCCCAATCTGACTATGATTTCCCACAATCCCGGCAACCCAAGGCAGCACAGAGGAGTTTATCAACTTTTCTACACGCGTTCATTAAAACAAGAATCCAAACTCCTTCGTCGCCGTCATTTATTACCGAACCAGAAATGGTTTATACACAGTAATAACACCTTCCCAGCCGCTGCGAGACGAGCCTGTAAAAAGATGGTCTGATACAATGTAGTAACTGTGGCTGAGAATGTGCATGTTTTTATTGGTAAACTGCCATTTCATACAATAGGGTGCAGAAAGACACCAGCCGCCTTTAAACAATAGAGCCATGGTCTTCATTAGCTGTGTGTTTTAGTTATTGGGCAATAAACAGGACACTTCCTGCAAATTGCTTCTTTCATGATATGCTGGCTACCAAGAACAGAGCCAAGGCTGCATTTCTTAAGTCACCCTTTATAAACACAGCTCAGCGGGATACATTGTAACGTCACCCCCCACCGGGTAACCTTGTCATATTGCTTCAGAGTAATCCACACAGGGTTTCTCTGTACTTACATATATAATCAGGGATTTTTACCGGAATTCCTGGGGACGCAGTAGATCCTCTCACAATATCTGAGTAGCTCTTGCTACTCACTAAACTCGAGATTAGATTAAAACCTGTGGCGGTACATACCTTATTTTTGTGGGGTTTACTTTTTATCCGTCAGGGAGTTATGGTATCCGAACACTCTGCATTCGACTCCCGAACGAGGACCATTAGACATCAATGGGATAAGAAATAACTAATTAATTAAATTAATAATTAAATAAATGCAGGCACACATGTATCATTTTCAATATTTTTTTACATAAAAAGAAACAATCGGTTTAGTTTACGTTGTTTATATATTGTGCCAAAATCTTCTGCAGCGCTGTACATATAATAATATACAATGCTACAGGAAACATAGGTTGACGAAGACTATGTATCACAGAGCTCCACAACAATAACACTTCCAGTAATGTATGATAACAGAGCTCCACAGCAATAATACTCCCAGTAATGTGTTATCACAGAGCTCCACAGTAATATTCCCAGTAATTTATTATAACAGAGCTCCACAGCAATAATACTCCCAGTAATGTGTGATAACAGAGCTCCACAGTGATAATACTCCTTTAAACTACAATAAATGTGTTTATAAATCAGTTTGTGTAAATAAGATACATTGTTCTTCTAAATTACATTTTTGTTACGTAAATTGTAATTAGTTAGTAATATGCAAAATATCACAAGAGCCCCGCCCCCTACAATTAAAGGGTCCCTCTGTAACCATCAGAAATGTTGGAAAGTCAGTTGAAATCATTCACTCATCACAAGTCAATGGTTGTATTTCTCTATTACAATGTAATATATGTCTCATATATAGAGGATGAGGAGGTCCATTTAGGTGGCTTGCTCGCCCCTCTGCCCTTCAAAACTCACCTTATTTTCAGCTCCACGGGTGCACCGGTGCTAGCCCTGCCCTCTTGGTGACATCATCAGAATTGCCGATTTTTAGCCAATCCAATGCTTTCCCATGGGAAAAGCATTGGATCGGCTAAAATCGGCAAGGGGCAGGGCCAAACGCATTTTTTTAAATTAATGCATCTCTATGAGAAAAATTCAGTGTCCCCACGCAGAGTGCACTGCCCAGGAAGCACCTCCAGTGGCCATCTGAGGATATGCCACTTGGAGGTGTCCCTAGGGGCAATTTAAACACTGCCTTTTCTCTGAAAAGGCAGTGTTTGCATGAAAATGCCTGAAGGCAATAATTATACTCACCAGAACAAATTCAATAAGCTGTAGTTGTTCTGGTGACTATAGTGTCCCTTTAAAGGGTCAATCCAAGCATCAATACCACGTCACTGATTTGAAGTGGTCATGGTGCCTGGAGTCTGTATGTGCAGCATTCAATATATATATATATATATATATATATATATGGAGTTTAACCCTCTGTTGCTGGAGGTGTAACTTTACATTCGGCTGTGTCACTGGTGCGTCTTTAGTTGGCCCAGAATAAGCATTTGGGCATGCTGTGCAAATTTGGTGTCTGAAATCAGCACTCACAGCATGCTTGCAACATGGCCCTCTTCCCCAGTGCTGTCCATATCCTTCCCTCCAGGGTGCATGTGTGTATGTGTCGGTGTGTATCTCTATGTGTGTATGTGTCGGTGTCTATATGAATTTGTGTGTATGTGTCGGTGTATTTATATGCATCTGTGTGTTAATGTGCATGAATATCTGTGTAATTATGTATGTGGCAGTGTATGGGCATACATCCTAGCAGTCAAACACCAGCACAACATACAAGCACACTCCTGCAATCTAACACAAATATTACAAACAAACACACCCCTGCATTCAAACAAAACAAAAAATATACAAACACGCCCCTTCACTCAAACACAAATACTTCACACAAATGTACATCCACATTTAAAAGTGAACATTACATTCAGACACACCCCTGTATTAAAACACAATAAATGTATACAAGCACCCCTTCAAACACCAACACTGTCCGTTACACTATAGCGCCAGTAAATGCCGCAGCGCTGTACAGATATAAAACCTAGGAATTTCGACTTGGGGGCCTTGGAAAAATACTGATATATTAAGGGCGCCTTGTACCTAAAAGGTTTGGGAACCACTGAGCTATATTGTTTTTTTCATTATTTGTGGGGTTGGGGTGTCAGAATAGGAAGGGTTACTCTGATCTAAAACAGTATTTTTTGGATAGAGTAACCCTTTAAAGACATGTGGGGGTCAATGTTCACTCAGGGTTATATGGATCAGCTGTGGTTGCGTGTAGTGTATAGACCCTATCCTGGACACATACAGTATCACGTCTTCACACTGCTGGACTGCGCTTGAAGAGTGCTGCTCTGTAGTATATACAATTCACACATTGCGAGAGGGAATTGATCGAGACGGGTTGTTTCCCAGATTGATTGATTGATTTCCTCCCATGCAGCACTTTTCCTGCCCTGAGTATCAGAATAAAGATGTGAAATGTGTCCTTGATAACGTGTTGCTGCTGGCAACCTGAGCAGCAGTCCACAGCTCTTAGCAAGCTCAGGGTGGATGAGCTTCCTAGGAGTTGCTGTCCATTGCCATACACTGAGGGTTACTGTCAGTTCAGAATGAGCTGCTCTGGTCTGGCTGAGTGTGATGGGCTCTGCGGAGATCCCCTTTGTTCCTGTTACATTGATGGAGTACTGGAGACTCATGTCAAGCACAGGCTATGTATAGCTGTCCGGCAGATGATAAGCGCTCTCCCCAGGACATGGTGAAGTGGGCAGATTTACTGGAGAGTGCACACATTGCTCTGCTTTGAAGTCACTGGAGGTTTTGGAAATGCTGTGTGATCTCATTCCTGACACTCTGCTGTGAGACTGGGAGTGGGGCGAGATCAGCTGGAACACAATGTATCTCTCAAGTTCAATGTCTACTGTAACCTCCTTCTCTCTTTGCTTTTCCCTCTGACACACAGAGAATCTTTTTCGCAGCTAAACTTAACGATAAAACACAAAAAGACACAAAATACAGACTCTTTGATCCATTAATAACCAGGTGTAAATAGTGACTGCCATGATTTGCATGTTTTTTTTTCTCAAAAACACAAAGCGCTAACGAACACTAATCCAAAGTACACAAATTCCTAAAGAGAGACCTGGTATTGCTGGGCATGCTTGGTAACTGGCAATCCTGGCACACACATAGGACAGTGTCACCAAGGAAGGGCCTATCCATGTGGTCCTCGGATTGCTTCGTTTAAACTACCTGTACAACCAAATAAAATGCTCATTTCTATATGAATTCTAATAATATAACGTCACCACCTATCAATATCCTGAATACTGCAGCACCAGGACCTGCTGAATGATGGAGACTCAGAGGGATAGTTTAAAATAAGTAAAACTTACCTTCCTGCACTATGTGGAGGGCCAGGGAATGTCATTTTTACTTTTGGGGGGTAATTGCCAAATATGCAAAAAACAAACAAAAAACTGTCAGACCCTCTTTAAGGAAGAATTGTCATTTTCTGATTTAACCCAACAGCTAACTAGAATCCTCTATGATGCCTAATCCATGTGGAAGTGGGCCAGGGAGCCCCTCCAATCCTCAATTATGGTGCAAAAAACACGACCTGTCACCCTCCATAGTGTGCCACCACCGTGGGGAAAGACTCCATTTAATTACAGACATTGCTCAGCATTGGCCAACTCCTCGCACAAACCTTCACCAAACTGGCAGCAAATACCAACAATACCTGCACACAGCAACCTGCACACAATACCTGCACACAGCAACCTCAAATACCAACAATACCTGCACACAGCAACCTGCACACAGCAACCTGCACACAGCAACCTCAAATACCAACAATACCTGCACACAGCAACCTGCACACAGCAACCTGCACACAGCAACCTCAAATACCAACAATACCTGCACACAGCAACCTCAAATACCAACAATACCTGCACACAGCAACCTCAAATACCAACAATACCTGCACACAGCAACCTCAAATACCAACAATACCTGCACACAGCAACCTGCACACAGTCAGCCGGCTCCTTGTGATGATGTCAGGAAGAGGGCGCTCCGCTGGGGAGACTGGGAGCAGTCAAGGTAACGCCCCTTCTGACATCATCACAAGGAGCCGGCTGCTGTGTGCAGCATCTGTCCCAGCCTGGCCCAAGCTAAGGCTCAGGGAAATGTTATTTTTTGTTTTTTCTTTTTTAACTCAAAATATATATTTTTAAGCAGCCTCTGGCCCCCTTCTACAGCCCCTGTGCCCTCACTTCACTCCACTCATCTACTGCCCCTGCCCCCCCTATACAGCCCCTTCTGCCCCCATACAGCCCACCCCACTCATCTACTGCCCCTGCCCCCTATACAGCCCCTGCCCCCATCTCCCCCCCCTATACAGCCCCTGCCCCACTCTACTGCCCATGTCCCCATATACAGCCCCTGCCCCCCACTCATCTATCACTGCCCATGTCCCCCTATACAGCCCCCTGCCCCCACTCTACTGCCCATGTCCCCTATACAGCTCCCTGCCCCCACTCTATGTCACTGCCCATGTCCCCTATACAGCCCCCTGCCCCACTCATCTACTGCCCATGTCCCCTATACAGCCCCTGCCCCCACTCATTTACTCGCCCCTGTCTCTCTCTACTGCCCATGTCCTGCCCCCCCACTCATCTACTGCCCATGTCCCCCCTATACAGCCCCCTGCCCCTACTCATCTACTGCCCATGTCCCCCTATACAGCCCCTGCCCCCACTCTACTGCCCATGTCCCCCTATACAGCCCCTGCCCCCACTCATCTTATGTCCCCCCTATACAGCCCCTGCCCCCTACTCATCTGCCCATGTCCCTCCTATACAGCCCCTGCCCCCACTCATCTACTGCCCATGTCCCCTATACAGCCCCTGCCTCTAATCATCTACTGCCCATGTCCCCTATACAGCCCCTGCCCCCCCTCTACCCATGTCCCCCCTATACAGCCCCTGCCCCCACTCATCTACTGCCCATGTCCCTCCTATACAGCCCCTGCCCCCACTCATCTACTGCCCATGTCCCCTATATATGTTCCCTGCCCCCACTCATCTACATCTACTGCCCCACTCACCCACTGCCCATGTCCCCCTATACAGCCCCCTGCCCCCACTGCCCCCACTCTACTGCCCATGTCCCCTATACAGCCCCCTTCCCCCCACTCATCTACTGCCCATGTCCCTATAGCCCCTGCCCCCACTCATCTACTGCCCATGTCCCCCCTATACAGCCCCTGCCCCCACTCATCTACCTATGTCCCCCTATACAGCCCCTGCCCCCTCCCCACTCCCCTATACAGCCCCTGCCCCTGCACTCATCTACCTATGTCCCCTATATGTGCCCTGCCCCTCTACTGCCCATGTCCCCCCAGAGCTACCCTGCCCCCCACTCTACTGCCCATGTCCCCCCTATACAGCCCCCTGCCCCACTCATCTACTGCCCATGTCCCTCCTATACAGCCCCCTGCCCCTACCTCATCTACTACCCTCTCCCTTGCCTGTCCCCTCTATACAGCCCATGCCCCACTCTCCACTGCCCATGTCCTCCTACAGCCCCCGCCCCCACTCATCTACTGCCCATGTCCCCCTATACAGCCCCTGCCCCCACTCTACTGCCCATGTCCCCTATACAGCCCATGTCCCCTATGCCTCTATACAGCTCCCTGTTCTAATTCCCACTCTGTCTGCCCATGTCCCCTATTCTACTGCTGCCCTATACTGCCCCCACTCATCTACTGCCCATGTCCCCTATACTGCCCCTGCTCCCCCCACTCATCTACTGCCCATGTCCCCTATACAGCCTGCCCCCACTCTACTGCCCATGTCCCTATGCAGCTCTCCTGCCCCCACTCATCTACTGCCCATGTCCCCTATACAGCCCCTGCCTCCACCTCTACAGCTCCCTGTCCCCACTGTCCCCCCACTCAGCCCCTGCCCCACCCCTGTCCCCAATACAGCCCCTGCCCCCACTCTATGTCCCTCTGCCCACTCTACTGCCCCCCTCTACATCTACAGCCCCTGCCCCCACTCTACTGCCCATGTTCCCCTAACACTGTCCCTGCCCCCCCCCCCCTTTTTACAGCCGAGTTCCCTGCTTCTACAGCCCCTGTTCCTCCCCATCTACAGCCCCTGTCCCCACAAAACATGCTGAGGGGAGAGAGCCACACAAAGGGCCTGGGGGAAATAAGAGACACACAACGGGGCTGGGGGAAATAAAGAGACACACAAAAGGGGTTGAGGGAAGTAATAGACAGGTGTGTAAGACACTGAAGGGGCATACAAAATACACATGTGAAGATACAGTTTGTGGGGGGTGGCGGCAAAATACATTGTTGCCTGTGTAGCCAAAAATCCTTGGTCCTGGTCCTAGTCCTCCCATGCTTGACTGGCCTGCATGGTTGGCAGGAACCTTCCAATTCTGGAGGGAGGAGGCAGGAGAGGCTGGAGTGAGCTGCTGCTGCATGCTCACTCCCGTCAGCCTCAGCCAGAACTCCAAGCAAGCCACCCTCCTGGACACAAAGGTAAGCTAACAGGAGGGTGGGTGAGTGCGAGTGTGTGGATGTGTCAGTGTGTATCTCAGTGTATGTGCCAGTGTGTGTATCTGAGGTTGAGCACATGGGGAGAGGGGGGCATTTTTGCATGTTTGGATGTCTACATTATAATTGTCAGCACCAGGCCCAATGGGCTCTTAGTCCGGCCCTTACTGGAACACAAGCTATGTGAGTATTTATCACATTGGGCCATCTTGGTCTAAATTCTGCCAATTCACCACAACTAGTGAATAAACCCCAAATTATGCCTGTGGGATGTGACTCCACATCCCTTCCAAACACCTTAATAAAGACAAACACGTTAAAGGTGACACAGAAAAGAATGTAGGAATCCAGTAAGGAAACACAGACGAGCGAGCAGACAGCAGGTGCCTTGTATCAGTTGTATTAAATAGAGTCCCACCCGCAAGGCTTTCATAACAACCCTGGAAGGTCACACCAGGACAACTTCTGTACGACAGACAGATCACAGGAAGACTAAACGGTTCGACTGCAGGATCGGATCAAATTACAATAAACTATTTATTTAATAAGCGCTATTTTTAGAACACGTTCTCCCAGTGTGTAAGGAGTGAACGATCAGAATAATTCCATCAAACAGGTTGAAATATAAAATGCTTCTATCAGTAATGATGAATTTTGCAAAACTCCTCTTTGCAGCCTCATAACTCGTCTTATTTAAAGGGATCCTATAGTGCCAGGAAAACAAGCCCGTTTTCATGGCACTATAGGCTCTGGGAGTGCCTTCCTTCCTCGGCACTAAAGGGGTTAAAACCCCTTCAGCCACTTACCTTAATCCAGCGCCAGGCTCCCTCGGCACTGGTGACTTCTCCTCACCCGCTGAAGTCAGCTCCCGAGTGGAGCCAAATGCGCATGCGCGGGCAGAGGTGTGCGCATATTCAAACCTGCCCATAGGAAACCATTACTCAATGCTTTGCTATGGAGATCTTATTCAACGCTGGACTCCGTGAGGACGTCCAGCGTCAAATAAGTGAGATTTACTCAGTGTAAATCACAGAAGCACCTCTAGTAGCTGTCAGGGAGATACCCACTGGAGGCTGGATTAACCCTCAGTGAAACATAGCAGTTTCTCTGAAACTGCTATGTTTTCAGCTGCAGGGTTAAAACCTGGCACCAAGACCACTTCATTGAGCTGAAGTGGTCTGGGTGCCTATAGTGGTCCTTTAAACAGTATTTAATTATTTAATAAACACTGACATTTCTCTCACTCCCTCTCATGCAACTGGGGAGCTGCAGTGAACGTGCTGCTCGGGTAGTGTGGGTTATAGGAGGTGTGGGGAGCTGCAGCGAGCGTGCCGTTTAGGTAGTGTTGGTTGGCAGTTCCTGGGATGGACCTGTGACATGTCCATTTATTGCATAAGACGTTTCTTTGAGATGAATTTTATGATCCATATTCTGATCCAACATCCAATTTGGAGATTTTCTTTCAACCGTTTAGAAATCCGACTGTGACTGAATTCTCTAACACATAAAATATCTGTATAAATTAAATCAATCTCCAAGGTGTAACATTACTTGGTTATAGCCTCTCCATTCTGAACATCACCCTATTTCATCCTCAGATAATTACATTGCTGATGTTGCCTTCTTTCCTTCGGGGGATTGGACAGGTTATGTAGTCCTTTCAGACCACCCTATCATTACTGGTTAAACCTGTTATTTAAACAGTCATTTTCCTTTGAAGTGTCATTCTCCATCCCTATCACTAATCACCCCAGAGCTCTGTCAGTTATATGTCTAGCTGGGGCAGCCAGCGCCGTATCCTTTCATTGTTTATTAGAAAACACAAACTATTCACTCTTATCACTCACAGACAGCCCTATCGGAGACTACTCCCATCACAAACAACTATATCACAGAACATCCACTCCCATTAAACACAGCCAGCCACATCATAGGCCATTGATTTCTATCACACAGATGAACCAAATCAAATTGCTTACTCCCGTCACACACAGCCGGCCACATCTTGTCATAAATTATGAAATCTTTCTGATATCCTCTCAGAAATAATTTTTAACAAACTGTATTTGGGTTAAGTAATAAAATACTTTATTCTAAAACACGTTATCAAGGTAAAGCTCTCCATCTCATTAATGATATTGTCAATTATTCTGTTATTTCCTCATAGATCGGAGCTTGTTTGAGCAGGACATCCTTCCCCTCTGTCTCTGTAAATATTCTGTATGTCAGCTACTTCTTGTCAAAAATCCCCATTCTATCATTGTAAATTGCTGCAGATTGTTTAATCGTTATTAAAATGATAATAATAACAATAATAGAGCAGTTATGATGGGAATAAACTCTTTAGAATGAGTCAATGATCTTGAAATGACATATGTATTTATGATAATTTATTCTTCCATTAAATACTTTATTATAGTTTTGTATGAAATATATTGAAAGGGCTCTCTCAGCACCATAACCATTACTGCTCACAGTCTATGGGCCGTATAAAAACCCAGAGCCCTTCGCTCACGCTCTCTACAGACGCACTGTTATCTCTGTCACTTCATATTAACATTATAAGGTGCTATTACGGCCAAGCGTAATACTCATAGCCCCCATTAATGAGAGCCCCCTGACACTGGGAGTAGTCCAATGAACAGACACTTATCTACTCCTCTCCTTCCCTTCTTACTAGCCGGAAAGATCACCTGGTATGCAGTCTGGGACAGAGAAAAAGGTGGATGTAATGAGTGTTGTATTCCTGACACTATATTGTTAAAAACACATTTTAGGTTACCAGCCCCATCTTGCCCCCATTAAAAAGAAATAAAACGTACCTTTTTTCATCGCCATGTGGGTCTCTTGGTTGGCTGACCCTATCCCAGCTCCGCCTCCTTGGCTGAGATCATCAAAATTGACTAACTATTGCCAATCCAATGCTTTCCCATAGCAATTGAATCAATGCATCTGTATGAGGAACGTTCAGCGCCTCTATGCAGAGCGTGGAGATGCTAAACGTGTGCAGCACTGACCCAGTAAGCGCCTCTAGTGGCCATCTGAGTGACTGCAACTACATTAAACTGTATACTACACATTAAGCTGTAGTTGATGCGGTGACTATAGTGTCCCTTTAAAGGAACACAAACATGTATTGCTGACCCTATAGTGCTAAATGCACCATTTAGGTGGCTTTCCCCCCCTTAGCCCTCTATAAAAGTTTAAAACTCATTTTATTTCCAGCACCGCGCGAATCTGACGGCGCTGTCTCCGCCCCCTTTGTGACATCATCAAAATGGACGATTTTTAGCAAATCCAATGCTTTCCCGATTGGCTAAAATCGGCATGGGAGCGTTTTTTTAGCCAATCAGGACCTCTTCATAGAGGTGCATTGACTCAATGTACATTATGGAAACAGGCAAAACCAACAGAATCTCTCAACATTTAGCAAACTACCCAATATTCATCCTTTTTTTGCCTTTGGTTACATTTGGCCATGCTCACTCCCCCGATCCCAGCCAAATGGCTTGTTGCCCGTATAAATGTTATTTTAGACCTGGTTAGTCATACAAAGCAGTTGGGGAAAGGATTAAGCGATAACATGGTTAATAAACACCTGCCCCATACAGAGGGTGAAGGTAACGGAATGAAGCAATTTGCGGTTCCTTGAAGCTATAATCTTAATCCAGTTCTAATGATTTACTTATTGAGATGTAGAATGTTTTAAGGCCTGGGATTTATATTTTCTTTCCTTTTAGCAGCTTTTAATTTGCAAACTTGTGGATGACATGCACCTGGAACAACGAGCGTCATTCATTGATATCAATAGATGGTAAATGAGGCTGAGAATCAAACCCCAGGAAGAATTCTCAAGGCGAAGGTACATCCTCTCACCCGATAACATGGGAAAACGAGACGGAAACAATTAAAGCCCCATCTCTTCTTTTTATGGGTTTTAGAATACGCTGAGGATAATAAAGTCGCTCCTCTTTTCACCGTCCCTGAGTTTATATTTCCTTACTGCTGCCAAAACCTCTGCCAGCGTCCCCTTAGGGGAGGATTCCTCCAGCTCCTGTTACATGGTCCAAGGTAGACGTTAAGTTAGCAGTCTATCCCCTCAGGTGCAGTCCCCCCTCCCAATCTCAGCTTTGAAGATGTCCCTTCAAAGGGCCAAAGAGGAGTCTGTGGAATGTAACAGAATTTCTTGCTCCTGTGTTTCTGTTTCAGACCGTCCTCATAACTAAGGCAGCACTTAAAGGAGTCAATAGCTGTGTTTGCTGACACTTACCTGTGAAGTTTACTAGTTTGCCAGCCATCGCAGAACTCAGGGTGTCACTTTCCAAATAACCAGCAGTAAAAAGCTGCAACGCTACCAGGCTGTGAGCACCATCGTTCGAGTCATGGTCACTGCCATTCCATGTGTCTGTCCCCAAATCTCTTGTATCACGCCGCGGAGCGCACTGCGCAACAGCTCATGCCATGTTTACTATCTACACTTCAAAAAACAACAACAAATCGATACAGCCAATATAATGGCGCTCAGTAAAAATTAAAAGTTGTTTGGCACTCAGCACGAGCAGTAGTAATCAAACAGTGAGTCTGATCATGTTACAATACACTCTCAATTTTTTGCTAATTTTATTTCATATTTCTGCAGCAGCAGAGCGATTATTGGGGAACCCTCATACTTTTCATTTTATTTTCACCTACAGCTGATTAGCTCGATTCCCACACTGACCGCGTTGATGCTCAATTATTTTTTTTTAAATTCTTTATTTTTGTGTGGAAGATTTCACAAATGAGCCGTGGTGCCACAATAGCAGTCACGTACACAATTACAACATATATTTCACATATGGCACATTAATGTCTGCACAATTTTTATAATGGTAATAGTAGAGTATTAAGCTTAGGCAAGTGGTGCTCCTGTTATAATCATCGCCAGTATTGACAGATTTGACAGTGGGAGCATGAACACAGATATATTTTAGGTTACATTTGGTTTCACTGAGATTTGCCTGGTTAATAGTTATACGTGTACAGGTTCTAAGCAAATGGTTGTACGGTTTCTAGCGTATCGCTTGGGTAAAGTGGTTTAACTCTAGCTTGGTCTACCTCGGGCGCCATCATAGATTGTGTGGTGTTAGTCTGCCTTCACTTTTCTGGACAGGTCTGGGGTCTTCTTGGTTAGTATCAGATGAGTTTGTCAGGGCTTGTGTGTACTGTAGTTGCCTGCGGTAGTGCGTGTCTGTCTTGAGTAGTGTCTTGGGTTGTGCGTATGTGTGTCTCTGCCTATTTTGTGCTGGTTTGTTGCTGTGTTAGTCCTGGTGTCTGTGCGTCTGTTGGTACCGTTTTGTTTAAGTATGTGTTACACTGGAGCGGCGTCTAAGTGTCCAACATAGTGTCCAGAAAAAGCGTCTAGCCTTTGAATTGGGCATATAGTGTCTCTGGGGACCCGGTAGAAAAGACCCGGCAGGCTTCTTTCGTAGCCGTGGACACTCCTGTGGGTCTGCTTCTGCGGCTCGTGGGTTGAGTGCTTTCTTTGAAGGCCGCATAGGGGCTGGCATGGAACCCAGTATGGCGCTTCCTCCTGTGCTTTCGGGTCCGCCGCGACTGGAGCAGACGTTCGAGGTTGAAGCTTCTGGGCGGCTGCAGTCTGTGAGTGCTTGTGCGATAAGGTTGCATGGTGTGTGTACCACTGGCGTCCGGGGAGAATTTCCTCGATTCCCGCTCTTTGTCTACCGACATACAGCTGCTTGTCGGTGTTTCTCGTAGCTTAGGGTAGGTTGTTGGTTTGCGGGCTGCCAGCCAGTACTTCCACTTCATGGTCCCTGCAGGACTCGGTGGGACATTCTTTGTTTGCCCATGAGGTTGCACGCTGTCCGCCATTTTGGAGCGCTCCGTCCAGTTTGTGCTCTGCGGCCCTGTTTGCGCTTGGGCTCGGCAGACGACATTGGTGGTCGCCCGTGGGGACCGGGATAACCCCCACCGGTCCAAAGGGGGGGGGGATCGCAGGACGCCGTTCGGAGACCCGGGGGGGCGGCCGTCCCTCCCCGGCTCAAGCTCTCGTAGGCCCCAGGCCTTGGTCGGGTTACTCCGGTGCTGTACCATATTGTGTGTGGTACCATCTTGTGTGTCCCCATCTTGTGGACAGTTTGGGGTCCAATTGGGGTTGGTAGCGGCTTGTGGCACTGAGTTGGCTCCGATTCTCTGGCCCAGATCCTGGAGCTCAGACGAGACACGTCTGATCTGTTCAGCAGTCAGGCTCCGCCCCCCGATGCTCAATTATTAAGTGAACGTCCGGTCCGCCCTGCGCTCCTCCCACTGTCTTCTTTGATTTGCCATGACTGGGACGCGTCCTCAAGCAGGAGAAATCTTGTCAGTGGCTTCATGGGCAGTGTGCCAGCATCAGAATGGACGCAATGTGTTCTTATACTCCCTCGCCAGCGCTTGAAGCCCTGCCTGAGTTTCCATAGCAACCAGAGCATGCGCTGTGGTTGCTATCTGTGGAGAGCAGAGTGACAGTCAATGCCACTGACAGCTGGGAGAAAAAAAAAAAATGTTTTAAATATGTTTTTCTCCTAATCTATACATTTGCCATCAAAACAGCTAACACAATGCATAGATAGAATCGTATGCCAATCTAATAAGCATCCGTTGTGTGGGAATTGCAAAGACTTCTCATAGAGCTGTATTGGAAAGTCTGTGATTGGACAGAAACAGAAAGTCTGTGAGGGGCTAGAAGGGGAGGGCTTGCATTGGCAGCAGACAGGATAACTGCAAGTTTTGTAAGCTGTTTTTAGATATAACTCTATTGAATAAATTCATAATTAAATGCATACACTTTTAAAAATTATTTTGTATTTTTGCAGTGCAGGAGTTTACAAGCAGTGCTTGAAGTGCCCCAATGGCAATTCTACAAGCTAATCAGCAGATGTACAGTAGGACACATTAGAAAACATGCACAATTTTGTAAATAATATCACGTTAGGATAAGATGCTAAAACATAACTCAGAATAAGGGTTTAGATTCAGGATTTCAATGCCATTCATGTTGACATGTCATGCATGGCTCAATATGCAGGTGTGGGGCCCCCAAGCAGTGTATAAATCATGTATGAACTGGGGTCTAGGTAGGCTTTGTGACTGAGGAGGTACAGAACTAGTTTGTGGATTAATTAGCTCTGCCTGAGACATGGGTGGTATCAGGGACATGTCCAGGTTGGCATTCGAGCATCGCTTAGTCCAGTTTTTCCTTTGGATGTGCCTCGCTCAGCCCACACCTGTAATATCCAGGGCCAGTCCACACAGGCTGAAAGGGGGGTTTTTCGCCTCCATCAGCGTTGTAGCTTGCGGTAACACACCAGCTCCAGGCGTAGTCATGAATCTTTTTACGAATATCCATTTGATTTGCCAACCTTCACCAGGTGTGCCCCGAAGTGTGGGCTGCGTTTACATACACGCGCCTTCTTCCTTTCTCACCTAAGGGGGGGACATCGGAACAAAGCGCTGACCAGCGATTGTGCTGTAGGTGCGCCGAATGAAGTGCTGATGGTGCTGGTGGCTGTCGCCTATTCTCAAGGGGCTCCCAGAATCGCCTGCATATGGCGTCAAATATTTGCTGGAAGGCTGCTGCCCAACTGCTGGAAGTTACTCGCTCTGCGGCCATCTTAGTTAGGCCTCGTGTCTGCCGTCTCTCAGAGTTGCGCTCCGTAGCGATTCGGAGGTAAATGCTGCATACACGGTTTTATTTGGGGGTATATCTACTAAACAGTGATTTGTTTTTATTTTGTATTTGGGCAGTGGAGTGTCCCTTTAAGTGCATGCCTATTCAATATGGGGAATGTCCAGTCTTTTTTAGTAGCCACTTGGTTACAAACACTGGCCAAAGTTAGCATTTATATTTGTTTGTATATTAAAAATGCAAAAAACTATTATGAACACTAACTTTTGGCCAGTGTTTGTGACCAAGTGGCTACTAAAAAAGACTGGACATACCCCACTTGCAATACCTTGGGTTGTCATCTTTTGCAAATGGTATGCCATCATGGGGGTAATTCTCATTTCTGCGCTACCATAGGGTCTCAAAGGCAACGTAACCAATCTGGGAAATTTCAATGTGAAAAAAATGAAACGCAAGCCTTATATTTGTCTCTGTAACTTTTGAAAACACCATAAAACCTGTACATGAGGGGTACTGTTGTACTTGGGAGACTTCGCTGAACACAAATATTAGTGTTTCAAAACAGTAAAACATATCACAACCACAAAAAAGATGCAAAAAATGTAACTTTCACTGACAATATCAATATCCCTGTGATATGTTTACTGTTTTGAAACACTAATATTTGTGTTCAGCGAAGTCTTCCGAGTAAAACAGTAACCCCTATCTACAGGTTTTATGGTGTCATAGAAAGTTACAGGGTAAAATACAGTGCTAGCAAATTACATTCTCTGGACTTTCTGCCTGGGTTGTCAGGCAGGTCCTGCAAATTGTAATTAATAAAATGACTTAATTATGTAAAAATATTACATAAATTTTTCCACCACTTCAGCCCCTTTGGGAGTTCTACCCCATTGTAGCAGCTGCTGTGGCATGGGGTAAATCATGGTCAGGGTCATCAATCTGTTGTTACTCAGACAACTAAGCACATGTCATATCATCAACAAACGCCACTACTCATCCATAAGTTCATGATGTTTCTGGGGAACTCACTTGGTTGGCCACTTATCACATTTCACTTTCATGTACCAGACGGGGTATACATCCCTGCCGACAACTGTCTCATTTATATTCCAGGCATGTTCATCATACGCTTCCTACAGCCGCCCATACAGTCACGTCCACTCTTTCGTTCCAGAGACAAAATCATGGATTAGACATACTCATGCAGCATAGCATGCACTATCCCACCTAGCACTTTCGTCCCATACTTGTAGAATGCATAACACAGCTTTTCACCTGGCTTAAAGAATCTCATTGGAACACGACATAACTCAACCTGTGTCACAAAATTTCTCCTAAGTTTTGCTTATTTTTGCCACCTTAAACTTAAACTATCTCATACACCATTAATGATATATTTTACAGGCATTCAACAACACAGGATAACCTATGGCCAAAACTACCATAAACTTCATGCTATCATACCAGAAAAGAATATACTCAGAGGTTTTCAGGAATCCATTCCCCCACGTTCCTCTCAGAGATTACCAATAGCCATCCAACTTTTCATCCTTATCGGACCTATTAGATCTACAACCATTCAATTATACTACCAAGTCGGCCATTACCAGCCATGTACATTGGCTTTTATGCCTTTCTCAGGCCAGAGAATCCACTACCATCACCACCCCTCAGACAGATCATTGTCTTCAACTATCCCACGTACGTAAACACATATATCATTACCTATTGGCTCTACCACATTCCGAAATGAGTCAACATGCACCAACAGTAGAGATAACATACTATCCTACCCACAACAAATGGTGCCCACTTTCGGTCCTAGATTCCTACCTTCAAAATCCTTTCAGGAATTAAATACTGTAATGCATTTAAGGAAATGTCTGGTTAATTTGTATATATTTGTTGACTGTATTAAATCTTTGATTATTCATTTTTGCCCTCTTTATTTACAGGCCTACCGTATCGTCGGTATCGGCACACCACAACCGACTTGCTCCCTTTACACTATCCTAAGCTTATGCTGGATCCTTACTCCATATACGGCTATTTTGCCCCTTACACAAGTATTAAGGCAGTTTTGCCTGTATTTGTGGGAGGGGCTTAAATTAATTCACTCCCCTATATAAGGGACACCCCTTACCTGACTCATATCGCTTGAGGTCAGCATCAGAATGACCCTCCCACCCACTCCTCATTTCAACACTTTCTCTTTTCTTTCCATTTACTTTACTTTCTTACTCCTTGGTGGGCCCTCTTTATTTACAGGCCTACCGTATCGTCGGTATCGGCACACCACAACCGACTTGCTCCCTTTACACTATCCTACGCTTATGCTGGAACCTTACTCCATATACGGCTATTTTGCCCCTTACACAAATATATTTAAAGTGTATGTGTATATTTATGTAATTATGTATATGGATATACATATATATATTTCGTATTTTTATTTATATATACATATATATAATTTCATTCTAAGTGTATTTTGATATAAATATATTTAATATCAAAATATAGTTAGAATAAAATTACATAATTTTTTTATTTTAAATTTTTTTTATTTACTTATTTATATTTTATAATAATATACAATATATAGTTATTATATATATTATTTATATATGTGCGGAATTTTACTCTAAGTGTATTTTTATATTAATATATGTATATATTAATAAAAAAAATACACTTAGTATGACTTTATAGAATAATAATAATATTAATAATAACAAAGTATTTAACCAGGAAAGGCACATTCAGATTACTCCGGTTTTAAAGTACGTCCTGGGGGTGTTACCTTAGCCCAACATCCAGGGGTTGTTACTATTTCCCAATTTAATGGTACTCATTTATCTACCTCGGAAGGATGAAGGGCTGAGTCAATCCTGCCGGGATTTGAACCTGCGACCCAAGGGCTGAACAGATTCTACTGATTATGCATTAGCCCAATGAGCTTATTTATATATATATAAAGAAATATAACTTTCCACGTGTCCTGCACTCACTGCCCCCAGTCTTGTTAATGTCTCGGTGCAAACTCAGACCATAAGTGTATATAGGTTCTTGTTGAAGTGCACTCACAGGACTCAATAATATTGCTAATCGTGCTGTTTATTCAAGCATCAAGTAGTACAAAGAAGTGTCAACGTTTCAGTCCTTGCTGGACTTTTTTCAAGACCTTGAAAAAGGTCCGGCAAGGACTGAAACGCCGACACTTCTTTGTACCACTTGATGCTTGAATAAACCTAGTACCTAGTACGTCCGCGGTCGGGAAGGGGTTAAAGGGACACTATATGCACCATTCATCTCATTGACGTGGTCTGGGTGCAGTGTCCCTGTCCCCCTTAGTGCTGCTAGATATTGTAAGATATTTTGAGAAACTGCAATACTGTAATTACATTTCAGGACTAAGGCTGTTTCTAGTGGCTGCCAATCAACCTTGTATTGCTTACACTATAGAATCCCTTTAAACAAAGTATCTGACTGCGGTAATGTAGATCAGCCATCCAGGTAGGCGAGGGCAAGAAGTGGAAGGTATTAGTTATATAATCACTTAGATCTTAATTAGTGACTGAGATCCAACACCTCATGTGTTGACAAATGCAATCCAAACACCAACACCAACGGCACACAATAACTGAAGAACAATGAAACTACAGATGTAAAAAATAATAACGTCAAAAATAATCAATAATCAATAACAAATGTTTCCATCTGTCTATAAATCCATAGTCCAATATCTGTTCCTTCGAGGGCACCTATCTGTCATGAATTAAATCCTCTAACCTATTTTTTTCAAGCGGCCTATTTGAGGTGAGAGCAAATAGTAAATGGAGATGATATTTGACATTCGAGTTTGACAGACCCATGTTATATGGGCTATAAAGCACACTTCAGATTTGTCTTGAATCTCCCTTTTCATTTTGTACTAAATGGAAATTCCACTAATTCCTACCTGTATTTCTTATCGTCTGCATTGTGTCTGTATGACTGGCTGTGTATCTGTATTTTTGTGTGTGTATGTGTCACTGAGTGTGCAGTTGTATATGTTTGTGTGACTGTGAGTGTGTGTATATGTTTGGCTGTGAGTGTGTGTATATGTTTGTGTGACTGTAAGTGTGTGTATATGTTTGTGTGAGTGTGTGTATATGTTTGTGTGACTGTGAGTGTGTGTATATGTTTGTATGGCTGAGTGCGTATATATGTTTGTGTGACTGTGACTTTGAGTGTCTGTATCTGTGTATTAGTGAGTGTGTTTTCAGGCATGACTGTGTGTGTCACTATGTCTGTCATTGTGTGAGTGGCTGGTAATGGGAGTGAGTAAATAAATGACCAGTTTGTTTATTAGTGAAGCAATTTGGTCCATTGCTTGAAAACAAAATCTGAAGGGTACTGATTCCTTGAGGTGGGAGTAGCATGCTCAATGTGAAGAAAAGGAAATCAAAACAAAAATGTGTGTGTGTGTGTGTGTGTGTGTGTGTATAAATGTGTGTGTGTGTGTGTGTGTATATATATATATATATATATATATATATATAATTATATAATAAATTTAAGTGGCAAGTAAATTTCAGGCATGGCTAGTAGCCTAGGACTTGACATTTTTGCGCCTTGCCTACATGTATCTGTGAATGTGTCTGCATGTGTGACTGAATATGTATCTGTGTAATTGTGTATGCCTCTGTGAGTGTGTATTTATCTGTGTATATCTGTATCTCAGAATATGTCTGCATGCTTACATATGAATATGTTTCTGATTGTATCTTTGTATTTGTGTGTGTCGATGTAGATATCCATCAACGTGCAACCATTTGTGTCTGTATTTGTGTATATTTGAGCATGTGTCTGTATATGTGTATTTCTGTGTGTCCTTATGTGTATATCCATGTGTGAATGTGTCTATGTGTGTGAGGTGTATTGTGAGTGTGTGCCTCTCTATATGAACACTTCTATGTTAGGTTAGGGGGCTATGGCGGATGTAGAGTTATTGGGACACTCGGTGCTGAATGTTATGAATCCTTTATTAATGTGTAATGTATTGTTATAACGTAATATTTTATAAATGTTTTATAAATATGTTGTGCATGGACAAAATCCACAAATATAGATCTTCTAAATATCTTATTTTAAACGTATTTTTCTTCAAATCTTAATTTACTCAGCCAGGCTTAGCTGAGCACCACCACAGCGAGCAGGACCACACCACCACCACAGCGAGCAGGACCACACCACCACCACACCACCACAGTGAGCAGGACCACACCACCACCACACCACCACAGCGAGCAGGACCACACCACCACCACACCACCACAGCGAGCAGGACCACACCACCACCACACCACCACAGCGAGCAGGACCACACCACCACCACACCACCACAGCGAGCAGGACCACACCACCACCACACCACCACAGCGAGCAGGACCAAGGGTTCCTTCTATTTTGTGTCCCATGTGCTTCCCTCCCCCACAGTGAGCAGGACAAACAGCAGTAACCCCAGGATCCCTCACACTCTGTGTTCCATGCGGTTCCCACTCCCACAGTGAGTGGGACAAACAGCTGTAACCCCAGGATTCCTCCCACTCTACGTTACTCTGTGTATTTTTAATTCGCTGTGCATTGTTAGTGCGCTGTGCATTGTTAGTGCACTGTGAGTTGTTAGTGCGATGTGCGTTGTTAGTGCGTTGTTTGTGCGATGTGTGTTGTTAATTCGATGTGTGTTGTTAGTGCACTGTGTATTGTTAATGCAGTGTGTATTAGTGCGCAGTGTATTATTAATGCAGTGTTTATTGTTAATGCACTGTGTATTGTTAGTGCGCTGTTTGTGAATGCGCTGTGTATTAGTGCGCTGTGTATTGTTAATGCACTGTGTATTGTTAGTGCACTGTTTATTAATGCAGTGGGTATTGTTAGTGCGCTGTTTGTTAAGGCGCTGTATATTGTTAATGCGTTGTTTATTGTTAATGCGCTGTGTATTGTTAATGCGCTGTGTATTGTTAGTGCGCTGTTTATTGTTAGTGCGCTTATTGTTAATGCAGTGGGTATTGTTAGTGTGCTGTTTGTTAATGTGATGTGTATTGTTAATGCGCTGTGTATTAGTGCACTGGTTTTTTTTTGTTTTTTTTATTCTTTATTTTTTGTGTGCCAAAGTAAAACAAACAGGCTTTTCACGCCACGACAGTAAAAACAGGCATTTCAAGAGGCATGAGATTTTGTGGCATATGATAGTACTGCACATTTTTTTTAAACGATAATCAGGTCATGAGGTTTCATATACAGTGTACATTTGTTATAGTAAAGGATTATTTTATAAGATATAGGTACCAGTCTAGATTATGCAGGGTGTGTCATCTAGACAGACAGTAGATTACAACAAATGGAATAATAAAGTAAAATACAACATGCTTGAGTGAGAGTAATACTACGCTTGGGCGCAAGGCGCATTTAGGTATGATAAAACAGGATTATACTGTTCGTTGTTATGAGTAACTAATATAATATTATAATCGCCTGAGGGTGCTTTAAGTAGGATTGCTAGTTTAAACAGTGGCAATATATAAATGAAAATTAAAAAACCAACAAACAAAAGAAAAAGGAATGTAATCAACGTTCGATCATGTTGGTAGAATATAACTGGCTGATACCCTGGTTGTACTGGGTCTGGTGTGAGTCTGTTTATGGCGTTTAGCCTATGCCACTTAAAGTCCAAGTACAGCGAGGACGCCTGATACCAGTCTCTGTTTCCCCCACCTGCTCTCTCTGTGTGCGGTGTAGCGGCATGAGCAGGTGTGTCCTCCGTGTGCCGTCGGTCTCATCTGCCATGTGGCTTAAGAGGACTTTCTCTGGGTCGCACTGCCACTGACGGGTGAGTCTCGAGCTCTGTGGTCGAGGTGGGTAGAAAGGTCCACGCTGCTGGGCTTTTCGATAAAGCATTGCCCGCCGCTGAGGTTTCTTGTGCCTTCTCCTTTTGGTAGTCATGCGGGGGGGATGTTTGTTCTTGCCGCTGTGTGTAGCAGGGTGGCCCCCGGTAGCTGCCGGGCTTTCCGCAAGCTTATAGGGTAGCTCTTTGGGCTGCTCTCCTTTAGGAGGTCGGTTTGGTGTTGCTATGATATGAGCCTCCAACGTGGCCCAGAAGGTAGCAAAGATCGCGTCCAAGTGCTCCAGCACCAGTTCAGCGGCCCCTCCTCGTGCCTCCATCGGCTGTTTCAGGCTGGTTTGGTGGGGCAGAGGCATGGCCGCCATCTTAGATTGGTCAGCCGCGATCAGGAGTCGTGGGGTGATAGTCGATTAGGGTCGGTATAGGCTTCAGCCAGTGGATAACCCCCGCCAGTCCAGAGTGGGGGGGGAGGAAGGATAGTTTTATTCCCAAGTCCATTCCATTTGTCCGAAGAGCTAGGAGAGCGTCCGTCTCCCCCAGCTCAGGCTCATGTAGGCCGCAAGCCACTACCAGGATGGACCGGGCTGGATAGGCTCACAACGGGTATCCTCCGGTGCACCGAGGACCCCTTAGCAAGATGATTGCTTTTTCCAGCTTGATCGCTGGGTAGCCTGGGCGTAAAACTCGATTAGTTCGGACCAGAAGCAGGAGCTCTTACAGAGCACGTCTGGCTGCCTCGGCTGTCAGGCTCCGCCCCCCCCAGTGCACTGTTTGTTAATGCGTTGTTTATTGTTAATGCGCTGTGTATTAGTGCGCTGTTTGTTAATGCGCTGTGTATTGCTAATGTGCTGTTTATTGTTAGTGCGCTGTTTATTGTTAATGCAGTGGGTATTGTTAATGCGCTGTTTGTTAATGCGCTGTTTATTGTTAGTGCGCTGTTTATTGTTAATGCAGTGGGTATTAGTGCGCTGTGTATTGTTAGTGCGCTGTGTATTGTTAGTGCACTGTTTATTGTTAATGTAGTGGGTATTGTTAGTGCATGTTTGTTAATGCGCTGTTTATTGTTAATGCAGTGGGTATTGTTAGAGCGCTGTTTGTTAATGCACTGTTTATTGTTAGTGCGCTGTGTATTGTTAGTGCGCTACTTATTGTTAATGTGCTGTGTATTGTTAGTGCGCTGTTTAATGCGCTGTGTATTGTTAATGCGCTGTGTTTTGTTAGTGCGCTGTTTATTGTTAATGCAGTGGGTATTGTTAATGCGCTGTGTTTTGTTAATGCTCTGTGTATTGTTAGTGCGCTGTTTATTGTTAATGCAGTGGGTATTGTTAGTGCGCTGTTTATTGTTAATGCAGTGGGTATTGTTAGTGCGCTGTTTATTGTTAATGCAGTGGGTATTGTTAGTGCGCTGTTTATTGTTAATGCAGTGGTTATTGTTAGTGCGCTGGGTATTGTTAATGCGCTGTGTATTTTTAATTTGCTGTGTATTGTTAGTGCGCGGTTTGTTAATGTACTGGGTATTGCTGTCTCTTTGTGAACACAATTAATTTACTTGGTTGTTAAAGCGATATTGCCAGTTAAAAGTTGCTGTTTCAGAAGCAATGTTTGAAAGGGTGCACTGTAACCAGCCTGTCAGCAGTAAACCTGTATAACACGCTTTATAACACACTTTATAACCCGCTTTATAACATACTTCATAACACGCTTTATAACATGCTCCATACCATACTTCATAACACGCTTCATAACATGCTTTATAACATGCTTTATAACATGCTTCATAACATACTTTATAACACGCTTCATAACATACTTTATAACACGCATCATAACATCCCTTATAACACGCTTCATAACACGCTTCATAACACGCTTCATAACATGCTTCATAACACGCTTTATAACATACTTCATAACACGCTTTATAACATACTTCATAACACGCTTCATAACACGCTTCATAACACGCTTCATAACATGCTTCATAACACGTTTTATAACATACTTCATAACATGCTTTATAACAGACTTCATAACACGCTTCATAACACGCTTCATAACACGCTTTATAACACGCTTCATAACACGCTTTATAACATACTTCATAACACGCTTTATAACACGCTTCATAACACGCTTCATAACACGCTTTATAACAAGCTTCATAACACGCTTCATAACATGCTTCATAACATGCTTTATAACATGCTTCATAACACGCTTTATAACATACTTCATAACACGTTTTATAACATACTTCATAACATGCTTCATAACACGCTTCATAACACGCTTCATAACACGCTTTATAACATGCTTCATAACACGCTTCATAACAAGCTTCATAACATGCTTTATAACATGCTTCATAACATGCTTCATAACACACTTTATAACATACTTCATAACACGCTTCATAACACGCTTCATAACACGCTTCATAACATGCTTTATAACATGCTTCATAACACGCTTTATAACAAGCTTCATAACATGCATTATAACATGCTTCATAACATGCTTTATAACATACTTCATAACATGCTTCATAACACGCTTCATAACACGCTTCATAATACGCTTTATAACATGCTTCATAACAAGCTTCATAACATGCTTTATAACATGCTCCATAACATGCTTCATAACACGCTTTATAACATACTTCATAACACGCTTCATAACATGCTTCATAACACGCTTCATAACATGCTTTATAACACGCTTCATAACATGCTTTATAACATGCTTCATAACACGCTTTATAACAAGCTTCATAACACGCATTATAACATGCTTCATAACATGCTTCATAACATGCTTTATAACATGCTTTATAACATGCTTCATAACATGCTTCATAACATGCTTTATAACATGCTTCATAACACGCTTTATAACATGCTTTATAACATCCTTTATAACACGCTTCATGACATACTTTATAGCACGCTTCATAACATGCTTTATAACATGCTTTATAACACGCTTCATAACATACTCTATAACATGCTTCATAACATGCTTCATAACATCCTTTATAACACGCTTCATAACAGCTTCATAACACGCGTCATAACACGCGTCATAACACGCTTCATAACATCCTTTATAACATGCTTTATAACACGCTTCATAACATCCTTTATAACATGCTTTATAACATGCTTTATAACACGCTTTATAACACGCTTCATAACATCCTTTATAACACGCGTCATAACAAGCTTCATACCATGCTGGCTTTTTTTTTTTCGTGATCATAAAATCTAACAATATAACCTCTAGCTCTCTCTCTCTCTCTCATTTTTTTTGTCTTTCGGAGTTGAGTGATGGGTTTATTTATTATTGTGAGTAGATATTATTACATATTGCGTCGATTGGTGATGTTCTATCCTGCAGTGCCTGAAGCTCAGGTTTAAAGGCCTCCACCCCATAGAACAAAGCTTATAATCTGCACACTGGAATGTAATGGGAACAGGAGAGGTATCCTGCCCCCAGAACTCACAGCCAGCCATCTCATTGCAAGGTTAGATGACATTAAACAGATCTTAGCAGAGAGTACAATTTTATAAAATCATAACCCCTGCATATAACAGTAATAATACAATGAGCTGTAATAATACAATAAGCTGGTATAAGACAATGAGTTGTAATAATACAATAAGCTGTAATAATACAATGAGCTGTAATAATACAATAAGCTGGTATAAGACAATGAGTTGTAATAATACAATAAGCTGTAATGATACAATAACCTGTAATAATACAATGAGCTGTAATAATACAATAAGCTGGTATAAGACAATGAGCTGTAATAATATAAACTATAATAATACAATACGCTTTAATGATACAATGAACTGTAATAATACAATATGCTGGTATAATACAATGAGCTGTAATAATACAATAAGCTGTAATAATACAATGAGTTGTAATAATACAATGAGCTGTACTAATACAATAAGATGGTATAAGACAATGAGCTGTAATAATATAAACTATAATAATACAATACGCTTTAATGATACAATGAACTGTAATAATACAATAAGCTGTAATAATACAATGAGCTGTAATAATACAATAAGCTGTAATAATACAATGAGCTGTAATAATACAATAAGCTGGTATAAGACAATGAGCTGTAATAATATAAACTATAATAATACAATACGCTTTAATGATACAATGAGTTATAATAATGCTGTAATAAGACAATGAGATATAATAATGCAATATACTATAATAATACAACAAACTGTAATAATAATAGGTTATAATAATGCAATAACCTACAATTATATAATAAGCTGTGATAATACACTGAGATGTAATACCGTAATATAATGAACTGTAATAATACAATAGGTTATAATAATGCAATACGCTGGTAAATAAAACAAGCAGTAATATTACAATAAGCTTACTGCAGTTTCATTCATTAAAAAACAGGAATGAAATTACTCCTTGTGCTGTCAGCTTTCCAGTAGCTCCCTTTAAGGTTTTCATGTTAATAAATAGCTTTATAGAAGTGGGATGAGGTATCGGAGTCTGAGAATGGAGTAATACAGTATTATGTCAATCACTGCAGACAGTCAGAAAGCTCCATGCACTGCAATCTATGTGAGCAGTGTACCTTGAGGGCAGGGTTTAGGTGATGAATGGGGGACCGGTGTTATCAGGCCAAGAACGAAAGCCAAAAGTGGCAAAATGAGAGATTTAGAGCTTTCTGGAGAATTGTAGTGTTGACTAAGCATTGTGGGAGTAGCAGTCTGATTCGTTTTTTGTAGCAGAGATTGCTTCTCCTTCTGTTAGTTTGGGGACAGACCCAGTTCTCCCTGTCAGTATCCGGATTATCGGAGGAGCTGGAGGTAATTCTATAACAGAACAGCTGAGACATGAATAATGTACTAGGACATACAATAGTCTTTATTTTCTCCCATCCTAATTGGCATCCCTCGCATTCGCACACTGGGAACATCTGTGTGGCAGCCGTCACATACACACAGCCATGTTCCTGAGCTCATCACATGACGGTGAAAAGTGATTTGTGTCATCATGTCCCCCCATTAATCAGGGCTCCCAATACACACCGGGCTATTACATAGAATGTGTGTGAGCCGCCGACTCTACGGCAGATATATTGTATCTCCATCCTGGCAGCTGGCCTGGCTCAACAGGAATAATTATTTTATTTACAGGGTTATCCATTATAGCGAGAATTCTAAGTAAAATGTCTGTTATTTTACTATGGGAAATTCTCAATAAATGTTATTAATAAAAAAACGAGTCTAAATATTTTGTGGTCACGCATGAAACCACTTTGAAAATTGATCAGGGAATTATACATTTTATGCTAAAATAGCTTTGGAAAAATTTGCCAGCTCATCTATTGTTGCAGCTTGTCTATTTTTGCCTAAACTGGCATCAGACTTGTTGCCCATTAGCCCCATAACTGCCCACTGCCCGTCGTATTTAGTTAACCTATCCTACAGAAGTTACCGCTTGTACCTTGAGAGAGAGGGTAACCGGGAAGGGACAAGGAATAAAATTTGATTGCAAGCTCTTCAGGACGGGTGGGTACTCCCCAAATAACAGTCATTACTTATTTATATGCCACAAAACTAAGAAATTAAACTACACCCTGTTCCAAATTATTATGCAAATTATATTTTTCTCATTTACCTAAATAATTGATGTAAATAACAGTCAACATAATTCTCATGTTATCAACTATTAAGAGTACAATTCAAATTTTATTGAACAAACCTCCTAATGATAACAGTATTTTTTGTTTAAACAAAAACTTACAATGCACTGTTCCAAATTATTACGCACAGTAAGTTTCAAAACACCTTATAGGTTGTAACGAACTGAAAATTGTCATTTGTTGTGTTTGCAGAATATTTACTGAAATTAAAGGCTATTTCAATCAGACTTATAACAACATTTTAACTGTTTAAACAGTTTAACAGGTCACGTTACATTTTAACATAGGACCTCTTATTTGATAGCAGCTTCACAAGTCTTGCATACATTGAACTTGTGAGTTTTTGGACAGTTTCTGCTTGAATTTGTCTGCTAGATGTCAGAATAGCCTCCCAGAGCTGCTGTTTGGATGTAAACTGCCTCCCACCCTCATAGATCTTTTGCTTGAGGATGCTCCAAAGGTTCTTAATAGGATTGAGGTCAGGGGAGGATGCAGGCCACACCATGACTTTCTCTCCTTTTATCCCCATAGCAGCCATTGATGCAGAGGTATTCTTTGCAGCATGAGATGGTGCATTGTCATGCATGAAGATGATTTTATTACGGAAAGCATAGTTCTTCCTTCTGTACCAGGGAAGAAAGTGGTCAGTCAGAAACTCCACATACTTTGCAGAGGTCATCTTTACATGATTCCGGCCAAAAAAACATGACTCCACCACTGCCTTGCTGACATCACAGCCTTGTTGGAACAGGGTGGCCGTCCACCAACCTTCCACTACTCCATCTATCTGGACCATCCAGGGTTGCACGGCACTCATCAGTGAACAGGACTGTTTGAAAATTAGTCTTCATGTATTTTTCTGCCCAATGCAGCAGTTTCTGCTTGTGAGCATTGGTTAGTGGTGGCCGAATAGAAGGTTTATGCACAGTTGCAAGACTCTGGAGGACTCTACACCTTGATATCCGTGGGACTCCAGAGGCACCAGCAGCTTAAAATATCTGTTTGCTGCTATGTAATGGTATTTTAGCAGCTGCTCTCTTGATCCGATGCATGGATCTGGCAGAAATCTTCCTCAATGTGCCTTTTTCTGCACAAACCCGTTTGTGCTCTGAATCAGCCACAAATCTCTTAATAGTGCGATGATCATGCTTAAGTTTTCGTGAAATATCTAATGTTTTCATACCTCGTCCAAGGCATTGAACTATTTCACTCTTTTCAGCAGTAGAGAGATCCTTTTCCTTCCCCATATTGCATGAAAATGGTGCTCTGCTTAAAGGACCACTCTAGGCACCCAGACCACTTCAGCTTTATGAAGTGGTCTGGGTGCCAGGTCCCTCTAGGATTAACCCTTTTTTTTAATAAACATAGCAGTTTCAGAGAAACTGCTATGTTTATACTGAGGGTTAATCCAGCCTCCAGAGCCTCTAGTGGCTGTCTCATTGACAGTCAAGAGGCGCTATAAGTGTTTCCTCACTGTGAAAACGGTGAGAGTATAGCGTCCATAAATTATAAATGCTTTCCCTATGCATTTCCGGCTTCGAATAATGCGGCGTGGCTCACCGCACGGCGCGTAAGCATATCGGTCAGCGATGCGTCTCGCCGAGCAAGGAGAGGAGTAGCTCCCCACCCGACGCTGCAGAAGGTAAGTGTTTAACCCCTTCTCTCTCAGAGCCGGCGGGAGGGTGCCCCTGAGGGTGGGGCACCCTCAGGGCACTATAGTGCCAGGAGAAAACAGTATGTTTTTCCTGGCACTTGCTGTCTTTAATAATGTGGAACACCTTCCTTTAGTAGTTTTTCCTTAAATTGGGCTCACCTGGCAATCTAATTATCACAGGTGTCCGAAATTGTTTTCAGTGATCAAAAGAGCCCTGAGACACAATGCCATCCATGAGTTAAACTGAAAAACAAAATATTTAATCTTTGTGACACTTAAATAGAATTTGCAGAATAATTTGGAACAGGGTGTAAATAAAAAATGTTAGTGATGAAAAATCAAGGCATATTTTGTGCACTTAACTGTCTGTTATCAGAAGATTTCTGTGTTATCAGAAGATATGAATTAATTGAACCTAGATATTGGTCCATCCTGAACAGCCCAATTTAGAGGACAGCTAGCATGGGGGCAGGGAAGCAATTAGCCTCCCCCCAGGTCGGGCCACTAGAATACAGTGGATTATGACATTCTTAGCTATTATTGTAGTCTGCTTCTTGCAGTGTTAGCATAAAACATTTAATATAAAGTAAAAAAAGGACTAGCCTACCCCTAGCACCAATGTAATTCCAGGCTGGTCAAAACTGACATTGATTATACAAATGTCTTAACATTGAAACACTCGTATACATCTTGATATTAAGCGGAAGGAAAGCACTGAGCACTGCAGCAAGCTGGATGTGAACGCCCCTGGAATAAGGTGTTATTTATGTTTCTCTCCAGTGATGTCCCAGTTTGGGGGGTGATTTCATTTTTAGGAAGTTTAGTAAATCACTGACACCATTAATGTATCATAATGTTGGATGTTTATGTGATATTCTGTGCAGAGAGAATAATCATTTCGTAGTTTAGAGAAAAACAGGAATTTGTTGTAACGGGCACAGATTTGTTTTCTCTGACTTTCCAAGACGGGAAGCTCTTTACTATTGGCCACTCTCAGTTTCTGCGTTCAGTGTGGCGGAGAAGCCACGGATGACCAGACGCCCACATAGGCCTGAATTGTGGCAGCAATCTCTCATGACAATTCCTCATCATCATCTCACATCTGTGAGTCATTCTTGACCTCATGCATGCCATCCTGTGTACCTACTGCACTTACTGTACCTCCCTCTCCTGTAATGTAACCTGTAAAGTGCTGAGTACACCTGTTAGCGCTATATAAATAAAATATACATACACTGTATACCTACTGCACTTACTGTACCTCCCTGTAACCCGCTTCTACACGTACCTTTACGCGATTCCCCCCCACGCCCCTCGGGCGGACCCTAACGTGGGACCGACCTGCATGAACGCATACCTCACTAAATACATTAAAACTAAACTCTCCTCGGACGCAGCGGAGGCTTTGGAGGCGCCCCTTACGGAGGGGGAACTGGCCCTAGCCATCAAATCCTCGAAGACCGGCAAAAGCCCAGGCCCAGACGGCCTCCCTCTCAAATACTATAAAACCTTCCTGGCCACATTGTCCCCCCAATTTATCTCGGTCTTCAACTCTATAACAGAGGGAAATACTATCCCCCAGCAAACACTAGCGGACAATATTGTCCTGCTGCCAAAGGAGGGGGGAGATACCGAACGGTGCACGGGCTACCGACCGATATCGTTGCTTAACTGCGACCTACGCCTATTCGCTAAAATACTAGCTACAAGGTTGAATCCACATATACCAGACTTAATCTCACCTGACCAAGTGGGATTCGTCCCCCACAGGGAAGCCCGGGACAATACGGTCCGGGCCCTCTCCCTGATCCACCACGCACAGCGCTCCTCGAAGGGCCTCCTCCTCCTCTCTACGGACGCGGAGAAGGCCTTCGATAGGGTGGCATGGGACTACCTGTTCTCGGTACTGGAGCATGTTGGCCTGGGGACCCACATGCGCCAGTGGATAGAGGCCCTCTACTCGTCCCCCACGGCCAGGGTGTGCATAAATGGGGTCTATACAGACGCATTCCCGGTCAGGAATGGAACCAGGCAGGGCTGCCCTCTGTCGCGCTTCTGTTTATCCTGACCTTGGAGCCCTTCCTACAAGCGGTAAGGGACAACCCAGATATCTCGGGGGTAGCGGTGGAGGCAGACCACCACAAAATCGCAGCATATGCAGACGATATGCTATTTTTTATAACGAACCCAGAAATCTCCCTCCCAAACCTTTTGGCAGAGTTAAAGACATATGGCGAAATCGCCAACCTTAAGATCAATTACGCTAAATCCTCTATACTTAACATTGGCTTCCCCCGGAAGAGGGCAGACCAAATCCGAAGAAATTTTCCCTTCCAATGGCAAGACACTGCTATAAAATACCTGGGGGTGAAGCTCACGGCCGACCTATCCAAACTTTACCATATGAACTTCACCCCACTGATGGCAACATTACGGAAGAACCTGACAGAATGGACCACACCTCACTTCTCCTGGCTCGGCAGGGTGGCCATTGCCAAAATGAATATCCTCCCACGGGTACTTTACCTATTCCAAACACTACCACTCCAACTCCCTACCACCTTCTTCTCCGCACTCCGCACCCTCCTCATCAAA
>OW240915.1:7355881-7414719 GCA_933207985.1 Pelobates cultripes
CTGTATTTTACCCTGCAGAAAGGTTTTTGTGTATTTCTGCTGGGGCGTTCAGGACTTTCAGTATGTGAGTAGTGCTACCCCAGATAGCTATGCCATGGAGCCTATTCGTGTAACGAAAGACTATGGAAAAGACTTTGGCTTCATGGCGATTGAACTGTATGTATGTGATCTGAGCGCCATTCAATAATAATGTGCGCTCAGATCTAAGTTATCTGGGGATATGTTGCATGTATATGTTTTATGTAGTAATTGTAACATTGTGTAATTTTATGTCTTTTTGTAACCATGTGGTTAATGGAGTCTTGCCTCTGTCCTGGGAGATAATTTGATTACTTCCCAATTATCTCCAGGAGAGAGAGGAGGGATTGTGATGTCACTGTGGGAGTGTTTTGTGTGTATTGTCTGTGATTGGCTAATATCCAATATGTGTCCCATTGTTCCATCAGGTCCCCTAGGGGAGTGTCCACCTGGTGGACACTTGCATAAATACCGGGCAAGTAGCCCTTAATAAACCAGACCTACTTGCACCTTTCTTGAAGCCTTGGCTCATGCTTGGGGGAAGGGATACCTACACTGCTATAATCACTTACTCCCCAGAGTAAGCTCTTGTAAGAGGTGGATTTGTTCCTCCTACGCTCTCTGGATTTAGGAGAGGTTCACACACTGGGAGCTGGATCCTGGTCGTGGATCCAGGGTGGGTGAGAGACGGCAAGACCCCGGCGCAGCTGCATCGCTGGAAGTGGGGTCCGCAGTGCTGATGGTGTCGGTTGGATTGCTCGGAGTCCTTTGCGAGCGCTAGGAGCATCAGTTGGCGGATGCAGCAGAACGCCAATATTAAATCCACGAATTCCGCTGGTTCAGGAAGTAATCCACAGTCAAGCGCTGGAAAAAGCAAGGCAATATCCCAAATCTCCCAGTAACCGGACGAAACACAGTTCTGAGAGTCAACTGAACTTTTATTTCAGCTCCACAATTTATACAAGTCCCCATGCAAGGGGTTTCGTGAGTCCCCTCCCAGGGGCATTCCCAGAGGGGACTACATGGGGGACTTATTGTACAGGACATTTCTCCCATCAGGAACTGCTGTACGAGAGGGATCCTCCCACAGAAATGTGCCGTTAAGTGGATTATCCCTCCTTGCAGCAGAATTTACAATTCGTATTAAAATGCATAACTCTATGAATATATGGTCTATTTAAACGAATGGACGTTCGGTAGATAGCTGGGGTCTGAGCGCATCATTCGTGAGATTACCGCTCAGATCCCAGCTAAAACAACCGAATGCCGCACGAAAAACACATTCATTAAAACATATCTTCAAAAGACCGATTGTATGTAAGGGAACAGGATACCGAACGGCCCGGACCTCCCGAATGGCCTGGAAGCTCAGCGGTGTTCGTGCCGTCGAGTAGCCATTTTTAGTACCATGGGCTCGACGACCAAACACCGCTGAGGGAACAAAGGATCCAAGATGGCCGACCGCCGCATGGTCGGTAGTCGAACGACGGCCACCTTGGAGAGCCTCTAATTACCGATTGCAACATTGTTGCAATCGGTTAATAGACGCCACACGCCTCTAAGTGTGTGGGCTATTAAATGATGGTTTGTTCGGTTCACGAACGGCCCGCAAAGGTGCCGTTCGTGAAACAAAAGGAAATCAGCTATCTGCTTTCGGCAGATAGCCCAGGCAGGAAATACAGTATTACCATTACATTACATTACACGCTGGAACACATATAACAGAAAAACCATACTGGCAACCCTTAAAGCGACAGTACATAAATAATGTCCAAGTGGCCAGGTTTGCCACAGCGGAGGTACTCAGTCGGAGTGCCAGCGGTCTGTCACAGTTGGGATTTGGCTGGTATGCTTGCTGTCTGTTATTACAGTGAAAGGGATTGCATTTACTATTACTTCTATACAGGCGTTGTAGTTTGTGTCTTTCTTGCCAGTTCCACATAAGAGAGAGAGGAAGAAAATAGCAAAGCCGAGTTTAGAATCTTTTAAAGATAGATGCTGTAATGACAGAATTTGTGTTTCCTTTAATCTCCACTAAGTAGTTCTGGTAAGGGTAGTGGATTGTGCAGTGTAAGATTGGGGAAAGTCTTCCTAATTTTTATGGATTTTGTGGAAATCCTCATGGCTTCTTAACCCCTTAAGGACACATGACATGGGTGACATGTCATGATTCCGTTTTATTCCAGAAGTTTGGTCCTTAAGGGGTTTAAATAGTTTTCTTTATTAATCAATACAAAGCAATATTTCTGGACTGATCTCTCTTGGAATGTGAGCAGCTTCATGGGGCAAAGGTCATATAATACCGCAAGAATGTGCTTCCTCTACACAAGAATCACACTTTTTCTTTTGCCCCAATATTAGGAAATGGCTTAGTAGCATCTCCACTGCCAGATTTGTTTAAAGCATTAAGACCCTCAATGATATCTTACTGTCCCTCTAAGAAGGACATTTCAATCTATAGATTGCCATCCATGTCTGAGTTAATATTAATTGTGTTGCACTAAAGCTTTTTCAGAGACTCAAACCTGATTGTTGGACGGAGAGGAAGAGGGAACAATTGGGCCTTTGGTAAGGATTATACCCTAATGCAAACAGTGTATTTGTGATTCAAATATTTATTTTATCTGTTTTGCATGCATTTCTGAAGTACCATTATTTTCTTTTTGGAAAGGGTCATTCCACTGCATAAATACAAAAATAAACAAAAGCCAAACATGCATGCATTTAGTTATACCCAAAACCAACTTGCTTACAAGATGGCTTGTCTGCAGCCTTTACAAGCCTTCCCCTTCTAACCCCGCCCAGACTTTCTGTGGCTGTCCAATCACAGACTTCCCAATGCAGCTCAATGAGAAGTCTTTGCAAGGCAGGTGCCCTGGGCAATTTCTGCCTCTTGAGTATAGCTTTATTGAGCTAAATAACCAGGAGGTAACAGGACCGGTTGTCTGACTGACAGCCACTGGGGTTAATTTATATAGGTGGCAATTTCTGTTGAAATCTGAACTTTTTGTAAAATGGAAAAAAGACACACTCTTCATTCATAAAGCACTTTAGCAAACTGTAATTGTACTCTGTCCTGCACAGATTGTGTGTGGGTGTCCAATTAAACAGGCTCTTGCATATATCATTTGAGTCAAAATCTCCCATTTTCTGCAAAGCATTCTGGGACTGTTTTTCAATGCATGGAGAACATCGGTGCAGCTTATTGGCATGACAGGAAGGGAGAGAGGTTTGTAAGAACAAATCTCTAAGTGAAGCCCATCGCTTCATTTGCTCCCTGTACGAGTGCAGTGTTTAAGGTCAGATTATGCATTTGTCAGTGGTTGTTATGGTAACCTGATAGCACCTCTAGCGGTTTATAACCCACATTAAATACAGACAGAAGTTCGGATCCCCTGCAGTGCTTGGTGTTCAGCTCGTTACAATATTGGATGCAATAAGTCGAGCTGCTCAGGGATCTTATAATGATATTAAGTCTCCAGATCTTGCAGAAGCAGGGAATACAATGTCAAGCTTGGCTTGCGGTGTATAGGGGAAAGCCTATGAATACACAGATTCTTTGTTGCAGCGTGTTGGATGAAGTTCTGTGCGTTCCTCCTTACAGAGACACCTTAAACTGTGTTGACTGAGTAGCAACATTCCCATTAATCCTCCCTGTACAAACTGCTTTATCGTAGAATTTTTAAAATATTTTTTATAAACGATTGCAGCCAGGATTCTGTGTCTTCCAGCTCACTCCTGTGTCTATCAACTGTTCCCTCTATATCCCCCACACTGCATGTCACACTCCAGCCATTTCTGCTGTCCCCAGCCATATTCCCCCACCTTCATTTCCATGCAATTATACCCCATTTCAGAAAAACTAACTTTCTTACAATAGATGTCTGGTTGTTGTTATGTTTTGCTGATAGCATAATAAGAATGTTGGCTATCCCCTAGGATACAGTGGATCTTGTACAAACACAGAGAAGAGCCTGCTGGACCTGACAATGGAGAGTTTCCGGAAGGAGGTGGAGCGCCGAGACTGTTATAGTGGCACTGTGCTCCTTCATAGTCTATGTGGGGGCACTGGGTCTGGTGGGTACCCAGGCACATGGTATTCATAGTTACTGGGTTTGGTGGGTATTATAAATTCCCTCCATAGTGTGTGCGGGCACTGGGTCTGGTGGGTACCTAGGCACCTGGTATCCATAGTTACTGGGTTTAGTGGGTATTATAAATTAACTCCATAGTGTGTGCGGGCACTGGGTCTGGTGGGTACCGAGGCACCTGGTATTCATAGTTAGTGGGTTTGGTGGGTATTATAAATTATCTCCATTGTGTGTGGGGGCACTGGGTCTGGTGGGTATTATGAGTTCTCTTGCATAGACTAAGTGGAAACATCATATCTAATGTGTGGAAATTCTGGAATTTGCTGGGTACTCTGTGAATCTGCCTGGTATTCTGGGTTCTCCTGCATTTCATTAATTTTGAGTCTAAGGAACTTTGTTCCTCATCCTGCTGTATTTATCAGCTCATCTTCTTTTTCTGATTGGCTGCTAGCTTTGTAATTTTATTATTTATTGTTTTATAATTGATTTGTATCCTTTAGGTTTGGGGGCTCATTTGTGCGAAGAAATCAGAGACACGTACCCTGCAGGTCACATACTGTCCATGACGGTGGCTCCCCATGAAAATGGGGAGACCCCCCTACAGCATTACAACTCTCTGCTGTGCCTGGCCTGGCTGCAAAGGTAAGGAGCTCATGCGTTAGAAACCTACAGCTTTACGATTATTACTGGTAAATGAACATACTCCACACCTGTAGCCTAAATACATATCCTAATCCGCAACCCACTTTGGCCACGCATTCTACCATCAATCTCCCACTCCGCTCCTACCCCCAGCTCCATCGCTTGCTTACCACACACATCACCCCTTCCTTTTTGTCACAGTTCTTTTAGCTCTGCACATATTAACAATTTATATAGTTGTTTAGTTTAACAATAATCCTAATCTAATTGCTATGTTTGAAGGTACTGTGATGGTGTGCTGCTCTTCCAGAATGACGATGTCTTGCGTAGAGCCGCGGATCTGACCGAGAAGAAAATGCCAATGGTTTCAGGGTTGCAACCTGTAGTCTCACTCCGCGACATGAACACTTACATTGCTTCGTGTCTGGTCGGTCTCCTTTACCCCGTGCACTCACTCGCAACCAGGAGGTAGGTGTATATATACTGAACATATAGTTTGAACAACAACAATGTTAGCAGAACTCCACATTGTTTTAAGAAGTGCAGATCAGGTCAATCTAAAGTAGTCTGTTCTAGGCACATGTGACTAAAACTGTTGTTCAGGATCTGTTGCTGGAATTTGCTCTTACAAGGAATCAATAAAGTCTCCCCACTGGCTAAAATGAATTGTTCCATACTCCATCACTGTCCAATGATTAACGATAGCGTGCTGTTAATGGTTGTTCCAGCTTAGTGAATTCTCTAGTTACATGTCTGCCTCTCTAAGGTGGTATCATGTCTTGTCCTGTTGTAGCTCTGTGAGCATCGGCCTGGAACCCTGGGAAATAATCCGAACTCTGTGTCCCATGTCCACTATGAAGTTTCTCCAAACTGCTCAGGTTAACAGAAGGTACGTTTCATGTGATGTCATACTAATTATCTGTCCCTCTAGATATATTCCTGACCCATCAGTAGCGTGATGATGTCACTGTCCAGGAGAGCATGACCTAACACCTGCCTCTAAAGCAAGACCGACCCCAAATCTTCATGTCCAATAAGAAGTGGAATTAGATAATTAGCTACAGATAGTTTATTCATTAAATCTGGGTTCAAATCAGTAAATGTTTAACATAATGACAGTAACATTTTTATTTGCTGACTATCCTGTTGTGAAGGTGGAATTGGAAATTGCTAGTGATCAGTGGTGTCCAAGTGGTGAATCTCCAGTTGTTTTAGTGCTACAAGTTCCATGATGCTTTTCTTTTCAAAAGGCCGTCACAGCACCATGGGAGTTGGAGTGCAACAACATCTGGGAATCTACCTTTTGGACCTCCTGCTGTAGATTGTCCAATATTTATTAACTTGCCATATTAATTAAATAAACCTGGAAGGAATGAATTGGGGTACATTACAAAACCCTAGTAATGTATTTAACCCTTGTGATACCTGGATGCTAAAGGATGAGTTAGTATGAATTTATTTTAAATGTAATAATACTTGTTGTGTTTGGTATGCTGAAACACTTTGTTTTCTTCATCTCCAGAGGAACTGCATTCTGGGACAGAGTAACCTCATCTATTACGCAGACTATACCTCGTGTGTCTCCTGAGGGCCACATGGTATCCTTTAACTATTTCCCAGGAGAGATTTGTTATTTGAAATTAGGAGTACTGTGTTTCTATAAGACCCTGTGTCAAATTCACACACTCCACACAAACACATCCCAGAATTCACATACCCACACAGTCAACACAAACACACACAGACAGCACATACAACACAAACACACACAGTCAACAAAAACATACCCCTGCATTCACACACACAATCAACACAAAAAACAACCATTCATTCAGACAGTCAACACAAGCACAAACACAATTAACACACACCAATGCATTCACACCCAGTCAACACAAACCCCTGCATACACAGACATTCAACACACACACCCCTGAATTCATACTTTAACAGTTAACCATACCCCAGAACTCACACATTGTCAACAAAGATAATGCAAAAGAAAGTTTCCCTTTGTTAGTAGCCAACAAGAAATTGGATAGAAACTTAGGGAAATCGGTCAGGGTGGTGGTACCAGCTCCACCAGAAAGGGCTTGAACCCTAAAATTATGTATAGAGAACACAAAGAAAACTATGATGGGAAAGCTACCCTCTAGGGGGCTCCCAAAGGGCTGGTAGAGGTATAAAGAGAACACCAATGTTGAATCAAATCAATACCTAGCAAGCTTGCTTGGAGTGAAAAATAAAAAATACAAGTAAAAGAGCACTTTGTGGCGAAACCAACCTCGCCACTGGGTATTGGAGAAGACTGATTGCCAGCCTCCTGCCATGTGAATATGGCCCTTGGGATGTATTGCCCTTTAAAGACATGATTTGGGCATAATGGATTTGTGTTGTGCTGCTGCTGCTGGCCCTTTAAGAACCATCTGGGGACATACCGTGGAGTTTGGACTTTTTAACACGGTGCCATCTCGCCGGTATTTGGTGCGCAGAGACCTCGTGCAGTGGTTTTGGACTATACAACAGGGGACACATTGTGCAGTAATTGTTTTTCATATAGCCTGCATATGTTCTGTGGAATCTGCATTAAACTGTATCTTCCAAAGTACTGAACGGATCTGGGCGAACTTTGGATATGTGGTTCACCCAGATCCCCCGGTTCCGAGGATATACTTTTTGTGGGGTTGTTGCATGTTTTGGGGTCCCTGTGATATGTTTTATGGTGCTGTATTTCTCTGCCTGTGATAATTAGATTAACTATTGTGTTCAGTAATTATATCACAGGCAGAGGGGAGGATTTTGTGTGGGAGTGTCTGTGTGTATTGTACAGATTGATTGACTGTTTCAAAACCCTGTGTGAGGTGCTATGTCTGTGGTTTGTGAATAAAAGAGGCTGTATGTGCCAGTACAGTCAGTTCTACTTGACCTCAAAACGAAGTGTCGTCTCGTTATTGGGGGAATTGGATTGTATGCTGATTGATTGTATGCTTTTCCTGTTCAGATGCTTACAGCATTCATATGGTGGTTGTGGTTCGGTGGTTGTGGTGTCGGCTGCAGTGCTTGGAGCCCTCAGGAAGCGCTAGGAGCATCCTTCAACGGAGGTACCCAGTCGGGGTGCCAGGTGATCCGTTACACACTTCACTATGTATCCTGAAAAAATACAACTTTATTTGACTTCTATAACAAAAGGATACAATAGTAGCAGTATATCCAAATAGTGGTTGTAACGGACCGTTTTGCACACAAGGGGTAAAAACCGTTTAGGCGATCGGCCCCCTTTCCAGAGATACAGGCACAGCTACTGCAGAACACCAAACTCCCGAACTGGATACAAAATAGCACTCCAACTCCCGAACTGGAACCTCCCAAATAGCTGTTGGCAGATGAACAGGAAAAGCAGCTTACACTCCTGGCAATCAGTCTTTAACAGCATACAGTGAATCCCCCCAAGAACGAGACAAGGCTCCGTGTTGAGGGTCAAGCAGTGGTCTGAGGTGCTGGCACACCCAGCCTGGTTTTTATTACAGCCTTTCACATACAGGACCGCCCACAGGGAGGTATAAAACAACCAATCACATATCAGTTACATCCCACATATTCCCTCCCCTTATCCTGAGAGGAAACTCAATTACACATACAGTTAAAACATACTTTCTACCCAACTTTCATAACTCTAAAACCATACATCACATTCACATAAAATTACATATTCACAATCAATCCATTCATTGGAACAACATATTAAAAAATGGCATGAATCAGACCAGGGGTTCAAAAGTTAGTAAAAGTATTGTAACGGACCGTTTCGCTCATCAGAGTTTAAAAACCGTTTAGGCGATAATCCCCTTCCAGACAGACAAGCAGCTACAGCACGCACCAATCTCCCGAACTGCAAACTACACGAATCTTCCAACTCCCGAATTGCACACACTTGAATTCCCCAATCTCACGAACTGGAAAAGCATATGAATCCTCTCAAGTATATGAATGCTGTAGACAGTTGAATAGGAACCATACGAATAGGTTTATTCTCCTAGCAGTCAAACTGGAACAGCATACAATAAATCCTTCCCCCAATAATGAGACGACACTTCACTTTGAGGGTTAAGCAGGAACTCCCTGTACTGTCACATACAGTCTCTTTTATTCCCAATCCACAAACATAGTACAGCCCACAGGGCGTTACAAAACAACCAATCAATCCGTACAATACACCCAGACACTCCCACACAAAATCCTCCCCTCTGCATGTGATATGATTACTGAACACAATGGGTAATCTCATTATCACCGGCAGAGGAATACAGTTTTTACACAATATTTATAACTTCTAAAATATACATGTCACAAACATAAAACATACATTTTCATAATCAATCCATTCAGGGGAACAACATATTAAAAAATGGCACGAATCAGACCAGGGGTTCAAAAGTTAAGGGAAAGTCCTTTGTGACTAAATGAAGCATGGCTTTCCGGCCCAAACCAGTTTCAGAGTCTTCTAGCCTGGAGATAAGTGAGAAGTAATTCAATTATCTCCCAGGACAGATACAAGACTCCATTAACCACATGGCAGAAAACAAACAGTAAAAGACATAAAATTACCTACAGTTACATTCAGTACATAAAACATAGACGTTCTACATATCCCCAGATAGCTGAGGTCTGAGCGCACATTATTAAGCGAATGGCGCTCAGACCACACGAATACAGTTTAATCGCCATGGAGCCAAAGTCTTTACACAGTCAGTTTCATGCGAATGGTTTATTTAAATTTTTTGGTAACGTTTTCCCTTTTTCTTATATATATTTTTATTTCTTTCCTGTTTTTATTTTACTTTGACAATTTTTATTGATCTTTTGGGGGGTACAGAAGAAGAAGGGGTGGGAGAAAAGGACAATAGTTAGAAAACAGTGGCATACATACATATACTTTGTACTTTGGTATGGGCACACCCGTTGGTGCCTCGTTGTCAGTAATGCTTGTATGTTTTGCAGTCTACAGATTGAGTACACAGTTTCCATCTCGAGAGTCATGCTACATTAGTTTATGTAGTTCAACAAATTAGGTCATGCTTTCTTTAGGTATGGTGTAACGGATCGCCTGGCACCCCGACTGGGTACCTCCATTGAAGGATGCTCCTAGCGCTTCCTGAGGACTCCAAGCACTGCAGCAGACACCAAAACCACCGAACCGTAGGAGCATATGAATGCTCTCAAGCATTTGAATGCTGTAGACAGTTGAATAGGAACCATACGAATAGGTTTACTCTCCTGGCAGTCAAACTGGAACAGCATACAATAAATCCTTCCCCCAATAATGAGACAACACTTCACTTTGAGGGTTAAAACAGGAACTCCCTGTACTGTCACATACAGTCTCTTTTATTCCCAATCCACAAACATAGTACAGCCCACAGGGCGTTACAAAACTACCGAATAGCGCTCAGATCCTATTCACACAGTTCAATTGCCATGGAGCTGAAGTCTTTAACTACACGAATGGGCTCCATGGCATAGCTATCTGGGTTAACACATTCACATAAAGTCTGGTCCATAGTCCAAAGGCAAGAGGCGGGCAAGCAGCCCCTCCAAGGACACGTGGCGAGGCCGGTTTCGCCACATATGGCATTGGTGATTTGGATATTTCCTATCTAGGATACCACTGGGAGAAGGTGAAAAACAGTTATAGAAATAACAGGGGGGGAGGGGGGGTAACGGGGAAGTAGGTGTCGCTCCCAGGCGTGAGGTGACTTGCATTGACCTTTTTTAGTATCGTATTTTTACATGTTTGTACATTTTTGTACATTGGTGCACGCATTAGGAACACAGCTGTCTGTTAGCAGATACATGTCCTAGCCATCTGCATTCCCGTTCATTTTGTGGGGTGGGGGGGGATTGTTGCGCTCCATATATTGGTGCCACTCTTCCCATGCCTCTTGCCAGACCTTCTTTGGAAGGGAGGTTCGGCTGGCCGCTATTTCATATAGCCTTGTGGTTTCTAATAATTGTGTGAGTTCGGTGGTTGGCAGTGGTAGAGGTGATTTCCAGTGCCTACTAATTACCGTAAGGGCTGCCATGAGTAGTTGATATGTTAAGTATTTTTGCTTCCACCTCATCCTTTTTGGAAATAGTTGGAGGAGGTATGTTTCAGGTGTCTTGGGTAGTATAGTTTTTGTGCTCTCTTGAATTATGGTGGAGACTACGTCCCAGAATGGAGTTAGGATGGGACAGGTCCACCAAATATGGAGCATCGTGCCTTTATGCTGCTGGCATCTCCAGCATACGTCAGATGCTTGGGGGTGCGCCGCTTTAATGCGAGTGGGCACTAAATCCCACCGGTATAGGATTTTGCGAGAGAGCTCCATATGTGAGGCACATTTAGAGAGGGAGTTGTGCGCCTTAAAATGTCTTTCCACTGCTGCGGAGTTAGGTTATATGTGAAATCTTTCTCCCATGCAGTTGTGAAAGAGAATTTTGTATGGCCATTGTGTGTGTGTATTGATTGATAGATTTCAGAGATTAGTTTTTTGGGGAGAGGCGTAGGCATATTTTTTCTACCGCCGTCAGCTGTGGTTCCTGTACATTTCCAGACCCATTCACAGTTTGCTTGTGGAACCAGGATTTTATTTGTAAATAGGAAAAGGAGACCTGTGCGTTGAGGTGGTAGGAGTCTTGTATATCCTTGAAACTTCTAAGTTCCTGACCTTGTATGAGGTGATATAGATGCGTGATGCCATAGTCATGCCACAATGCGTGGTTGAAATTGGGGATTATGTATTGTAGTGTTTTTAGGGGCATGGCTTGTGATGTTTTACCTGTCCAGCCCATTTTACGGCAGTGTGTGTCCCAAAAGTGCAGTGTTAGCGCTGTGACTGGGAGCATCACGCTCGTCGGTGGTCTGTGGGTTTTTGGGAGCCATGCCAATATTGTTATGGGGATGTTGTTTGCATGGTATGTCTCTATCTCTTCCCATGGAGTTGGGTAAGTTCTGTGGCATGCTGCTAAAAGTGGACTCAGTATGGCTGCACGGTAGTAGCTATCTAGGTTGGGTACACCCATCCCCCCTTTCTCCCGCGGCAGGTATAATGTGCTTTTTGCTGTTTTTATTTAAACTTTGTCCCCTTGTTATTTATAATTTTCTCCTTGCTGTTTTTATTTAAAACTTTTTCCATCTTCTTTTCTTCTCTTACTGTTTCTGTTCCCCTCCTTGTGGGTGCTGCTGCTGCTGAGCTAATTAGGGGGAGTGCCCCTTAACTTCCACCTATGTGGGATTTGTATTGCCAATATAAACCCACTACTGACTCACAGAGCTTGCTCACTGGAGTTTGCTTGAAAGTAGGCTATTTAAAGTAGGAGTTAAAACAGGAGTTCCAACCACAAGGGAGTTTAAACCAAGAGGGTAAATATTGTTTTGCTCACTTGTGTTTTTTGTAACTGGGGATGAGTGCTAGCAAGATTGCGGGTTTAACTCAGTGCACATCATGCCGCATGTATGCATGCCTGGATAAATCTGTCCAGGGTCCATACCTCTGGTGGGTGTGAGCGAGTGGCTTTCTGGAAGCTCAGATTAGAGATCTGGAGAGGCAAATTGTAACACTGAGGGAAATTGACAATCTTGAGAGGAGTCTGCTGCTCACTGAGCAGAGTTTAGTGGGGACAGGTAGTGGAGAGGGAGGAGATGAGGCAGATGGGGAACAGGCACGTAGCTGGGTGACAGTGGGGCGAGGAAGTGGGGGGGAGGGAAGAGGAAAGGTTTAGCTAGTCCTGATCTCATGCAGCCTAACAGATTTGCCCGTTTGAGTGAAGATGTTGGTAGCATCAGCTCAGGAGTAGCTGTACTGCAGGAAGCTGTGGGAACAGCCCCTCTAGTACGGGTGGGGTTGAGAGGGTAAGGAAGGCTAGACAGGCTGTGGTGGTAGGGGACTCTATTATCAAGAGGGTAGATAGGGTAATCTGCAGCTCTGATCGTCTCAACCAGACAGTTTGCTGTCTCCCAGGTGCTCGGGTCCGGCATGTTGCCGACAGAGTGGAGGGATTATTGGGAGGGGCTGGGGATGACCCAACTGTCATGGTCCATATTGGTACCAATGACAAAGTCAGAGGAAAGTGGAAGGTCCTAAAGAATGAGTTCAGGGAACTAGGAAGTAAGCTAAAGAAAAGGACCTCCAAGGTAATATTTTCAGAAATATTACCTGTGCCGCGCGCTACAGCAGAAAGGCAGCGGAAGATTAAAGAGGTCAAATGCATGGCTGAAGTCTTGGTGCAGGAAATAGGGTTTGGGGTTTTTAGAGCACTGGGACGATTTTGCGCTTGGTACAACCTGTATAGTCCTGATGGATTGCACCTAAACGGAAGAAGGTCTGCTGTGCTGGGGGATAGGATGGCTAGACGGTTGGAGGAGATTTTAAACTAGGAGGGTCAAAGCAATCTAGAAAATGGATCTAGGATAGAAATGAGATGGGCTTTAGCTAAGAACAAAGGGGGTGGAGATGGGGTGGGGAAAGTTTAGAACAGAGGAGGTGTGGCGAAACCGACCTCGCCACTGGGCATTGGAGAAGACTGATTGCCAGCCTCCTGCCATGTGACTATGGCCCCTGGGATGTATTGCCCTTTAAAGACATGATTTGGGCATAATGGATTTGTGTTGTGCTGCTGCTGGCCCTTTAAGAACCATCTGGGGACATACTGTGGAGTTACTGGGTGGCCACCATTTCCTGTATCAGAAGCACATGGTGAGAACAATGGATGGCGGCCATTTTAACTCACAGACACTGTTTGGACTTTTCAACACGGTGCCATCTCACCAGTATTTGGTGCACAGAGACATTGTGCAGTGGTTTTGGACTATACAGCAGGGGACACATTATACAGTGATTGTTTTTCATTTAGCCTGTGGGGTTGTTGCATGTTTTGGGGTCCCAGTGATGTGTTTTATGAAACTGTATTTCTCTGTCTGTGATAATTAGATTACCCATTGTGTAAGGTAATTGTATTACAGGCAGAGGGGAGGATTTTGTGTGGGAGTGTCTGAGTGTATTGTACGTGTTATTGGTTGTTCTGTAAAACCCTGTGGGCAGTACTAAGTTTGTGAATTGGGAATAAAAGAGGCTGTATGTGCCAGTCCAGGGAGTTCCTGTTTTAACCCTCAAAGTGAAGTGTCGTCTCATTATTGGGGGAAGGATTCTTTGTATGCTGTTCCAGTTTGACTGCTAGGAGAGTAAACCTATTCGTATGGTTCCTATTCAACTGTCTACAGCATTCATATGCCAAGAAGTAGTCATATGCTTCTCCTGTTCGGTGATTGTGGTGTCTGCCAGAGTGCTTGGAGTCCTCAGGAAACGCTAGGAGCATCCTTTATCGGAGGTACCCAGTCGGGGTGCCAGGTGATCCGTTACAGGAGGTATGTAATATTGATAATTCACAAAAAGTACAAATGACTCATGATAATATTAAATGTATGCTTACTAATGCAAGGAACATATATAACAAAATGGGGGAACTAGAGGCAATAGCATAATGTAAACAATATGATATAATAGGCATAACAGAAACATGGTGGGATGAGACACATGACTGGGCAGTTAACTTAAATGGGTACACGTTATTTAGGAAGTGTGACGGACCACTGGCACTCCGACCGAGTACCTCCGCCAATCGATGCTCCTAGCGCTTGCCGAGGACTCCGAGCACTCCAACCGACACCATCAGCACTGCGGATCCCACTTCCAGTGATGCAGCTGCGCCGGGGTCTCGCCGTCTCTCACCCACCCTGGATCCACGACCAGGATCCAGCTCCCAGTGGGTGAACCTCTCCTAAATCCAGAGAGCGCAGCAGGAACAAATCAAGCTCTTACAAGAGCTTACTCTGGGGAGTAAGTGATTATAGCAATCCCCAGAGTATAGGCATACCTTCCCCCAAGCATGAGCCAAGGCTTCAAGAAAGGTGCAAGTAGGTCTGGTTTATTGAGGGCTACCTGCCCGGTATTTATGCAAGTGTCCACCAAGTGGACACTCCCCTAGGGGACTTGATGGAACAATGGGACACATATTGGATATTTGCCAATCACAGACAATACACACAAAACACTCCCACAGTCACATCACAATACCTCCTCTCTATCCTGGAGATAATTGGGAAGTAATCAAATTATCTCCCAGGACAGAGGCCAGACTCCATTAACCACATGGTTACAAAAATTACACAATGTTACTACATATCCCCAGATAGCTTAGATCTGAGCGCACATTATTACCGAATGGCGCTCAGATCACATACATACAGTTCAATCGGCCCGACCTGGAAGCTATGGTCCCTGGCGCCCCGATCATACCACGTGCGCTGCCGAGTCTGAGCTGCCTGAAGGTTCTCCCTTACCGACCTAGTCAAGGCTTCTAGATGATCTCGGAATGCCAGCACATAGGGTATAATGGGGGTACCGTCTGCGTTCCAGTCTCCCTCCCAGTGCTCCCTAATCAGGTCAAGGGGTCCCCTTACCCTTCTCCCAAATAATAATTCAAATGGGGAAAACCCGGTCGATTCCTGCGGCACCTCCCAGTAAGCGAATAGGAGATGGGGCAGGAACCGCTCTCAGTCCCTATGGGTTTCTGCGAAGGTTTGGAGCATTTGTTTCAATGTTTCATTGAACCGTTCACGTAGCCCATTGGTCTGGGGATGGTACGGAGCACTGATTATGGGCTTGATGTCACAGAATTTCCAGAGGTGCTGGGTGACTTCCGCAGTGAACTGAGTGCCCTGATCCGAGATAATCTCCCTGGGTAACCCCATCCTGGAGAAAATGTGCATCAGGGCCTCAGCCACTGTTTCTGCGTCGATGTTTGTTAGGGCCACCGCCTCTGGATATCTGGTGGCATAGTCCACCACCGTTAAAATATACTTTTTACCAGAAGGGCTGGGTCTCTGAAGGGGACCTATTAGATCTACAGCTACCCTACTAAATGGTTCCTCAATTATAGGTAGCGGGTGCAATTTTGCCTTCCGCCGGTCCCCCCTCTTCCCTACCCGTTGGCACGTATCACAAGTACTGCAGTACCTGCTGATTCCTGGTCAAAAGAAACTTTGGGTCAGTCAGTGTCGGGTGCGACTGACCCCCAAATGTCCGGATAGCGGAATATCATGCACTATCTGGAGTAATTCGGATCGGTACCGCTGCGGTAATACTAGCTGCCTCATGACTATCGGGTCTGACCCAGCTACCTGCTTGTCAGACTCCCTATATAGTAACTGTGTATCCCATACAAATCTTTCGCCCGCCCCCCCAGGTTGGTCCTAGGTGACTTTGTCTCTGTAGACCTTGTAATGTGGGGTCAGTGATCACCTCAGCCGCAAATTCTGTAGTTAGGGCCCAGGGGACACATTCTAAGGAAGGGTAAGGATCTCTTACCTGGACCTCCGGGTGTGTGTTGTAGTCCTGGGTGTGGGCCTGTTGTCGAGTGACCACTGGGTGTGCTTCTCCGGTTGCTGGTGCCTGGGGCTCAAAAGCAGAGGTGAGTCTGCCCAGATCATTCCCCAGCAAAACCTCTGCCGGCAATTGTGGCATTAACCCCACTTCCACATATACAGACCCTGCTCCCCAATGCAAATGTACCCGGGCTGTAGGTAGCCGGTATACTGCTCCCCGGGCTACCCTGACTGCTACAGTTCGGCTAGTCTTGGCTTGATCGGATACAAGGTGGCTTTTGACCAGAGTTATAGTGGCCTCAGAGTCGCGGAGCCCTTGTACCGCTTTCCCCTCCAGGTAGACAGTTTGTCGGTGATGTTGGCGATTGTCTGCATTCGCTTGGAGGGGATCCGCTTCGTGTAACACTTCCCAATGTTCCACGGTATTGATAGGGATTGCCGAGCCGTATGGAGGTGGTGTCTCAGTTTGGTAGTAGTGAGCTGCTGCTCGAGGTGGTGGAGGAGGACCTGGTCGGACCCAGGTGGATCGGTCTTTTTGTTGGGGACAATCCCGTTTGTAGTGTCCCCACCTCTGGCATTGGTGGCATTGCACAGAACTGAGTGGCCGGAACCTCTGTTGTGTCGCGGCTGGCGGATAAGGAGGTAGGTGTCGAGGTGGTGTTGCTGTGCTGGGGGTTGACTGCTTCCCCCTAAGGGTCGAATCACTGTTTTGGTGGGTGCAGGTTTTTGCTGCCTGTGGGCATCCAGGTAGTCGTCCGCTTTCTTAGCTGCCTCTGTGAGGGAGGTTGGATTGCGGTCCCTTACCCATTCCTGGACATCTGTGTGAACCCCATCATAAAATTGTTCTAATAGCAACATTTGCAATAGGTCTTCCATGGACCGAGCCTTGTTTGCCTGTACCCATCAGAGGGCGGCCCCGTGCAGCCTGCAAGCCCATTCGACACGGGAGTCCTTGTCATTCTTTTTCAGCTCTCTGAACCGCCTCCGGTATGATGGCATATCGGGCCAGAATGACTTCTTTTACCCGGTGGTAGTTCCGAATTTCCTCATCTGGTACGGTTCTGTAGGCCTCAGCTGCCCTCCCAGTTAGCCGACCTGCTAAAATGGGTACCCACTCTTCTGGACTAATCTTATGTAGTGCGCATAGTCTCTCAAAATCGTGGAGGAATGCATCTACGTCTGCCTCCACATAAGTTTTAAAAGCTTGGTAAGGTAATTTTGTCTTACCCTCTGTGTTGGTGGTAGTTGCTGTGTTCCTTTCTGTGGTCTGTGGTGGTCTTTGGTGTATTATAAATTCCTGCACTTCTGTCATAGTCCTGGCGATATCTGCCGTTGGATTTTCCCCGTAGAAGGCCAGCCTAAATTGTAGTTGCCTTTGGAATTCCTCTTGTTCCAATCCATCCGACGAATTTCGCTGTTCGGTGATTGCACTGCCATCGTTTCGGTATTCTGCCATGACATCTGCGATGAGAATTGCTTTTGTTTTATTGCTTGCTGCAATACCTCTTGCTTCTAGGAGGTCTTTTAGCGTAGAATAATCAATCTCCATCCGTACTCCATTAGTCCTTGTTCCTTTGTGAGTCTGGATCCCGGTGCTGCCAACCAATGTAGTGGAGAGCTGGTCTTTCACAGGTTAACTCCACTAAAGATCCCAGTGAGGCTCAGGAAAAAGTAATAAAATACCATAAAGCAATAATCCCAGCAAGCAATGTAATCCATGAGTATCCCCATACAGATCCCAATGACTGGACGACACACAGCATCAGGAGCAGAACTGACTTTTAATCCACACAACTTCCTTTTAAAGCATTCTTCCATGCAAGGGAGGGATTCACCATAATTAAGACAGTAGCCAATAATGTAACAGTTACCTCCCACACATTTCCTCCCCTCAGTGTGACACATAATCCCATTAAACCTACTGTAGTTTTCTCCGAATTCTGGATGTACCCCAAAACAGTTAGGTACATTGGCTAAGTGGCACCCCCTGGTAGCCATGATCTGGGTGACCAACATATCCAAAATTCACCCAGATCAGACCAGGGGTTCGGGAGTTAGGTGGAAGAGACAATTTGACCGACCGCACACGAGGTGGCAGCCGAAAAGGGTTCTGTGACAGAACCATCTGTCTGCTTGTATTTTAATTGCATTCGTCTGTTTGTCTCCCGTTCGTATGAATGGCTGGTTTCCATAGCCCAGCCATTCGAATGACTCTTTTTTTCCCGAACAAAACTGCCGAACGAACGGCCACCCAGGAGAGAAGTGTGCTGCTGGTTAACCTATTGATCCCAATTAGAACGTTGTGGTTAACCGCAGACACTTCTCAATTAAACTGAATTCAGGGTGGTCGTCGTTCGTATGTCGACCACGAGGCAGCGGCCATTTTAAACCAAGCGAACGCCCAGCGGTGTTTGGCTCTATTTCTGTGGAACTAAAAACGGACACTTTTTCTGCCGAACACCGCTGAAACAACGGAACGCCTGGCTGCCTCCACGAAACCATACGAACACCGGCCTTCGGGAGTTTTTGAGCATACGAAAAGACTTAACCCAGATAGCCTTCCCATGGAGTCATTCGTATACCGAAAGACTGTAAGAACTTTGACTCCATGGCGATTGAACTATGTGTGTGGGATCTGAGCGCTATTCGCCAATAATATGCACTCAGATCCAGGCTATCTGGGGATATGTAATACGAATGGGGAATGTTCAGTTTTTGTGAAGTTATATATTTTTATGTCTTTTGTGATTTTATATTTAAAATGACGACTGGCTTTGTTCTGGAGTTAATTGAGTTACTTGGTAATTAACTCCAGGACAGAGGGGAGGGAATCATAATGCACTGTGGTTAAAATCTGTAACTGTATGTCTGGAATGTCCCCATGTCTATCTGTAATTCCAGTCTCCCATTTGGTCCCCTAGGGGAGTGTCCACCAAGTGGGAGACCTGCATAAATACGGGCAGGTAGCCCACAGTAAAGCCAGATCCTGTTTGACTCTCAATGCGGAGCTTCTGTCTCGTTATTGGGGGGATTTCTTCTTCACGTTTAGAGACTGCTGGATGGAACGGAAGCTGCTTGGTGAATATTGCTGTTCGACGGTTACTAGCAATTCGTGTATTGCCGTTCGGGAGTTTGGAGCCGTTCACGGATCTCGTTCGGGAGATTGCCGCTTCCCCTGCATTTGGTTCGTATATTACAGATTAAGCGAACGGAGACTGTACTGCAGCCGGGGAAGGTCTACTAAACGGCGGTTTTGCCTAAAGACACTGGAGGTGTCTTAACAGGTTCCATGTGTTTTGGACCCGCGGTCGGTCTACGTTTGGAAGGTAAAATACACAGAAATACATGACATCCACTATTAACATTGTATTTGCTTGAATCCCCTTGTTCGGTACTTTTATCTCACCGAACGAGGGGCTGATTAGCCCTTCCAGTCGGTAGTTACGGAGCTCTGGAGGTCTCAGCGGTGTTCAGGTAATTGATTGTCCGATTTGAGTTCCAGACACTCGACGACCAAACACCGCTGAGGTTTTCGGCGTATGCCGAACGGCGGCCACCCAGATACATGCACAAAGTACCAATTAACTTGCGGTTAGAGAAGTGTGAAAGCCTAATAAGGTGCACACTTCTCTCTGGGGTGGTGTACTGGTTCGGCAGTTTTCATTCGTATGGAATACTGATGAAAACTACCGAACAATCATACGAATACTACATTCACTTTTAGCTTATACAGGAAAATAAACACAAGGATTGCATTTTTAACACAGTCTTTTAGGACAGCCGTAATACCATCCACTACAATGTACACTGTCACGTCCTAGTTAGCCAGCTCTCTAATGGGATGTACACTGTCAGGTCCTAGTTAGCCAGCTCTCTAATGGGATGTACACTGTCAGATCCCAGTGAACCAGCTCCTTAATGGGATATACACTGTCAGATCCTAGTGACACACCTCTCTAATGGGATGTACACTGTCAGATCCCAGTGAACCAGCTCCTTAATGGGATGTACACTGTCAGATCCTAGTGACACACCTCTCTAATGGGATGTACACTGTCAGATCCCAGTGACCCAGCTCCTTAATGAGATGTACACTGTCAGATCCTTGTGACACAGCTCTCTAATGGGATGTACACAGTCAGATTCCAGTGACAGCTCTCTAATGGTTTGTACACTGTCAGATCCTTGTGACACAGCTCTCTAATGGGATGTACACAGTCAGATCCCAGTGACAGCTCTCTAATTAGATGTACACTGTCAAATCCTAGTAACAGCTCTCTAATGGGATGTACACTGTCAGATCCCAGTGACAGCTCTTTAATGGGATTTACACTGTCAGATCCCAGTGACAGCTCTTTAATGGGATTTACACTATCTAATTCTAGTTCCCCTCCTCATTAGTATGCTGTACACTGTCTGCCATTTAATAGGATATACACTATTAGACCAAACTCTAATTTGAATTATCTGAAGAAGTTAATTCTTCGCTCATTTCCCACAGTGAGCCTGGTTTATTGTAAAAATCTCCTCTTTAGAATCATGTTGCAGGGTCATTGTAAACTTGCTATTCAGTAATTAAAATCCTGTGTATTATATGATATAGCAAGTACACAGATTGTGATAACTGTATCCATCAGATAGAAGGTCTTGACTCACTGTAGAAAAAGGAATTTTTACTACAATGTTTACTCTTAACTCATGACATCTCAGCATCACAGCCTATCTGTCCTCGCCGCTGTGCGCAGCTCCCAGGACAATTCTTTTCTCATCAAACAGGACTCTGTGCTGAACAAGCTGAAGCAGGCATATCGCTGTGTGCCCTGGAATCCTCGTCCCATGAACTGCTGGATCGGTAAGTTCTGCTCTGATGGGAAGAAAACCACCACTAAAAGGGTTCGCCAGAAGTGCTGTGACATGAAATAGTCTAATTTTACCATGAGATACTTTGTTCTACTTAAATGGCCAAGAAATATTCTTTAAGTGTCCTACACTGGGACGCAATGTGACGTATGGCCATGGTTTATTTTTACCTTTTAAGGATGAATTTTTAGCCTATGTCTGAGACTGTCCTGGAAAATTTAAAGTCCAAGGCTATATGTACTATATCGCATAATGTACCTTATGGACCAATACCGAATAATTATTATTAAATAAAAGCAAACATCATATTAAGAAAATGTTGAAAAACATCTTTTGGAAAAAGGTGATAACACTTTATCTTATCTCCACTAGGGAGCACTGTTGCTCTGAATAGAAAAAAATATTAAAGTTCAATCAACTGCTAAGAAAACACAGAAAAGCTTAGTTCAAACACTTGAAAAAATAAACAGACGTGTATTTAAATGTAAAACAAACCCAAACCCAACATGAGAAATACTCACATCTGCAATTTTAGCACATACAAATAGCTAAAAGCTGATCTATTGGCAGTGCTATTTTTTATTTTAAAATGCTTTATGATTCATGTTTGTTTACATGTTGTTCTGGGCACATGGAGCAAAGCTTGCACATTGGTTAACCCCTGCAGTGCCAGACAAATGGTGCAGAGTGAAAACATGCATTGTTGTTTTTTTAAACTTTTTTTCCAGCTTGTTAAATGCTTCCAAAATGTGTCAAAAACAAATAATGCAATTCAGACCTGCACTTGTGTGCATGCAGTAACTGTGACCTTCACCTGTGTGCATGCTGTAACTATGACTTACAACCTGTGTGCATGCAGTAATTCTGCCCTACAACCTGTGTGCATGCTGTAACTATGACTTATAACCTGTGTGCATGCAGTAACTCTGCCCTACAACCTGTGTGCATGCAGTAACTCTGCCCTACAACCTGTGTGCATGCAGTAACTCTGCCCTACAACCTGTGTGCATGCAGTAATTCTGCCCTACAACCTGTGTGCATGCTGTAACTCTGCCCTACAACCTGTGTGCATGCTGTAACTCTGCCCTACAACCTGTGTGCATGCTGTAACTCTGACTTATAACCTGTGTGCATGCAGTAACTGTGACCTCCACCTGTGTGCATGCTGTAACTCTGCCCTACAACCTCTGTGCATGCTGTAACTATGACTTATAACCTGTGTGCATGCAGTAACTCTGCCCTACAACCTGTGTGCATGCAGTAACTCTGCCCTACAACCTGTGTGCATGCAGTAACTATGACCTCCACCTGTGTGCATGCTGTAACTCTGCCCTACAATCTGTGTGCATGCAGTAACTGTGACCTCCACCTGTGTGCATGCTGTAACTGTCTTACAACCTGTGTGCATGTAGTAATTCTGCCCTACAACCTGTGTGCATGCTGTAGCTATGACTTATAACCTGTGTGCATGCAGTAACTCTGCCCTACAACCTGTGTGCATGCAGTAATTCTGCCCTACAACCTGTGTGCGTGCTGTAACTCTGCCCTACAACCTGTGTGCGTGCAGTAACTCTGCCCTACAACCTGTGTGCGTGCAGTAACTCTGCCCTACAACCTGTGTGCGTGCAGTAACTCTGCCCTACAACCTGTGTGCGTGCAGTAAGTCTGCCCTACAACCTGTGTGCGTGCAGTAACTCTGCCCTACAACCTGTGTGCATGCTGTAACTATGACTTACACCTGTGTGCATGCTGTAACTCTGCCCTACAACCTGTGTGCATGCAGTAACTCTGCCCTACAACCTGTGTGCATGCAACAACTCTGACCTACAACCTGTATGCATGCAGTAACTCGGACTTACAACCTGTGTGCATGCAGTAACTCTGACCTACAACCTGTGTGCATACAGCAACTCTGACCTACAACCTGTGTGCATACAGCAACTCTGACCTACAACCTGTGTGCATACAGCAACTCTGACCTACAACCTGTGTGCATGCAGTAATTCTGACCTACAACCTGTGTGCATGCTGTAACTCTGCCCTACAACCTGTGTGCATGCTGTAACTATGACCTCCACCTGTGTGCATGCTGTAACTATGACTTACAACCTGTGTGCATGCAGTAATTCTGCCCTACAACCTGTGTGCATGCTGTAACTCTGCCCTACAATCTGTGTGCATGCTGTAACTATGACTTACAACCTGCGTGCATGCTGCAACTCTGTCCAAAACACCTGTGTGCATGCAGTAACTCTGACTTACAACCTGTGTGCATGCAGTAACTCTGACCTACAACCTGTGCGCATGCAGCAACTCTGACCTACAACCCGTGTGCATGCAGTAAATCGGACCTACAACCTGTGTGCATGCAGTAACTTGGACCTACAACTTGTGTGCATGCAGACTTACATTTGTGTAAAAGTAGTAACCCACACCTACAGTTGTGTGCTTGTGTGAACTCAGACCTGTAACGAGTGCATGCAGTAACGCAGACAGACAGGTGCCTATATTGTTGGGAATACAGAGAGAACTTAAAATTAAAGCCAATGTGGCTAAACTCTTTGCAAAGCGGAGTTGGAGAATGAAATGTAAAATTCACTCTGGAGTTCCCAACAATTCTTACTCTGATAGACTATGACCTACATGTGTGCAGTAACTCAGATATTTAAATCTCTGTTCTTTAGACACTGAGAACATCCTGGACCCGTCCTGTCACAGCCACTCCCTGACTGTCTGCGCCAATCACTCCAGCGCTGCTGATCTGATTTCCAGGGTGAGGCAGCGTGCTCTGGCCATGTACTCCGCCCGTGCGTATCTGCACTGGTACCGGAGATACGGCTGCGAAGATGAGGATTTTGAGTCTGCTTTTTGCACACTGAGCGGGGTGGTGGAGGAATATAGACATCTGGGGCAGCAGTGACACTGTGTGTGGTTTAATTTCAGGAAAGATCTCTCCACCATGAACTCTGTATTTAAACAAATGCACAAGCAGGCTTATACCAATATATTATTTTTTTTTTTTTTACAATTTAATAATTTATATTTGGCAATTTCTTACATTAAACCTGTAACCATCCATCCTTGTATTCTGTCACCTGTTTAGAATGTGTTATTTTCCTCCAAGAATTGAAGGGGGTGGAGGAGAGCTGCGCAGAGGAGCCATTATTTCAAAGTATTTTTTTTAAATGTTTTTTTCCAATTTGTATTTTATGGAGTTATTGTGAATAATGCACAACTTTTCCCAATATATTTGAGTGATATACATACGGTCATATTTATCAAACAATAGCACAGGGCAAATATGCTGAGATAATACAATGTAAAGCTATGTCGAATTGCTAAGGGTATTCATCTTTACATTCTGGGGTGAGTGTCTAGACTCAGGCTAACTCTGGAGTTTTCCAAACCCTGCTCGTGTGGGCTGGGTGGTTCATAACTTGAGTTCAGGGTGGTGTGCTGTGCTCTGGGGCTCAACGCCAGGAGGCAGCTCCTCCCGATAATCTCGGCAGTCTTTGCACCGTGGTGGTGTTGGCCTTCGATCCGCCAGCTTGATGCAGCCTGTGCTAATTTTCTCTTTTCCACCTGCACTGATAACAAAATGTCTCCGTATATAGCCACTGTACAGCCCTCAAAAGTTACAGTCCCTTGCGTTATAGAGTAGGTAATTATGGCATTTCTTACTGTCACATCGGGTGTCACGGCTATGACGTCCCTGGTAAAGCCCTCGGGTGCCGCTGCGGACTCTGAACATGAGGTAATCTGTGGCGGGGTAGGTCCTCCTCTGATTCCCATAGTGGCGATAAGGCTCTGTGTAAATTGTAGTAGCCTCTTGTTGCTGATCGTCTCAGGGATTCCTTTTAGGCGAACGTTTCAGCGCCTATGGCGCGGTTTCCAGTGCTGTCACTGTGCGGCTTAGCCTCTGCACTTGCGAGGCCAGGCCTTCTATTTGTGTCTTGGCTTCTTGTAGCTGGGTATCTCTGGCTGCCTCATTCACCTCCACAACTCACACTTTTCTGTGGACTACCCCCACCTCGGCCTGGACCACCTGAAAGTCCGTTTTCCACACTCTCCAAAGATCAAGCAGAAGTTTCTTTATATCTCTCTTCGTGGAGGGGGTTCTGATGAGTTGCACTCCCCTCTAGACCTTTGGAGTGTGTGAGGTTCTTCCGATATATCCTGTTCCCCTCTGGCGCCATCTTTGTTAACGGCCGCAGCACAGGCCTTTCAAAGGAGAGACTGATATCTTACAAGCGATGGGTCTCCAGGGGTCTTTCGCCCCATCGTGTCCTCTGGTGGTGGGTGAAGTTCCTGTTTGGCAAGTCTCGTTTCTGTTGCGGAGCCTTGCGCAGAAACGTCAGCTACGCCTCCTATTTCAAAGTATTAATGGGGTGCAAGGCTTGCCATCACTGACTTACCGGACAATGACATGAGATCCTAACTCTCCATTTCTGATCCATGTAAGGGGTTATTCACTAAGCATCAAGATTGTGAATCGTAATAGAGAATTGCAAATTTTAATACAAAATACTTGAGTCGCAAAATGTATTTTTTTTTCTACCTAAAATTTGCAGTTTATTAGTTAGCTCTAGGTTTTGTGAATAAATCCCACATAGGGCTGGAAAACATAGCAGATTTTCTGCATTCAGCTACTTTGGTCTAGAGTTTAGAATTATCCTAGTTTAAGGAGTAACTGAAATTTGGGTGCATTGGAAGCCCCTGGGTTTTTATCACACTGTTCCACAATATGACAGAAATCTGAGGAATGATGACCAAAGGTTCAGTGTGCAATGTCCATTTAAAGAGAAGCTCAATTCATTTTCTTTTTATGAATAAAACCAATTGCAAACTTGCCATGCAGAGTTACAGGCACCATTTATAGTAAGTGTACATGTAGCTACCCAGAAAGGCAGCCATGCAAGCCTCCCCTTATGGAGCGCACTATGGAAGTGCTGATATGTGGACTGAAAGCCAGTGGTATTCCTTCTGAAGTGGCAGACTATGGGGCCAGAGACAAAGGAGAGTCCCGAATCCCAGGCAAACTCTGGGGATACCCACTGATTGGTTAGGAAGCATCCATGGCCTTGGGCTTCTGCCAATGTGATTAAGAGCTTGTGTTATAATATTCCATCTTTCACAAATTCTTCAATTTCTTATCGTTTGGAATACATACAGATGGCACTTTATTATATTTTATACTGACAGAATAGAAAAATACCATTTGTTGGGTGCAATATATAACCAGCAAGAATAATACGTTCATGAGGTTTAATGGATTCCACGTAATAAATTGGCGGGGATGTATTGTGACTCTGCTGGTCTCTTACATGGCCATTTGTGGGAATGGAGATTTGTTCGTCATGGTGCTGTTTATAAGACCAGGTTTCTTTTTGACTGGAGGAAGGCGAGAGACCGCTCTGCTGTAATAGTGCTGCAGGAAGGAAATGGTAAATATGAGCACTGTTTAAACAATGGTGGTGAGGAAGTCTATCTACCCCAATAATAAGAGACTCTTGTAAAGGATACATTGTACAGGTCTCTGCATTTTTGGAAAACAGAGGCAAATTCTTCTCACTGCCAGAGGATGACATTTAGCTAGAAAGTCTCCCACACCTTAATGGGGATAGTGGGGTCTTTGAAACAAAAGGAACAGATTTACTAACAGTACTATGATTCAGGGGAAAGGCATAGTTAACAAAATGGGATTTAATAGTGACGATTTCTCCCCATATTAGCGAGAGGTGTTAAGGACTAAGACTTAGAATCGATTATTACAAACCTTTTGCTGGGATCTGTTCTTGGCGCTATAAAAAGGAAGGGCACCGGGAACTTCCATTAACAGTTCCTTCTGCAGCTTGTCGTACTTTTCCTGCTCATCTTCTCCCTGGGTAATATTAAGGAAAATCTAACAAATGGGCGTACAATAGCCACAGGTGTTCTCTAAAGAACCAGTTATGAATAGATGGTTCTCATTGTCTTTTCTAAATGTGCAAAAGAAATCCAAAGCTCTTGTCCTCTCATGAGGCAGAGCAGGTGGTCGCTTAAAACAGCATTAATTTTTAAAAAGAGGTGGGGGTGCCTAAATTGTTTAGCGCCATCCGGCTCTATGCATCCCCGGCCCAAGAGGTTTCAAGAATGATATTCGGTTTTGACATTGAGTGTGCCTTTAACTATGTAGGTGCCTGGCAGCCATTCCCCCTCATACCACTAAATAATAGTTTACTCAATGTTTATCTCCAGTGGTGAATCGCTCCAACCCAGGGAGACTGTCACTGGCGAGTGTCTCTCTTTCCTGTTCAGACAAAACTGGCACATGCGCCAATCAAATGTGACAATAGCCCAATAGAATACTTCTTCTCCTAGAGCCTCTGTTTGGAAGGTCAGCTTGAATGCCAGAGGGATGTTGACAAATTAATTCTTAATGGTGCAGCTTCACTTATAATTGATACTGATAAATGCCTCGGTGTTCATTGCACACTATCCATGCGGCTGAGGAGAGGGGTTTCCAGTTTGACATTAAACAGGAGTGTAGTGCTCAGATACTCAAGGCATTATCACCAGGGCAGCATCTGTAGTGGTAGGTTACTTAGTGTTGCCCCTTTAACTCTTCATGTCTCACTGCAGCTAACGTGTGCACAAGCCGCTTCGGATTTATTGTACAACAGCTTCAAATCAGCAGCTTTATTAAATCAGGAAAAAAAAAAAATTTTTCCTCCTGATTTAATAACGATGCTTATCTGAAACTCTTGTACACAAGCTGCATTGGATTCACTGTACATGTTATTGGGATGTTTGGCACCTCCTAGTTTAAGTGCACCAACAGTGGGGTTCGCTGCTTCCATAGTTACAATGAATTTGGTTGAATACTCACCACCACTTGTCCTTTAGTAAACCAATCCCCACACCCTCCAAAAGCTTGAGGATTAAAGTGATCTAGCCCACTGCTCACCAGTGATAGCAGCTTGTCAGCAGGAATCAGGCCAGGTCTGATACTTCCCACCTCCTTCATTGAGTTCTGCATGTCCTCCGAGATGATGAATGATTCATTGTACCAAGCCTCAAACTCTGGAACGATAAGAGGATAATAACAGATCAGCTGAATTGTTCAGTTTGGTTTACAAACAGTTATCATGCAAAACATGGAGGATTCTAGGAAAATAAATAGTTTTCCAGTTCAGGTCCCAAAATGTATTAATAACACAAACAATCACATTTGAGACAAAATCACAGCCTATATTTTTACACTAACTGAGAATGACTTACCAGCAGCCCACCACAGCGTGACTCGGCCCAATAAAGAGAACCTATATATGTCCTGCTAATAACAGAATCTAGGGTTACGGTATATGGCATGGTGTATATGCAGATTAAATAAGTCTCCAATTCATAGTTATCAGGGCTGGATATAGGGAGAAGGTGGTCCATACAATCACTCTATATATTTCCTGCTAATAACAGAATCTAGGGTTACGGTATATGGCATGGTGTATATGCAGATTAAATAAGTCTCCAATTCATAGTGATCAGGGCTGGATATAGAGGGAAGGAGTCCATACAATCACTCTGTGACAGATTCATCTGTATTGCTGGTTCGTCTGTTTCCCTTTGTTCGCTGGATTTCCTGTTCGTATAACCCCGTTCGTGTAATTTGCAAACTACCGATTGAAACTACAGAACGAACGACCACCCAGGAGAGGAGTGTGCTGCTGGTTAACCTCTTGGCCCCAATTAGAACGTTGTGGTTAACCGCAGACACCTCTCCATTCCATTCGTACGGGTGGTCGTCGTTCGCATGTCGACCACGAGGCAGCGGCCATTTTGGGACACACGAACGCATAGCGAACGGACGTGTGTTCGGTACAAACAAGATGGAACTAAAAACGGACACTTAAACTACCGAACACCGCTGGAAGCTGCTGCCTACCTTCTATTTCGACAAGGCATGCGAACGTCGGTCGTTCGGGAGTTTTTATTCATTCGTATGGACTTTTACCCCGACAGCCGTCCCATGGAGTCATTCGTATACCGAAGGACTGGTGAAAGACTTTGACTCCATGGCGATTCGACTAGATACATCGGATCTGAGCGCTATTCGGTGAAAACATGCACTCAGATCCAGGCTGTCTGGGGATACGTTACACGAACTATATTCATTCGGTATTTCTGCAGTTATGTATTTTAATGTATTTTTATTACTGTAATGTAAAATGGCGATTGTCTCTACCCTGGGAGATAATTGGGTTTCTTCCTAATTATCTCCGGGGTAGAGAAGATGGATTTATGGGTAAAATGGGAAGGGCTTATATTGAAGCCACTGCGATTGGCTACTGTCTAATATATTTTACAGTCTTCCACAAGGTCCCCTCGGGGAGTGTCCACCTTGTGGAGACCTGCATAAATACCGGGCAGGTAGCCCCCATTAAACAGATCTTCATTTGACCCTCAAGACGGAGCTTGGTCTCGTTTGTGGGGGAATTATTACTGGGACAGCGCTTTCGTTATTTTTAGCTGTGGAAGGCGTTCGACTGTTTTGCTGATCGGGAGTTGCCGTGTTCGTGGACTTCGTTCGGGAGTTTGGCGGTCGGCTGGATTTAAACTGCATTTCTGGAGAAGGGGATTATTTACTAAACGGCGGCTTCATCTACCTGGCGGTTCGTGTCTTAACACACTCTATATATTTCCTGCTAATAACAGAATCTAGGGTTATATGGCATGGTGTATAAGCAAATTAAATAAGTCTCCAATTCATAGTTATCAGGGCTGGATATAGGGAGAGGGGGTCCATACAATCACTCTATATATTTCCTGATAATAACAGAATCTAGGGTTATATGGCATGGTGTATAAGTAGATTAAATAAGTCTCCAACTCATAGCGATCAGGGCTGGATATAGGGAGAGGGGATCCATACAATCACTCTATATTTCCTGTTAATAACAGAATCTAGGATTATATGGCATGGTGTATAAGCAAATTAAATAAGTCTCCAATTCATAGTGATCAGGGCTGGATATAGAGGGAAGGGGTCCATACAATCACTCTATATATTTCCTGATAACAGAATCTAGGGTTACGGTATATGGCATGGTGTATAAGCAGATTTAATAAGTCTCCAATTCATAGTGATCGGCTGGATTTAGGAAGGAGGGGTCCTTACAATCATTCTATATATTTTAGGGAGACAGGCACCTTGAAGGCCATTGTGATCCTTTGTGAAAGCAGCTTTAATTGCTGAGTGCACAGCTCCTCAGTCAACAGAAAAAACAGAGCATGATAAAACCCCCAACATCAGCTCAGTGGAGAGAAGGTTCTGTTTTCATTGTATAGAGGGTTAAGGATACACAGGGTTTTGCGTAGTCTATGAAAAGCTGCAGAGTAGATTCTAAAGAGCTATGCAAGGTTCAGGGTACGTTCTAAAGAGCTGTGCGGGATTCAGGGTACGTTCTAAAGAGCTGTGCGGGATTCAGGGTACATTCTAAAGAACTGTGCGGGGTTCAGGGTACGTTCTAAAGAGCTGTGCGGGATTCAGGGTACATTCTAAAGAACTGTGCGGGTTTCAGGGTACGTTCTAAAGAGCTATGTGGGGTTCAGGGTACGTTCTAAAGAACTGTGCGGGGTTCAGGGTACGTTCTAAAGAGCTATGTGGGGTTCAGGGTACGTTCTAAAGAACTGTGCAGGGTTCAGGGTACGTTCTAAAGAACTGTGTGGGGTTCAGGGTACGTTCTAAAGAGCTATGCGGGGTTCAGGGTACGTTCTAAAGAACTGTGTGGGGTTCAGGGTACGTTCTAAAGAACTGTGCGGGGTTCAGGGTACGTTCTAAAGAACTGTGCGGGGTTCAGAGTACGTTCTAAAGAGCTGTGCGGGGTTCAGGGTACGTTCTAAAGAACTGTGCGGGGTTCAGGGTACGTTCTAAAGAGCTGTGCGGGGTTCAGGGTACGTTCTAAAGAACTGTGCGGGGTTCAGGGTACGTTCTAAAGAACTATGCGGGGTTCAGGGTACGTTCTAAAGAACTATGCGGGGTTCAGATGTTATTTTGTAGGAACTGGCTGCTGTTAAAGTGTTTTTGTATGTGAGCAGAAACCTACCAGACTTGTCATTAAAGTAAACTGTACTCAGACTGGTCAAAGTTAATATATATATGAGCACAGCTGAAATGCTGCAGGGTTTCACCTCCCTAGCTTATCACTGGAAAGTACCTCAAAGTTTCTGTAAAGTACACTGTAGCTCTTACCTGTTAGGAGTCTCTGCCGGCACTGGTCTACCAGCTTCTGGCAGTACTGGACTTCCGCCTTCAGGTCCTGCAGCTCCTCGTAGTCTGCCCGGTATTGCTTCTTGAGGTCCTTCAGCCGAATAATCAGCATGAACTCCTTCTCATCAATTATAACATGCCCATCATCACTGATATATTCACCTGGTCAATAAATGGAGCATGAGAAATGTGTCATATGAGTGATGTTAGCCAACCTTGGACAGCCATAACAGGCTGAAATCACTGGGCTAAACCCACCCCAAAGCTCGCAGCCATGGTTGAACCACTTTGGACGAATAATGCAGATAACTTTCACATTACCCAGGCAGCATCCATAGCCTCCTAGCACCATAAGTACCACAATGTGCTGATGTGGAAAAGTCACAGAGAGAGGGTTATTCTGTGATATACTAATGCAATCTGGATCAAACATGGATAAAAATACCAAAATGCAAAACAATTTGCAATTCTCGTATTTCCTAAAGGCAAATCTGGGTGAAATTTGGATATTTCAACTAAATCACTTCTCAATCTGTAGCACATGTTATTCTGTACCATTCAGTGTCTGCTCACAGAAAGAATTACCTGCTTCTTGCCGGTAAACCTGCAGAAACTTGCAATATTTACCCACTGGCATCTCAATTATATTAATAAAATATGATGAATTTAATAAATAATATAAATACATTAATAATAAATATGTTTGATTATTGGGGCAGGACTCAAAATATCCACTCAAAAATTATCCCTCAGTGATTGTAAATTCTCCTGTTACTGGAAATATCCCCCTGCAGACTGTACATTCTCCCCCGCTAGCGTAAATTCTCCCCCCGGTGAGTGGAAACTCTCCTCTGGTGAATGGAAATTCTCCCCCTAGAGGCGTAGGGATTTACATTTTAAGCCCTGATTGGGGGTATTGGGTTCCTCTGTGACAGCTTTCTGCCTACAAACTCGGTTGCTGAGTCTCAACATTCGGTTCCAGATTTCAGACTTTGGTTAGGATGATATCCAGTCTGTATTCTCTATAATCTGAAAGATGTGTTGGAAAATCTGGGCATTGATAAATCTTGAGAACTTCATATTTTCAGTACCCAGAGACTCCCCTTTACCCCTAACATGCATGCTCGATATGAGCCCAACATATTACATAAAATACATTAATAAATGAATTCATTCTCTTCTCACAGAAATGCTCACTGTACAGATTAACATGTAGAATAAAATGCAAAATCGGAAATATTTACCTTCCTTCTCTCGCTCTAGTTTCATTACATTGAGTTCCTGGGAGGTCACGTCGATCTCTTGTTTGATCATGTTTATCCGTTGTGTTATCTCCTTTAGTTTCTTTTTGCGGTCTGATAGGATGCTTTTGTTTTCTCTAAAAATCTTGCTCAGTTCGCTTCCTTTCTCAGCTTTAAATTCCTCGAAAGCGGCTGGTTTAGCAGGAGGCGTGCTGTATGGAGAGAAACAGATACAATGACAAGTCCTGGAGTTTGGCTTCAACGCTGCCATTGGCAGACCTTGATTATAGTTGTACTTTTTTGGGGTCAAATTACACTTTTTAAGCAAATTCTTTGGATAAATATTATCGCTGATGTGTACAGGCAAAAGAGGAAAGGACAGATGCCTATTTCCCAGTGCTCTTCATACAGAGGACATGCATTGCACTTGTCATAGGATCTACCAATGTATGGCCACAATATCTTGGGAAATTTGTCATATAGATTTTTAAACATCAAACTTGGATTTGCTGCAGTAAATGAGTTGCTTAACAGATCTAGTAAGTCAACCTATGAACGTTTAATATCAATACAAACAAGGAATTTAATTGTGATCGAAATAACCTCATTATATAAAATACAGCAGGAACAATATGGAAATGGGCTTGTGAAGGAGCTGGGATTCTGGTAGATTGTATGAGCAAATATGACTATTATTGCCACCTCCCTCTATTTCTCAATGACATTCACAAGAATAAAGTTATTAGAATTTATAAAATACAGAAATATGTTACAATTATCCAGATCACTGAGCTACAACTGCAGCATGCGCATTTATTATGCATTTTAATTCTCACCTGGGTCTGCCGATCTCTTCTTTTCCTGGTTGCTCTGAATATGGGTTATCTGCTGCTCGGGTATCCTGCTCCCTGGCTATCCCATCCCTCCCCTCTAGCTCCTTCATAGATGCAGTCAGAGGTGCAGGTTTTGTTGCCGAAACTAGTTCTTGATCTTGGCTGATGCCTGGGCTTATGATCCCTTCTCTCCTGCTCACGGAGCTGAGAGTAACAGAATGAGAGCTGAGAATAAATGGCGATCAAATCCATCCGCGTTAACACATTAAGCATAAGAAGGGTCATTTAAACTTATGTGTTAAAATCCTGTTGTGGAATTGCTTTGTGAAATCTTTACACATGCACTTAGTTTTACACTCACCGCCTCTGATTAGGCTGGGGGACATTTGTGCAAAGGGTCACCTCATCTGCCACTTGGCTAATGCCAAGTGGACTTCTGCATGAATTAACTAAATAAGGGGCAGTTATAGGCCAAGTGCACAATTCTCACTTGAGCATTCATTGGCATGGCAACCATGCACGGGATAAACAATAACATTGGCATCTCACCTGGCATCCTTAGACTTGCGGCGTTTGGCCTTCCGGCCAGATAGAGAGGTGTTTGTTTTGGGCGAGAACGGAGCAACTCCAATGCCAAAACTTTGCCCATCCACTTCACCGACCAGATGTCCATCTGCATCTAACAAGCCAGTCTGGCATAAGACATAATCAACACATTCAATGGCTGGAGAAGGTATCTGCCAAAACGTTGGCGCACAAGAGAAATATACTTTGGAGCATCTGTCTTCTCTTTTCATGCATTGTGCTCAAAATACGTTAATAAGTATGGGATTAAATTCCCTGTAGGGGTGCCCCTTATATAAAAAAAACAGCACAATGGGAAAAATCATTATCATTATTTTATGTAAAAATGTAAACCAACCGACCCATTTAAAATGCTATCAGTTATTTTTTTTCAGTCAATCAGAACATAGGTTGGTTGGTGACCAGACAAAGAACAGACAAGAACTGCAAAAAAAAATATAAAACAGATTTCATAATTTTATGTGCGGTTTAAAATAAAATGAGCTGAATTCGATGCCTTGTTGTTTGCTTGGCTGTCGAGTGGAGGATAAGTCAATAGTGATCTGATTCTGATTTGACAGTTACAATCATGGGACCAAACAACTCAATTAATTAATGTAATCAAGTAACGTTTTTATCAGTCAACACAACTTATTTAAAGTAGTAGTATAGTGTCTGTTATATGGTTGGCACAGTGATTCATGGCTGGTATATTGTGCAATATAACAGTCATCCATACTCCCACCTTTTGCGCAGCAGATATGGCGGCACTGTCTGTTTTGTCAATAAAGATGTATTTTTGCTTCAGTCTGGTTTCCACTTCCTGTTCCTGCAGCCTGTGGACATATTTTATTTTAAAAAGAAACTATAGAGAGCAGTGGAAGGTGTAATAAAGAAAACACATTGATCTTATTATTGTAATATTTTTTAAAGGTTAATACTGTGAAAAGACAGGTTAGGGCATTAAAAGTAACAGATCCTGAGTAAACGTGTTGCTATATATACACAGGTACCTACCTCAAGATACGTCTAAACTGGGAAAAAACTTCCTGGATTTGCCGGAGATTTAGCATCTAGAGAAAAACAAGCAGATTAATAAACTATTCTCGGGGAAGAAATAAACCATATGTTTTTAAAAGTGTGGCACACTCACCTCAATCTCATCCAGAGTCCCATTCAGATACCTGCGGACCTGAGAATTAATCTCCGTTATCTGGTTCTCATTGAAAGGTTCATATGTGATCGGTGATCGATTTGCCTGAAAGCAGAGGGACAGTTGGATACCAGACAATACTGTCCTGGTTTGCTCTCCACTATGCATTGATAATGCAGATAATGACAACGAATAGCTCTTACCAAAGTGTCGTGGACGGCCAGCTCCCGTTTCAGATGCTCAATCTCTTTCTGGAGATTTTTTACAACTCTCTACAAGAAAAAGAGCAAAGGCATTTTACCTTCTAGGGTTACTTTGCAATACAGAACAAACACACAGCTGTCCATGGGAGTTGCTCACAGGTCTAACGTGTGTTTTCCTCTGGATGCATTCACGTTTTCCGAAGACATAACGGTTTTGGATTTGTCCTTATTACAGAAGGCAGGCAGAACTCCCACAAGCATTCGCACTACTTCCCAGAATTCCCCAGTTTAGTGAGAATCTTCATTGATAGGAATTAGTCACCTAGTTGTCACCCATTACACATGTGGTGCCACCCGGAGCTATACTGTGTAACATTGGATTCATGTAATGCTGTAAAACTCAATGTGGGTGCCAATGTTGTTCTAGGCAGCTCTTGTAGGAATTGGAATATTATTATTATATTAAAAATAATAGTAACTGTATATACTTTGAGTTCTAAAATAACCATTCCAAGTACCGGCTGGCTGAGGGTGATGGGAATTAATGTCTAATGACAGTTGCGGGTCTCTAAGTACATGCCACAGTTACATTATGTGAGTATGATATATTGTGAAACTTAGAACGGTGTGCTTTGGGTTAACATTAATATATTCAGATTACTGGAGAAATATGCCTTACCCAGATACCCCAATACGTATACTTACCAGTGGGTCATAGTGCTCAATAACAACCGACTCGACCGGAATACATTTCATTCTGCTGGCAAATCGCAGGGTGGAAAGCTAGAAATACAATCATTCCTGTGTCACAAAACGTACTAGTGTTATTTTAAACATATTATGTCCCAATTGTGTGAAGAAGATTTTTTTTTTTTTTTTACCAAACAGTTAGATCCAGCTAATGTTAAGGTGAACAGAGCTCAGGTTACCTGAAATTCAGTATTTGTTGACTTCCCTGCAGCTTCTAGAGCAGAACCTGAAGTGTTCGTAGTAACTTTAAATTAATGAAATAATGAAGGTTCCCTCAGTTCAGCTGGCAAACAGTGTTCCCTCTAAGTGCTAGAAATAGTGGACACATATGGACACTACTCCTTTAACTGTTTTCATGCTGGAATACTAACAAAAAAAGCCTGGAAAGCCAGCGTCATTCAATTTCAGAAGTCATTGTGGACATAATTCGTGAACTAATTGACGCCTTAATAAATGAGACTCCTCACACACAGAGGAATGTATTAACACGGATCTTGTTTCACAATAATCTGATCTCTTATTCAGTGTTTCCAAACAAGTCCTGTAACACTGCTTCAGCATTCTGGGATATGCCAGTTCTGTACCAAGGAGCATAGTGATTCCATTTAGACTGATCTGGGTATCCCAGCTCTAAACATGTTATGTTTGGCGTGACAAGTGAATTGTTGATTACAGTGAAAGAAGGTTTTCAAAGCTAATTAAATGATCATGTGAAGTTCTGTTTTGCACTGTGGATGAAGTTGGTATTTTAATATAAAATCTTGTCACATTTATACACGTCAGAGTTACATCATCTTTAGTGTATGTACATAGGCTGCCAGCTGAAATAAGCAGACAGATTCAGGCCGGCTAGTCAACCCACTCACAGGCTTATTGCCAGGAATTCAGGTTATAATACCAACCTTGGAAAACAAATTCCAGATTTGTTGGCTTTTCAGTTTGGTTACTTTGATCCAAATTTGAAATCCACTTTGAATCCCTTACTCACCGTCTCATCAATCTGTATAGCTTCACCATACACATTTGCCACCAGGACTGTGCTGCAGTTTCCACCTGCAATAAGCGGGGAAAGAAAATCTTAAAAATGTCAAGGTTATTTATAGGCTTTGACATTTATACCATATACATTGATAAGTGACACAAACGGCTTCCAAAAAGAGAAGGTCTGGGACTTTTCTGAAAACTTACATTTCAGAAGATATTATAGAATGGAATGTCCTACTCGTTTAGTGTTAGGCGGGCTCTATAGAATGGAATGTCCTACTCATTTAGCGTTAGGCGGGCTCTATAGAATAGAATGTCCTACTCATTTAGTGTTAGGCGGGCTCTATAGAATAGAATGTCCTACTCATTTAGCATTAGCCGAGCTCTATAGAATGGAATGTCCTACTCATTTAGCATTAGCCGAGCTCTATAGAATAGAATGTCCTACTCGTTTAGCATTAGCCGAGCTCTATAGAATGGAATGTTCTACTCATTTAGTGTTAGGCGGGCTCTATAGAATGGAATGTCCTACTCGTTTAGCGTTAGGCGGGCTCTATAGAATGGAATGTCCTACTCATTTAGCATTAGCCGAGCTCTATAGAATGGAATGTCCTACTCATTTAGTGTTAGGCGGGCTCTGTAGAATGGAATGTCCTACTCATTTAGCATTAGCCGAGCTCTATAGAATGGAATGTCCTACTCATTTAGTGTTAGGCGGGCTCTATAGAATGGAATGTCCTACGCATTCAGCATTAGCCGAGCTCTATAGAATGGAATGTTCTATTCATTTAGTGTTAGGCGGGCTCTATAGAATAGAATGTCCTACTCGTTTAGCGTTAGGCGGGCTCTATAGAATGGAATATCCTACTCATTTAGCATTAGCCGAGCTCTATATAATGGAATGTCCTACTCATTTAGCGTTAGCTGGGTTTTATAGAATGGAATGTCCTACTCATTTAGCATTAGCCGAGCTCTATAGAATGGAATGTCCTACTCATTTAGCATTAGCCGAGCTCTATAGAATGGAATGTTCTACTCATTTAGCGTTAGCCGAGCTCTATAGAATGGAATGTTCTACTCATTTAGCGTTAGCTGGGCTCTATAGAATAGAATGTCCTACTCATATAGCATTACCCGAGCCCTATATAATGGAATGTTCTACTCATTTAGCATTAGATGGGCTCTATAGAATGGAATGTCCTACTCATTTAGCGTTAGCCGGACTATAGAATGGAATGTCCTACTCATTTAGTGTTAGCTGGGCTCTATAGAATAGAATGTCCCACTCACTAAGCATTAGCTGGGCTCTATAGAATGGAATGTCCTACTCATTTAGCGTTAGCCGGACTATAGAATGGAATGTCCTACTCATTTAGTGTTAGCCGGGCTCTATAGAATAGAATGTCCCACTCACTAAGCATTAGCTGGGCTCTATGGAATGGAATGTCCTACTCATTTAGGGTTAGCTGGTCTCTATAGAATGGATCTGTCACTGTAATATTATGAGAGAAAGCGAGAGCTCTACGTATACATAATTTCCATACCCAGTGAATCCTTCAGGGCGTGAGTGAGTTTGCTTTGTCGGAAAGGGATGTGATCACGCTTGCGGTCTGTGAGAGCTATGATTGCCTGCTCCAGGAAAGTCAGGGACTTGTTGATGTATGTGGCCTCTCTCAGAACCTGCCCTTCAGACTGAAACAGACCACAGCCAATGACAACAGGAAAAATAACATGAGTTAATTACCATCCCAAAACTAAAGTACAATGCTGTAAAACAGCTGCATGTATCTATCCGTCTATATTATTCATGCTAATTAGAGGCTGACAGGGGAACCAACCTAAAAAACTAAACTGGTAATTGTGGAGACTTGCCAAATGAACAGCAAATTGAAGGCTTACACAGCAGAGCTGTTAAAATACCTGAGCTAGGGAAGGGAATCTTTCCTAACTGCAGCCATGAATTACCTTCCTGCTAGGTACTATTTTTATCAGTTGGCTCAGTCTGTCTTGCAGTTAGTTAAACATTCACAGCCACTGGCAAGAAGAGGCCTTGGTGGCAGTCATTATAGATCTTTGCAGACGGTCAGTCTCAACATTTGATTCTGCAGATACTGGAGAATAATGAATGTTCTAGTGGCTTTGTTAGAAGATGTGCTGCAGCAGCAGATTTCACTGCATATGAAGATCTACTGTTGCAACTACTCGGACACCCCGCTACTACTGCAGACTGTGCATTTAAATCCCCAGATAGAAGAGGATCTTCAGCACTATTTAATAATGTGCACTCAATATATTTCTGGTTCTTCAGATGTACTTTGTGGGATTTCCATACCATAACTGAATGCTTCGGATCAAGCCAATGGTTTTGAACAGAGGTAATATTGCAAAAATGGGACTAGCTTGTGGCAAGTTAAATGGAGCTGCACGGAACACCTGGATTATACAGCGATGGCGAAACTTGGCTGCCCAGGTGTTTGGGAACTATAGTTCTGTAATGCTTTGGGCTGGCTGAGAAGCTTGATGGGAATCACAATAACCTCTCTTTTGTTCTGTATTAAGTAATGAGTCATGCCAGGGGTGATAACACACTTTTCCATGTGGAAATATTTCACCTACTTACCCCGGTTTTCCCCAGTCTCTCAGAACCTGCGAGATCCACTAGGTTTATTTTGGACATGGTGTATTTTGCATCAGATAACGTCCTGGAATGAGACTGAAAATGTGCACTTCTTAGTGATTTAGTTACATAGGCTGAGCCGACCGATAACACACATTTCTCCCATCTGAATCAAATCATCAAGATTTTAACACTTACCGTGGCAGGTGTTAACATTTAAACACATATTACACTTTACTATTCATGGCACAATATTATTCAATAAGCACTGCACACTTTATACGTATATATGTGTTACTTGTTAAAAGGCACAGCTAGGAGTTTAAAACCTTAACCTCATTTGACCTCATGAGGTATTTAATTCTACATCTTTTTTTTAGTGTTTAACACTTTGAACATGATCTTTATTTATATTGTATATACGGTAATTTAAAATTTGTATTCATTTGTCTCCCTCACTTTTATTGATGATTAAATTCAAGTGGCTCATGATTTCTCTTGGAGGAAGAAGATTTCTGATTTTTAGAATGAGTCTTCCTCCTTTATGATAACATTTTAGGATACTTACTTAGAATTTATTTATATATATATATATATATATATATATATATATATATATATGGAATAATGATTCCAATATTTAGATCAATTTCAATGCGTTGATTTCTTTCGTTTTGATGTGAATTATACTTACCTGAATGTCAGATACAGTTATTTTTGTTGCATAAAATTTTGGTCTGGGTTATAAGAGTACAGAAGATTTGCTTTGGAATATTGTGCCCATTACTAATAAATTAAAATGTTTGAATCTGGCCAGTAGCTCACTGTACCTTTTATAAAAGGAGGATTTTTTCAATATTATGTGAGAGGAACAGGTGTTCTATCAAATTCCCCTACCCGTGAAAATCCCCTACCCTGGTCACTTCTGGTGAGGGGAATCAGCTGGATCCTGTGCTGCACATGCTACTAGCACTCCTGCTACTCCTTCACAGCAAGGTCCTGGAAGGTCAGTAACACAGCCATTAACACAGCAAGGTCCTGGACTAAGTAAAACTAGTTTTACACTTTCATTATAGTTAGTGCATGGGACATTTAGGTTAATGTTAGGGTTCAAATTAGGGTTAGGATTAGGGACTTGTTCATATAGTGATTTCTCACACTTTATTTTAACCCTTACCCCAAGGGTTAGGGTAAGAATAGGGTGTGAGAGAGGTTAAAATCACTTACCTAACCCTAATTTAAACCCTCACTTAACCCTAAATGTCTTGTGTGCCCAAGCTTTGTGAATGCACTAACTATAATGAAAGTGTAAAACTAGTTTTACTTACCTTCCAGGACTTTGCTGTGGAGGAGTAGCAGGAGTGCTAGCACCACAGGATCCAGCTGATTCCCCTCACCGGAAGTGAGGAGGGTAGGGGATTTTCACGAGGTAGGGGAATTTGATAGAACACCAGCACAGTGCCCAGTGGATAACGATTTTCCTTTAGTATGGATGTAATTGACATCGGGTCAATAATACAAACAGCTCTATGCTGGCTTTCAGAATAAGATAGCTCTCCTCTGTTAGTGGGCCGTCAGGGACAGCCTCTACAGCACTTTGTTTACTTGGTATTTGGATATAATATGTATTTCACTAATGGAGACTTTGCTATTTCCCTTAGAATTCCAGAAGCGCCTCAAGAGGCAGTCTAGGTCCTGCAACGTAAACAATGCAGTTTCTCATTGTAGGACTAAGGGGGACAGGGACAGTGCACCCAGACCACATCAATGAGATGAGGTGGTCTGGGTGCCCATAGTGTCCCTTTAATATCCACCTGTCATGCAATAGCCTTACCTATTAGTATTATTATCATTAGAATTTATAGAGCGATAACATATTCTGCAGCACTTTACCATCATGGAAAGGGGATAGTTGAAGATAAAGAAGGATCTGATCAACCCAGCTTACAATCTAGGCACCTAACAGAATGTTATCTGTACACACATAATAAGCACTTCCTCGTGCTGCATATCATGGGATTACATAAAGACATAGGCGTGCGCAGCCTATTGCATTAGGGTGTGCACCCTAAAGCACAAGCCGCGTATATGTATATATATATATATATATATATATATATATATATATACACACACACATACATACACACTGCTGTGTGTGTGCTGTGTGAGGGTGCTGGTAGTGTGCTATGTGGGTGTTTGTGTGTGTGTGCTTGTGAGGGTGCTGTTAATGTACTGTGTGTGAGGGTACTGATAGTGTGCTGTGTGTGTGTTTGTTAGGGTCCTGTTAGTGTGCTGTGTGTGTTTGTGAGGGTGCTGTTTGTGTGCTGTGTTTGTTTGTGAGGGTGCTGTATGTGTGTGTGCGTGCTGTGTGTGTGTGGGTGATGTGTGTTCTGTTTGTGTGGTGTATGTGTGAGGATGTTGTGTGTGTGGGTGATGTTTGTTTGCTGTATGTGTGTGGGTGCTGTGTGTGTGTGCTGTATGTGTGTGTGTGTGCTGTTTGTGTGCTGTGTGTGTGTGTGCTATGTGTGTGGGTGCTTTGTGTGTGCAGTTTGGGTGATTTGTGGGGGTGGAGGTGGGGGCAGATTAGTTAATAAATATCCCCCCTCCCTTCTTACCTTATGTAGGGAGGGGAGACCGTGCTGATGCCTTCCCTGGTGGTCCAATGGTGGTGGGGGCAGATTGCTTAATATCCCCCCTCCCTTGTTACCTTATGCCAGGGAGGGGGGATCCTTTCTGCCTTCCCTGGTGGTCCTAGTGGGGAGAGTGAACTCTAGCCTGCGGGGCTAGAGTTCACTCTCGCGAGATCTGAGTGTTGCCGCGGTAATCGCGGCAACACTCAGATCTCGCAAGAGGAACCCGGCGGAGCTGCTGGCAAGAGCTCCCCGGGTCCTCTCCTGCAGGTCGGTGGGGAGGGAGGCTGAGAGCAGAGCCGGCGCTCAGATAGCGCCGGCTCTGCATGAGCCGACAGGGGGGATCCTGAGATCTCCCCTGCCGGTCTCACTCCATAGGCGTGCCGCGGGGATTAGGGTGTGCCCAGGCACAACAGGCACACCCTGTGCGCACGCCTATGCATAAAGATTAGATGCACACAAGAGAACTGTAGCTGCCAGTGGTGTTCAGACTTTGACTTCCACACTCACAGTTTAAAAGCAAATGTGAAATATTTGTTTTGCTATTTTTTTACTACTACTAAAATTAAACCTATATATGTGTTAGCAATTTGCTGATCACACAATACAGATAGAAATTATATTCTCAACAACTAGGACCCAGAGCTCCCCCTGCAGAGATCATCTTCCCAAAACAATGTTGTGCCTCTTCAAAACCTGTTGGGATTTTCTGACTAAACTGGGGACTGTAGAGAACTGTCAAGGGAACTGCCTCTTCTAGGGGAAGGTAGCCAAACTGTGACAAAACCTTGAAAATCAGTTATATTTTCTAGGTTGCCTATTTTGGCTGGATTCCACACAATTCCCAGTTTAGACAATAAGACCCTATAAGTGATATATATGCATTGTTCACAATACTGCAGTTGTAGAAATGTTTTTCATTTTGGTTGTATCTGGTAATAAAGGATATTTCTTGTTAGATTCCATTTATTTTAAAGGGTTAATAGATTTGAAATCAGCTGCTGCTGTAATGCCACACACTCCGGGATGGAAAGCAATGCCAATGCAGATACCTACCTCCAGATGAATGGTAAAAATGCAGTGCGATCTGGAAGAGTGTTTATTCAGAATGTGGGAGCCTATGATCCGATTTGTCTCCCCCTGGAAAAGAAACAAAGGTGACGTTTTGAACTCTCACGTTGGACATTATAGAGCTGAAAAAAACTGCACAGTAAAATGAATAAAAGAAATTGATTAGACAAGTTCCAATTTCATACCCTAGGAAAAACTGGCAAAATCATAGTAACATAACATAACATAAACAAACACAGGGTCCCAGCACAGCTCCGTGATAACCTGTTTACTATCAGAGATCTATGAAGAACAGAAGTTATTGCGCTGAGACTACTTCACTTACAGAAGTGGATGGTTCATCACAGTAAGAACAATAAAGATATGGAGTTCTCTACCGACAGAAGTTTGAAATCAGATTCACCAGACGCCTTTAAAAGGGGCTATATGCCTTCTAGAAAATCAGGATACACTTCTGCAATAATCGAACACATAACTAAAAAAACTGGGAAGCTGGAGTCCCAAAAATAAAAACAAGGGGAAATAGAGGGACAAAATGAATTAATTTAGAAACCTGTAAAGTGACAGAGCCAATTTCTATATTTTGTTTTCTACCAGAAATATTATGTAAAAAATGTTTGACAACAAACTTTGCTCTTTTTTAATGGCACATTCCTCCAGACAATCCCTTTAACAGATCTAACAATGAAGGCAGTCTCGCTTAAATTCTAAAGGTTTATGGTTTCACTAAAAACCTTCTACGTGCGAAGAAAAGTGCCTGAATATTATTGTTTCTCAATGTTTAAACAGTTACTCCAAGCACCATCACCACACCAGTAAATTAAAGTGGTCATAATGCCTGGAGTTTGTATGTGTAGTATTTTGCTGTGGCTGCTAGAGGTGTTCTTCCACCTCCAGTAGCATCATGCGTGTGAAGAAATCCCTATTTATTCCCTAGTTATTCACCTCATTTTACCTTTATTCATTCGATAGATTTAACTACTGAACAAAGACCAACCCTCGGCTCATTAACCTTCAAAGAACTTATCAATCAACCCCTCTATCTGTGTGGCCAGCATTCGTACTGCCGAACGCCACGTGGCTGAGAAAACCGCGGTCATCTTTTTTTAGCCGAACAAAGGCAGCGGGACTTGGTTGTCGAGTGTCTGGAACTAAAATCGGACACTCGACTTCCCGAACACCAGTCTCAAACAGACGAACGCTGGAACTCTAATTCCCGAATAGCTAGAAGAGCGCTATTCGGTACTTTGGTGCATTCGACAGAGGGGAACAATCGCTGCTGAGAGCCAGGGGAATCCATTTGGTACTTTATTCGATTTTTCCCTTTTTCTGAAGTGACCGGTAAAACCCACCAAACTCATGGAACTGTTTTGGGCAACCAGCCCACGATGAGCCGGTCACAGAAGACTTCCACAGTTTTTGAGAACCCCTGAACCGATCTGGGTGAAATTTGAATATGTTGGTCACCCAGATTGGGGCTATCAGGGGACATATTATTTGTGGGGATACCTCAGGTATAAAGGGGTGTTCCAGATATTGGGGAAAATGTGATTTTTCTGCCTGGAGATAATCAAGTTATTACTTATCAGACTTGATTATCTCCAGGGCTAGGGGAGGGAATTGTGGGTGTGTGTTATGTTTTTACTGTGCCCGATTGGTTAATCTCTGTCCCTCCCTGTGGGATGTCCCCTTGCATGGGGACTTGCATAAAAGCCTTTGTGCAACCATTAAAGCTCAGTTCAGTTGTACCCTTCTTCTTGACTTCGGCTGATGTTTGGGGATTCATGTGCTTTACTAAGGGAATTATCTTATGAAGCTATTGGGATTACTATACAGTTCGTCTACTTTACTACCAAACGGAGAGCTATAATCACTGATGCTCTGGCAATTCGGGAGGAAACTACCGAATGAGGTTGAAATATACTTGGTGTGGCGGAACCAACCTCGCCACTATGCACTGGAGAAGCCAGGTTGCCCGCCTGCTGCCTTTAGACTATGGCCCCTGGCAAATTGTAAAAACGTATGGACTTTTATTGGGTGTGTATGGCCCTTTAAGACAGTCGGTTGGCATATTGGGGCTTATGTACATTTTATGGGACTGGTGCTGGCCCTTTAAGCACCTTTTTGGAGCATAGGGAAAATTGGGACACTGCCCTTTTAAGATGGTGTCCCCAGACTTGTTTGAAACACTGCCCCTTTAAGACGGTGTCCCCTGTGTCCCCAGACCGGGTTAAAACCCTTTGTTCCTGGCTATTTCCCACTTGGTTCAGTAAATGGGGCTTACTGGACCAAGTACCACACAGACGGACCACCTGTATTGGGAGTGTGTGTCGGCAATTTACCTCTCAGAAGCTGCGGTTAACCGCAGCTTAATTGACAATGCTGGGTGACCTTTGTTCGTTTGCCGAACACGTGGTGGCCATCTTTGTTCATTCGCACGAGGTCAGCGGTATGTGTAGCCAAATTCATGGAACTAAAGTCGGCTACACATTTCCACGAACACCGCTGAGCCTTACCTTCTCCCATACTGAACTTTCAGCCGCAGAGACTAAGTCCCATTCGGCGATGGGACTTAGTCATTTTTTCAGCCTGAAATAGACCGACCGAACAGCCCAAATCTATGGAACTGTTTTGGGCAGGAAAATGTGCTTGCGGTCAGTCATAAAGGGACCTCCAGCTAACTTTTTAACCCCTGGATGGATTTGGCTGATTTTTGGTTATGTATATTTGAAGGAGATTGGATGTATGGTTTTAAAGTTACAGGATATGTGTAAAAACTGTATTTTTCCTGCCTGTGTTAATTATGTTAAACCATTGTGTACCATAATTATATCACAGGCAGAGGGGAGGATTTTTGTATGTAATAGCTGGGAGTGTTTCTGTAATGTACGTGTATGATTGGTTGTTTTGTAAAACCCTGTGGGTGGTCCTATTTAAGGGAAACCTGCATAAAAGAAGGTTCTTTTGGTGCCAGTAAACAGATTCTGCTTAACCCTCAAACGAAATGTCGTCTTGTTATTGGGGGAATTGGATGGTTTTTCCTGTTCAGCTGTTTCCAGTATTCGTGTGTCTCCAGTTCGGGAGATTGGTGATTGCAGTAGCTGTCTGTGCATCTGAAAGGGGAATATCGCCTAAACTGTTTTTAAGCTCTTGTGGGCAAAACGGTCCGTTACACTTGGTTTCCTTACAATGGGTGTCACCAGTCAACCTAGAACTAGAGTTCCAAGCTGAGTAATGTCAATACTGTGCTATTGGTAGTTTTGTGCACAGGGCGCCATTCATTGGCTGAGAGCGGTCAGTGATGATCTCAGCCAATAAATGTTGACTGCAGAAGCTTGTCACTGGAAGCAGAGATGATCATGAGCCCTGCAGAGACTCAGGTGAAGGGGCAAACCATTCCTAAAGTGTTTCCAATCCAGGGAAACTGGGCTAGGCTACTCCTGGCATTATAACACTGGGCTGTAGTTATTATGATGCCTGGAGTAACCCTTTAAACACAAGATAATCCAGTATGACATACTGTCAGCTGTAGGGAATTAGGAGAGAGAGCCTGGAGATGTTATTTGATGTTTATTGAAACTGTGCCAGAACCCAGACTCCCTGAAGGAGACCAGGACGCAGGGGCAGGGGGTCAGTACAATACGCAAGGGATAAGAGCGAACGACACAATACGCGTGTCGTAAAACAAATTTACCCACTGATCCAACCACACCAGTGGCGATATTACGACCAGCACTCCATACCACACCTGCGACTCAGAGACAGGCAGCAAATACGGATTGGGAAAATATGACCGTTTAAAGTGTAATGGGTAAAATTGTATACGCTAGCATTGGAAATGTGGAACACGTGATGTGGGATGTGAAATATATAATGTACATATCCAAGACGAAAAAGTGTACGTGTAAACAACGTTGCCTAGATCCTTCCCCACCTCCCCTTCTTTATTCTGTACCCCCCATATACTGCTTTTTGATATATGACAAAATAAAGATTGTCAAATTAAAAAAAAAAAAAAAGAAACTGTGCCAGTAGATCTTTTTAAACACAAAGATCTCCATCTCAGCTAACTGACCCCTGAAGTCACGATGAGGTCCTCAAGGTAAGCAGGCCACTTGGAAACGGAGAGAGAAAAACACAAGTTTTACCTTCTGAGTTTAAATTCCTAACGATGATGTACAGACAGGCTCATACACTAGGGAAAACATCAGCAACAGCAATTGGGGTCTTTCACAATTCCTGCTGACATCTTATTAACGATATCAGTAAAACAGAAAGAAGGCCCTGTATTCAAACATCACACGATTCTGGAGAGCAGATTACAGCAATCAGTCAGCTTGAGTCCATTTAATTAAGGTGTAATGTGGCGGAGGCCCCTTAACAAGCTGAAGATGTTAATTTGTTTTTCGGTAATAAGCCTTGCAGGCAAGCGTAAGATCAGGGCACTCATTAACCAACTTTGTATCCTGGTTTTACAACAAAGCACGTCCCTCAATCTCTGAATTCACTATTAAACTCAGACTGTGGCCCCTACCAAATAGGAAGATTTTGGTAATTTAAAACAGAGTAGAACAATTTAAACAAAATACTATGTAACACAAATTCTTGCCTCAAACAGTAGATTTAAGGCTTGCTCCTCATTGCCTGCAAGATGCATAGACAAGCCCTTCACATGTACTCCCTGGGCAGCATCCACAATGCTCATCTGGGTGTCAGGCGTTGGCACATCGGGCAAGGTTGCCAAGAGGTCAAACAGGGCCTCGTTGTAGATTTCCAGATATGAGATCCGCACGATGACTGACTGATCAGTCCGCTCCTCGATCTCTTTAAAAACCTGCATTGGAAAATAATAGGGTTAATGCACTCCTAGTGTATTACTACCTTTATAAGTAGAGTTCCAACTTCCTTGATACTTATCCAGCCTAGTATACAGCTCAGGATATCCCTATTGGCCCTCACATTATTTGAGTCACTGGATTCTCCCACCAATATATTACATAGTATTAAAAATGAATTATTTTCTGAAATAATAAAACAAACTATTATTGGATTTATGCAGCGTGATTTATTATATGTGTTATTAACTAAAGGATTACAAATTCCTAAACCTCCCCCTGGTGTCTTCAAAGCCATCAGTGAGAGGGGTTTATAGACCTGCTGGAGGGCTCTGGGAATAATGCCCCGCTGTTGGTACTTTTCCATTGGTCCAGTCGTTGTGAAGGTCTTTCCTGCTCCGGTCTGTCCATAGCACATAATTGTACCTAGAAAAAAGCAAAATAGAATAACACTATAAAGGCCTCTTTATATAGTGTCTACAGTGCGGGTTTATATGGTGTTGTCTGGTAATAAGCTAAAGTCTTCCTGGGTATTTTAAATATGGACACACCCAAGCAGAAATAAGCTGTGAACAGTCATCAAATTCACTCAATGCCAAAATAACTCAGATCCTTAACTTTTATTTTGCCTTCATTGGGGACTTAGTACAACTACTGTAATGCTCTGCAGTCTGAACACAGTAGCAAAAAATGCTCTGCAATCTAAAAAAAAACCCCAGAGCCTAACAGGACTTGGTATAGTGACTTCAGTCCGTGCTCTGCAATATGAAAACACAGAGTATAACCGGACTTGGTATAGTCACTGCAGTCAATGCTCTGCAATATGAAAACACAGAGTATAACAGATAACCAAATCTGAAAACACAGCGTTACTGCAGTCAGTGCTCTGCAATCTGAAAACACAGTATAACCGGACTTGGTATAGTCACTGCAGTCAGTGCTCTGCAATCTGAAAACACAGAGTATAACAGGACTTGGCATAGTCACTGCAGTCAGTGCTCTGCAATCTGAAAACACAGAGTATAACAGGACTTGGTATAGTCACTGCAGTCAGTGCTCTGCAATCTGAAAACACAGAGTATAACAGGACTTGGTATAGTTACTGCAGTCAGTGCTCTGCAATCTGAAAACACAGAGTATAACAGGACTTGGTATAGTCACTGCAGTCAGTGCTCTGCAATCTGAAAACACAGAGTATAACAGGACTTGGTATAGTCACTGCAGTCAGTGCTCTGCAATCTGAAAACACAGAGTATAACAGGACTTGGTATAGTCACTGCAGTCAGTGCTCTGCAATCTGAAAACACAGAGTATAACAGGACTTGGCATAGTCACTGCAGTCAGTGCTCTGCAATCTGAAAACACAGTATAACCGGACTTGGTATAGTCACTGCAGTCAGTGCTCTGCAATCTGAAAACACAGAGTATAACAGGACTTGGCATAGTCACTGCAGTCAGTGCTCTGCAATCTGAAAACACAGAGTATAACAGGACTTGGTATAGTCACTGCAGTCAGTGCTCTGCAATCTGAAAACACAGAGTATAACAGGACTTGGTATAGTCACTGCAGTCAGTGCTCTGCAATCTGAAAACACAGAGTATAACAGGACTTGGCATAGTCACTGCAGTCAGTGCTCTGCAATCTGAAAACACAGAGTATAACAGGACTTGGTATAGTCACTGCAGTCAGTGCTCTGCAATCTGAAAACACAGAGTATAACAGGACTTGGTATAGTCACTGCAGTCAGTGCTCTGCAATCTGAAAACACAGAGTATAACCGGACTTGGTATAGTCACTGCAGTCAGTGCTCTGCAATCTGAAAACACAAAGTATAACAGGACTTGGTATAGTCACTGCAGTCAGTGCTCTGCAATCTGAAAACACAGAGTACAACAGGACTTGGTATAGTCACTGCAGTCAGTGCTCTGCAATCTGAAAACACAGAGTATAACAGGACTTGGTATAGTCACTGCAGTCAGTGCTCTGCAATCTGAAAACACAGAGTATAACAGGACTTGGTATAGTCACTGCAACCAATGCTCTGCAATCTGAATACACAGCGTATAACAGGACTTGGTATAGTCACTGCTGTCAGTGCTCTGCAATCTGAAAACACAGAGTATAACAGGACTTGGTATAGTCACTGCAGTCAGTGCTCTGCAATCTGAAAACACAGAGTATAACAGGACTTGGTATAGTCACTGCAACCAGTGCTCTGCAATCTGAAAACACAGAGTATAACAGGACTTGGTATAGTCACTGCAGTCAGTGCTCTGCAATCTGAAAACACAGAGTATAACAGGACTTGGTATAGTCACTGCAACCAGTGCTCTGCAATCTGAAAACAGCGTATAACAGGACTTGGTATAGTCACTGCAGTCAGTGCTCTGCAATCTGAAAACACAGAGTATAACAGAGTATAACCAAATCTGAAAACACAGCGTCACTGCAGTCAGGGCTCTGCAATATGAAAACACAGTATAACCGGACTTGGTATAGTCACTGCAGTCAGTGCTCTGCAATCTGAAAACACAGAGTATAACAGGACTTGGTATAGTCACTGCAACCAGTGCTCTGCAATCTGAAAACAGCGTATAACAGGACTTGGTATAGTCACTGCAGTCAGTGCTCTGCAATCTGAAAACACAGAGTATAACAGGACTTGGTATAGTCACTGCTGTCAGTGCTCTGCAATCTGAAAACACAGAGTATAACAGGACTTGGTATAGTCACTGCAGTCAGTGCTCTGCAATCTGAAAACACAGAGTTTAACAGAGTATAACCAAATCTGAAAACACAGCGTCACTGCAGTCAGGGCTCTGCAATATGAAAACACAGTATAACAGGACTTGGTATAGTCACTGCAGTCAGTGCTCTGCAATCTGAAAACACAGAGTATAACCGGACTTGGTATAGTCACTGCAGTCAGTGCTCTGCAATCTGAAAACACAGCGTATAACAGGACTTGGTATAGTCACTGCAGTCAGTGCTCTGCAATCTGAAAACACAGAGTATAACAGGACTTGGTATAGTGACTGCAGTCAGTGCTCTGCAATCTGAAAACACAGAGTATAACAGGACTTGGTATAGTCACTGCAGTCAGTGCTCTGCAATCTGAAAACAGCGTATAGCAGGACTTGGTATAGTCACTGCAGTCAGTGCTCTGCAATCTGAAAACACAGAGTATAACAGGACTTGGTATAGTCACTGCAACCAGTGCTCTGCAATCTGAAAACACAGAGTACAACAGGACTTGGTATAGTCACTGCAGTCAGTGCTCTGCAATTTGAAAACACAGAGTATAACAGGACTTGGTATAGTCACTGCAACCAGTGCTCTGCAATCTGAAAACAGCGTATAACAGGACTTGGTATAGTCACTGCTGTCAGTGCTCTGCAATCTGAAAACACAGAGTATAACAGGACTTGGTATAGTCACTGCAGTCAGTGCTCTGCAATCTGAAAACACAGAGTATAACAGGACTTGGTATAGTCACTGCAACCAGTGCTCTGCAATCTGAAAACACAGAGTATAACAGGACTTGGTATAGTCACTGCAACCAGTGCTCTGCAATCTGAAAACAGCGTATAACAGGACTTGGTATAGTCACTGCAGTCAGTGCTCTGCAATCTGAAAACACAGAGTATAACAGAGTATAACCAAATCTGAAAACACAGCGTTACTGCAGTCAGGGCTCTGCAATATGAAAACACAGTATAACCGGACTTGGTATAGTCACTGCAGTCAGTGCTCTGCAATCTGAAAACACAGAGTATAACAGGACTTGGTATAGTCACTGCAACCAGTGCTCTGCAATCTGAAAACACAGCGTATAACAGGACTTGGTATAGTCACTGCAGTCAGTGCTCTGCAATCTGAAAACACAGAGTATAACAGGACTTGGTATAGTGACTGCAGTCAGTGCTCTGCAATTTGAAAACACAGAGTATAACAGGACTTGGTATAGTCACTGCAGTCAGTGCTCTGCAATCTGAAAACACAGAGTATAACAGGACTTGGTATAGTCACTGCTGTCAGTGCTCTGCAATCTGAAAACACAGAGTATAACAGGACTTGGTATAGTCACTGCAGTCAGTGCTCTGCAATCTGAAAACACAGAGTATAACAGAGTATAACCAAATCTGAAAACACAGCGTCACTGCAGTCAGGGCTCTGCAATATGAAAACACAGTATAACCGGACTTGGTATAGTCACTGCAGTCAGTGCTCTGCAATCTGAAAACACAGAGTATAACCGGACTTGGTATAGTCACTGCAGTCAGTGCTCTGCAATCTGAAAACACAGCGTATAACAGGACTTGGTATAGTCACTGCAGTCAGTGCTCTGCAATCTGAAAACAGCGTATAACAGGACTTGGTATAGTCACTGCAGTCAGTGCTCTGCAATTTGAAAACACAGAGTATAACAGGACTTGGTATAGTCACTGCAGTCAATGCTCTGCAGGATTAGCAGATTACTCTAGGAGGGTTTTAGGGCACTCCTGGCACCATAAACACTACAATAGCTGTATTAGTTATGGTGTTCGGAATATTAATCCACTCAATGTAGGAGTTTATTGTGCATGTTGCAAAATAGGAATTTTCATTTCTGCAATATTGTGTAATAATTTGAAAACAATTACTTGCTAAATATGGTTTTGATGTAACTCTTTCACAAGGCCGTTCCCAGTCTCATGGACTAAAAATGAAGAATTATTGAGACTTTAAACAAAACCAAATGGGTCTACCTGTGCCTGTGATAATTAGATTAACTATTGTGTTCAGTAATTATATCACAGGCAGAGGGGAGGATTTTGTGTGGGAGTGTCTGTGTGTATTGTACAGATTGATTGACTGTTTCAAAACCCTGTGTGAGGTGCTATGTCTGTGGTTTGTGAATAAAAGAGGCTGTATGTGCCAGTACAGTCAGTTCTACTTGACCTCAAAACGAAGTGTCGTCTCGTTATTGGGGGAATTGGATTGTATGCTGATTGATTGTATGCTTTTCCTGTTCAGATGCTTACAGCATTCATATGGTGGTTGTGGTTCGGTGGTTGTGGTGTCGGCTGCAGTGCTTGGAGCCCTCAGGAAGCGCTAGGAGCATCCTTCAACGGAGGTACCCAGTCGGGGTGCCAGGTGATCCGTTACACACTTCACTATGTATCCTGAAAAAATACAACTTTATTTGACTTCTATAACAAAAGGATACAATAGTAGCAGTATATCCAAATAGTGGTTGTAACGGACCGTTTTGCACACAAGGGGTAAAAACCGTTTAGGCGATCGGCCCCCTTTCCAGAGATACAGGCACAGCTACTGCAGAACACCAAACTCCCGAACTGGATACAAAATAGCACTCCAACTCCCGAACTGGAACCTCCCAAATAGCTGTTGGCAGATGAACAGGAAAAGCAGCTTACACTCCTGGCAATCAGTCTTTAACAGCATACAGTGAATCCCCCCAAGAACGAGACAAGGCTCCGTGTTGAGGGTCAAGCAGTGGTCTGAGGTGCTGGCACACCCAGCCTGGTTTTTATTACAGCCTTTCACATACAGGACCGCCCACAGGGAGGTATAAAACAACCAATCACATATCAGTTACATCCCACATATTCCCTCCCCTTATCCTGAGAGGAAACTCAATTACACATACAGTTAAAACATACTTTCTACCCAACTTTCATAACTCTAAAACCATACATCACATTCACATAAAATTACATATTCACAATCAATCCATTCAGGGGAACAACATATTAAAAAATGGCATGAATCAGACCAGGGGTTCAAAAGTTAGTAAAAGTATTGTAACGGACCGTTTCGCTCATCAGAGGTTAAAAACCGTTTAGGCGATAATCCCCTTCCAGACAGACAAGCAGCTACAGCACGCACCAATCTCCCGAACTGCAAACTACACGAATCTTCCAACTCCCGAATTGCACACACTTGAATTCCCCAATCTCACGAACTGGAAAAGCATATGAATCCTCTCAAGTATATGAATGCTGTAGACAGTTGAATAGGAACCATACGAATAGGTTTATTCTCCTAGCAGTCAAACTGGAACAGCATACAATAAATCCTTCCCCCAATAATGAGACGACACTTCACTTTGAGGGTTAAGCAGGAACTCCCTGTACTGTCACATACAGTCTCTTTTATTCCCAATCCACAAACATAGTACAGCCCACAGGGCGTTACAAAACAACCAATCAATCCGTACAATACACCCAGACACTCCCACACAAAATCCTCCCCTCTGCATGTGATATGATTACTGAACACAATGGGTAATCTCATTATCACCGGCAGAGGAATACAGTTTTTACACTATATTTATAACTTCTAAAATATGCATGTCACAAACATAAAACATACATTTTCATAATCAATCCATTCAGGGGAACAACATATTAAAAAATGGCACGAATCAGACCAGGGGTTCAAAAGTTAAGGGAAAGTCCTTTGTGACTAAATGAAGCATGGCTTTCCGGCCCAAACCAGTTTCAGAGTCTTCTAGCCTGGAGATAAGTGAGAAGTAATTCAATTATCTCCCAGGACAGATACAAGACTCCATTAACCACATGGCAGAAAACAAACAGTAAAAGACATAAAATTACCTACAGTTACATTCAGTACATAAAACATAGACGTTCTACATATCCCCAGATAGCTGAGGTCTGAGCGCACATTATTAAGCGAATGGCGCTCAGACCACACGAATACAGTTTAATCGCCATGGAGCCAAAGTCTTTACACAGTCAGTTTCATGCGAATGGTTTATTTAAATTTTTTGGTAACGTTTTCCCTTTTTCTTATATATATTTTTATTTCTTTCCTGTTTTTATTTTACTTTGACAATTTTTATTGATCTTTTGGGGGGTACAGAAGAAGAAGGGGTGGGAGAAAAGGACAATAGTTAGAAAACAGTGGCATACATACATATACTTTGTACTTTGGTATGGGCACACCCGTTGGTGCCTCGTTGTCAGTAATGCTTGTATGTTTTGCAGTCTACAGATTGAGTACACAGTTTCCATCTCGAGAGTCATGCTACATTAGTTTACGTAGTTCAACAAATTAGGTCATGCTTTCTTTAGGTATGGTGTAACGGATCGCCTGGCACCCCGACTGGGTACCTCCATTGAAGGATGCTCCTAGCGCTTCCTGAGGACTCCAAGCACTGCAGCAGACACCAAAACCACCGAACCGTAGGAGCATATGAATGCTCTCAAGCATTTGAATGCTGTAGACAGTTGAATAGGAACCATACGAATAGGTTTACTCTCCTGGCAGTCAAACTGGAACAGCATACAATAAATCCTTCCCCCAATAATGAGACAACACTTCACTTTGAGGGTTAAAACAGGAACTCCCTGTACTGTCACATACAGTCTCTTTTATTCCCAATCCACAAACATAGTACAGCCCACAGGGCGTTACAAAACTACCGAATAGCGCTCAGATCCTATTCACACAGTTCAATTGCCATGGAGCTGAAGTCTTTAACTACACGAATGGGCTCCATGGCATAGCTATCTGGGTTAACACATTCACATAAAGTCTGGTCCATAGTCCAAAGGCAAGAGGCGGGCAAGCAGCCCCTCCAAGGACACGTGGCGAGGCCGGTTTCGCCACATATGGCATTGGTGATTTGGATATTTCCTATCTAGGATACCACTGGGAGAAGGTGAAAAACAGTTATAGAAATAACAGGGGGGGAGGGGGGGTAACGGGGAAGTAGGTGTCGCTCCCAGGCGTGAGGTGACTTGCATTGACCTTTTTTAGTATCGTATTTTTACATGTTTGTACATTTTTGTACATTGGTGCACGCATTAGGAACACAGCTGTCTGTTAGCAGATACATGTCCTAGCCATCTGCATTCCCGTTCATTTTGTGGGGTGGGGGGGGATTGTTGCGCTCCATATATTGGTGCCACTCTTCCCATGCCTCTTGCCAGACCTTCTTTGGAAGGGAGGTTCGGCTGGCCGCTATTTCATATAGCCTTGTGGTTTCTAATAATTGTGTGAGTTCGGTGGTTGGCAGTGGTAGAGGTGATTTCCAGTGCCTACTAATTACCGTAAGGGCTGCCATGAGTAGTTGATATGTTAAGTATTTTTGCTTCCACCTCATCCTTTTTGGAAATAGTTGGAGGAGGTATGTTTCAGGTGTCTTGGGTAGTATAGTTTTTGTGCTCTCTTGAATTATGGTGGAGACTACGTCCCAGAATGGAGTTAGGATGGGACAGGTCCACCAAATATGGAGCATCGTGCCTTTATGCTGCTGGCATCTCCAGCATACGTCAGATGCTTGGGGGTGCGCCGCTTTAATGCGAGTGGGCACTAAATCCCACCGGTATAGGATTTTGCGAGAGAGCTCCATATGTGAGGCACATTTAGAGAGGGAGTTGTGCGCCTTAAAATGTCTTTCCACTGCTGCGGAGTTAGGTTATATGTGAAATCTTTCTCCCATGCAGTTGTGAAAGAGAATTTTGTATGGCCATTGTGTGTGTGTATTGATTGATAGATTTCAGAGATTAGTTTTTTGGGGAGAGGCGTAGGCATATTTTTTCTACCGCCGTCAGCTGTGGTTCCTGTACATTTCCAGACCCATTCACAGTTTGCTTGTGGAACCAGGATTTTATTTGTAAATAGGAAAAGGAGACCTGTGCGTTGAGGTGGTAGGAGTCTTGTATATCCTTGAAACTTCTAAGTTCCTGACCTTGTATGAGGTGATATAGATGCGTGATGCCATAGTCATGCCACAATGCGTGGTTGAAATTGGGGATTATGTATTGTAGTGTTTTTAGGGGCATGGCTTGTGATGTTTTACCTGTCCAGCCCATTTTACGGCAGTGTGTGTCCCAAAAGTGCAGTGTTAGCGCTGTGACTGGGAGCATCACGCTCGTCGGTGGTCTGTGGGTTTTTGGGAGCCATGCCAATATTGTTATGGGGATGTTGTTTGCATGGTATGTCTCTATCTCTTCCCATGGAGTTGGGTAAGTTCTGTGGCATGCTGCTAAAAGTGGACTCAGTATGGCTGCACGGTAGTAGCTATCTAGGTTGGGTACACCCATCCCCCCTTTCTCCCGCGGCAGGTATAATGTGCTTTTTGCTGTTTTTATTTAAACTTTGTCCCCTTGTTATTTATAATTTTCTCCTTGCTGTTTTTATTTAAAACTTTTTCCATCTTCTTTTCTTCTCTTACTGTTTCTGTTCCCCTCCTTGTGGGTGCTGCTGCTGCTGAGCTAATTAGGGGGAGTGCCCCTTAACTTCCACCTATGTGGGATTTGTATTGCCAATATAAACCCACTACTGACTCACAGAGCTTGCTCACTGGAGTTTGCTTGAAAGTAGGCTATTTAAAGTAGGAGTTAAAACAGGAGTTCCAACCACAAGGGAGTTTAAACCAAGAGGGTAAATATTGTTTTGCTCACTTGTGTTTTTTGTAACTGGGGATGAGTGCTAGCAAGATTGCGGGTTTAACTCAGTGCACATCATGCCGCATGTATGCATGCCTGGATAAATCTGTCCAGGGTCCATACCTCTGGTGGGTGTGAGCGAGTGGCTTTCTGGAAGCTCAGATTAGAGATCTGGAGAGGCAAATTGTAACACTGAGGGAAATTGACAATCTTGAGAGGAGTCTGCTGCTCACTGAGCAGAGTTTAGTGGGGACAGGTAGTGGAGAGGGAGGAGATGAGGCAGATGGGGAACAGGCACGTAGCTGGGTGACAGTGGGGCGAGGAAGTGGGGGGGAGGGAAGAGGAAAGGTTTAGCTAGTCCTGATCTCATGCAGCCTAACAGATTTGCCCGTTTGAGTGAAGATGTTGGTAGCATCAGCTCAGGAGTAGCTGTACTGCAGGAAGCTGTGGGAACAGCCCCTCTAGTACGGGTGGGGTTGAGAGGGTAAGGAAGGCTAGACAGGCTGTGGTGGTAGGGGACTCTATTATCAAGAGGGTAGATAGGGTAATCTGCAGCTCTGATCGTCTCAACCAGACAGTTTGCTGTCTCCCAGGTGCTCGGGTCCGGCATGTTGCCGACAGAGTGGAGGGATTATTGGGAGGGGCTGGGGATGACCCAACTGTCATGGTCCATATTGGTACCAATGACAAAGTCAGAGGAAAGTGGAAGGTCCTAAAGAATGAGTTCAGGGAACTAGGAAGTAAGCTAAAGAAAAGGACCTCCAAGGTAATATTTTCAGAAATATTACCTGTGCCGCGCGCTACAGCAGAAAGGCAGCGGAAGATTAAAGAGGTCAAATGCATGGCTGAAGTCTTGGTGCAGGAAATAGGGTTTGGGGTTTTTAGAGCACTGGGACGATTTTGCGCTTGGTACAACCTGTATAGTCCTGATGGATTGCACCTAAACGGAAGAAGGTCTGCTGTGCTGGGGGATAGGATGGCTAGACGGTTGGAGGAGATTTTAAACTAGGAGGGTCAAAGCAATCTAGAAAATGGATCTAGGATAGAAATGAGATGGGCTTTAGCTAAGAACAAAGGGGGTGGAGATGGGGTGGGGAAAGTTTAGAACAGAGGAGGTGTGGCGAAACCGACCTCGCCACTGGGCATTGGAGAAGACTGATTGCCAGCCTCCTGCCATGTGACTATGGCCCCTGGGATGTATTGCCCTTTAAAGACATGATTTGGGCATAATGGATTTGTGTTGTGCTGCTGC
>OW240915.1:7424425-7436890 GCA_933207985.1 Pelobates cultripes
TTTACAACAGTGAGCATCCACAGGTTTTATATTGCTCACTGTTTACTATACATGACCCTACTCGCGATATAGCAAGTTAGGACAGATTAATTACCAATATTTAGTAATCTTTACTTCGTATTAGTAAAGTTGGCTGAAAGACCAATCTTGGTCTTTCAGCCTTTTGGTAGATAGTGCCCTAATACTGTGGGAATTAGGGAGCTATCTACTAAGCTGCTAGATGCAGCCGCAACACAGATCGGAATTTCATTCATTCAAATTCAATTCTGATCCAAACAAAAGTCCAGAATTTCATCCTAACACGAATGGACGAACTGCTCTCATTCTGTTAGGACAAAATTCGGTAGTTTTTCCGGCATTCGGGAATACAGAAAGGAGGCATTGTGAGAACACGGAAGAAAGGTGAGAATTGTGGGAAATTGCTCTGACCACAGGAAATGGAGCACACTTTGCTCCTCTGCTGGTTATAGATGGTCAGGCGTAGGAAACCTACATAAGACAAATAGTCCCTACTTTGTCTTATGTTTTAAAGAAAACTAGAGCAGACAGGAAGAAATGTAGAACAGATCCTGACAGAGGAAGAGATTAGGGAAAGGTAAATTCGGCATGACAGTGCCGCTTTAAGTCCACATTTCAAATCTGGCATGCATCATTCATTCTCCACTAACCGCAACGGGAGCAACACATTTATTTTAAATATAGGGGACTAATCAGAACAGTATGGGATTATATTATACACACACACACACACTAAACTTGCCAAAAATATCTGGACACCTGACCATCTCCTCTATGAGCTTTTGTTGGACATCACATTCCACAACTATGGATATTAATATAGAGTTGGCCCCCATTTGTTTTTAGAACTGCAAGTCTTTTGAGAAAGCTTTCTGCAAGCTTTTGTTTTGCTTCTGCGGGAATTTAAGCTCAATAAGCCCCCCCAAAAATTTGTGACAACAGCAACAATTTTAGCCAAGAGCTGCTGACCTGTAATTGGCGTTCCAATTCAATCAAAAAGTTGTTCAATGGGATTAAAGTCAATTTTATTTATTTCTTTGGTTATACTCAAGGCATCAACTCATTGTCTGTGTGTGTAATATACACACACACACACAACTAGAGAATAACTAATAAAAACTGTGACATACATTTTTAATTTACATCAGTAAAAATTGACAACCATATCTGATTCCACTGACAATACTAATAGAAAAAGGTATTTTTGAATTGAAACGTATAATTTTCTAATAAATAAGAGAAGAAAAGGCCTGGCTTCATAATTATTAAAAACTGCACATAATAGCAGCACATACTTAGAAACACACTCCCATTGCGAAAACTTATCACAACAATCATTTTTGCCTTTTTTTTTTAAAGCAGCACTTTAAAAATCAAACTTGCATTTCCTTACTTCCTTATTTCGGATTTCCTCACGGTCTTTAAATCTGTTCTTCTTTTCTTCTCACTTCTTCTATTTCTCTTAAAATATATAAGGCAATGTAGGGACTACTTTGCCGTTTGTATTTTCCTCAGCATGACCAGACTTGACAAAGGGTGGAAGCTGGAGGTGAGCACCACTTCCTTTTCTAGATAAGCTCCATGCCCCCCAGCGTCAACCATCGTGAGTTTGCTCACCATGTGACTATTCAATGTGCAGGGTGGACTGAGCATGCATGAAAGTTGACGAAAGGTGAAGGCAGAGACAAAACGTCACTGTCAGTCGAGTTTGGCCATAACTGGAATCAAGACTCTACTGAGAAGAAAATAAGAAACATACAGGTAAAAAGCCTGTACATACAGCTAAGTGGTGGGGAAAAAGTCACAGTTTGTTACATGCTTTAGGGTAGAAATCCCCATGTTTATAAGTTCTTTAAAAGCTAAAAGAATATCCCAGATATATTGCTAAAATATACAATTAAAAAAAAAGTGCACTGAAAAGTTGAATCACAAACAAAAGCCACCCTAATATGCTCTTATGGACCATTTAGCTAAGAAGAGTTAACAAAAGAAAATGATTGTGTTTGTCAAAGGATGTCTTTAACATAGTGCCAAATGCCAAACAAATTTCACTCATGTTGAACATTTTCCATCTGGCAGACTGTGCTTTTTTAACAAACAGAACATATTCCTTGGAGGAAAACCACTCATTTTCCAGTTCCCACTATACATGCTATAAATGTATGAGTATTCTGCCAACCACTATCCATTAGTTATAAAGCCCTCTGAGAAAAGCGCATATTCTGGTTCAATATGACACATACTTTGCGTTTGCTTAAGTACGGTGTTAGCTTAACAAGTAAAAATAGGATTTTATTAAGACACAGAGGCTCCTATTACGCTGCACTCTTTTTTTATTTCCCTCAGCAGCAAAGAAAAAATATATAACAAATAGTATGGTAACAAATAGTCTGAGATAGTCTGAGTGGTACCGGACAGCTAATCGGATTCCACTCTCCAGCATAATAGGCGGTGTCTGGTAAACTGTTTCCTCTTTTTTTGCTGCTCCCTCAGTCAAGTAACACCAGGACCCACGGTTTCTTAACTGTGGGAACTTCTTCTACGTAATATAATTAATATTCTTACAGTATTATATTGTGGAGTTTAATATTTGTAATATTAATTATTTAAATATTACCATTTGATTTTATGATTACTTATTAAGTGTTCTTGCATAGCAAGACCACTTATTGTTATCTCACATATATTATTGTGTTCTTGCATAGCAAGACCACTTAATGTTATCTCACATTTATATTAAGTGGTCTTGCATCGCAAGACCACTTAATGTTATCTCACATATATATTATTCTTATTATAGCCAACACTTAATGTTATCTCACATATATATTATTCTTATTATAGCCAACACTTAAATGTTATCTCACATATATATTATTCTTATTATAGCCAAATTTACCACCCTAACTCCTCCCACAGTTTTTACACTACATAGACAGTAATATACCGAAACGTGCAGATTGTTCCCGATTGGATTGCTATTACTTTGTGGAACGTTTCGCTGAATGGTTCACAGAATATCGTCGTTCTTGTGGCGAAATTGGTCCCATAGGAATGAATGGCAAAATGTTCAAAACTAGAGTGGGAGCTGGCAAAAGCTGAAAAATCAGGACATGATTTCTAAACTGCCATCACTCCCTCATTTTCAAGCCCACCTAATTATCTAATCCCTGCCCTTCACAAAGGTCGTTTTGTCGTCCCCTATGAAGGATGGCAGCATGCCACTAAGCCTGTTTGCCGTATATTTTTGCATCTGTATTTAGTAATGATATGGGGCGGTAATTCTTGCACAGGTCTGGGGCTTTATCTGGTTTCGGTAAGGTTACTATAGTAGCTAGTAGCATCTCATGCGGCAAATTTCCCATGGTGGCAGCAGAGTGGTACACTTTAAGGTAATCCTGCTATTATTTTTAGTACTTCTTTAAGCTCAATAGGTTTGAGCAGCTCTTCTTCCTGGGTCTGGGTGATCTGGGGGAGATTAGCTTTGTCAAGATATCTGTCAATGTCCTCTATGCTAGCATTGTGAATGCCGCTTGCTGATTTTAAGTTGTACAGTTTGGAGTAAAACTCTGCAAAGTTTTGGCTAATATCAGTGGGGGTGATTTTCTTATTACCGTCGTCCCCTATGATGTGGGCAATTTAGGAGCTGGCGTATTTGGTACGGAGCCTATTGGCTAAGTATTTACTGGCTTTTCTGCTATTATGATACACATTTGCTTTCAGTTTGTGAAGTAGGGTTTTGTTTTTTTCTGCGTTCAATTCTGTAAGGCGTGTGTATAGTGTTTGTAGCTGTGCTGCCAATTTTGGTGAGGGTTGCAGTTTATTCTGCTTGGAGGCTATTTGTTTATGGCAATATAGGAGATTTGTTTGGTGGTGTTTTTTCAGGAAGGAGGATCTTTTAATGCACAAGCCCCTCATGACCGCCTTGTGCGCTGACCAAGCTGTAATGTCCGATATCCCCTGCCCTACATTAGTGTCAAAGTAGGTTTGAAGTGCGTCCCTTATCTTGCTTGCGAAGTGGGCATCTGACAGCAGGGTGTCGTTTAGCATCCACAAGCCCCTCCCTTTAAAATGGAAAGCGTCCAGGAGATCAAGGTAGAACGGGTCGTGGTCTGACCATGTTATGATACAGCGGGATAGCTGGGCAAGGAGTTGTCTGTCTAGAAGAAATGTATCTATACGGGTATGTGTTTTATGAGCCCTTGAGTAGAAGGAATAATCTATCTCCCGGATGCAGTGATTTCCAGGCATCAATTTAGTGAAAGATTTGCTCCTGGTGTCCAATCTCCGTTTGCTATTGCCTTTAAGGGCGGCGGTTGTGTCAAGGGCGGGTGATTGGATACAGTTAAAGTCTCCGCATTACCTCGCTTAGTTTGATCAATTTTGTGAAGTAGTGTTTGGGGTTGTCATTTGGAAAGTAGGCTGCCACTAGTGTTAGTTGGGCATTGCTAAACTGGCCTACTAGTATGATATACCTGCCTCTTGGGTCTATAATGTGACATTGTAATGTAAAGGCCACATCTTTGTGTATCAGAATGGAAACCCCCTTGGATTTGGTACTTGATAGAGCGTGATATTGGACGGGATACTGTTTGGTGAATATGGCCGGAGTGCGGTGGTTCCTAAAGTGCGTTTCCGGAATACAGGCGATGTCTACTCCTTGTTTGCCTAAGTTTTTGAGGAGCAGCCGGCGTTTACCGGAAGTGTTTAATCCTTTGACATTGTGAGATACTTGTTTCATATTGGTGTATTTTTCCTTATGGATCGTGCTGCCATAGGGAGCCCATATGGGAAAAGTTTTGATGTGGGATATTTTGAAATGCGATTGGGGGTGCGTGTGGGCAACATGCCCTGTCTAGCTCCTCTTCCAGGAGCCAAAATGCGTTGAGAAACTAAGGTGGTCAGGTGTATGAGTACTGCTAGTGACTATGAGCAGAGCTTTCTCCCTGTGTGGGGGCTGGGCTTCATGTGCCCCCTCTGCGCACTGCATATAGTGAGTTATCACCTTAATGTGAACCAAGGGGGGATCCTGGGAAAGATATATCAATTATGGTACCTACAGTGGAAGGTAATCTTCCCAGGAAAAGGGGGCATTGTTAGTCTGACACCTTTGAACATAGAGACATTCTGTGTATCTTAGCTAGGGGGGTATTGAGGTATGTACACCCACTTTGGTTTCATCGTGCTGAGGGCAGTTGGCGGCATGAAACTTGGGTGTCCCTGGAGTATTACAAATGGCTCTAGGAGCCAAGCTTTGTCACTTTGTTAGCTCGTACGGGGACTGGGCCTTAGATGCCTCGTTTGCTCGGGGGTACTAGTGGGTCATTCCCTGCATGTAAACCACGGGGCAAGTCTAAACAAAACATAATACATATGGTACCTTTAACGTAATGTGAAACACACGGTAAATGAGGAGTAACGAAAGAGACACCTTTAACCTCGGTAAGTCCTGTATATCATAAGTAAAAGGATACTGAGCATATACCTCCTTGTGGAGGTGGGTGACTCACATGGCGTTCATATTAAAGTCCACTCTGGGGACTTTCGCCAGCTTCTGCTGTAACAGATCAGGTATGTGGAAGCCCCAGTCCTTGAGCTTGGAGAGTTACCCAGTCCCAGGGTAGAGATTGCGTGCAAGCTTCCTCCATGGTGGACCAGGAGTTTGGCAGGGTATCCCCATCTGTAAGCGACTTTTTGGTCTCAGTGTAGTGATCGGTGCTAGAGTCTTGCTTAGCATGGAAAAAATGGATGTGGGTTATGACATCTCTCGCTGCGGTTGACGGTAGATGTTGTGGTCGTCTGAGATGGTGCGCCCTGTCCACGATCAGTTGGTCCGGATGGATAGCAGGGGTGAGTGCTTGGAACATGTCCTGGAGGTAGTCATTAAGCGAGGACCGTTTCCGGTATGCCTCGGATTCGAATATTATTTCTCCTCGACCGATCCTCCAGGTCTGCCAGTTTAATTTTGTAGGAGATGAGAGTGGTTTCATACTCCTGGACTTTGTTTGCCAGGCAGTTGTGTGCTTCTGCATATTCATCTAGCTTTTGCTCCACGTGGGCCGTGCGCTGGCCTATGTCGGAGAGATCTTTGCGGAGGTCTGCCGTTGGACTGCAAACTGTCAGCTAGTTCTGTGAGCATATGTCGCATAGTGGCAGTTGCAGTTGTGAGAGGTTGTTCCTCTGAGAAGGAGCCCATGGAGGCCGAAGGTGAAAGGGATCCCTCGCGGGAGTGGGCCTCGCCGCCATCTTTATAAGGGCTGTGGCCTTCAAGCGGTTTCGATCTGGCAGTCTGCGTCAGAAAAAAAGATGCCCGTTCAGCCTTAGCTGCTTTGTTTTTTTGCCTCTGAGACATAGTAGTTCTGTGTGTGCTGTAATTATGCTCTGTGGACCGATTATTTGTGCTCCAGGGCACCAGAAAGTCCATTCAGTTCAGGCACCAAGCCACGTCCCTCTTCTCCGCTGAATTTGATGCTTCTGCTGAAATGTAGACCCTGAATGACAATACTATGTCAAAAGCCATGACTAAAGCCCTAATGTCAGCTATGGGAGTAATGGCTGACTCCCTGTCACAGACATTTGCATAAGCCTTGATTCAGGCACAGAGATTGGCTCAGCCGACTACTACCCAGACTTTGCCTTTAACGACTTCTGTACAGCCTCAGTCTGGCCGCAAAGCCTTTGCTAAGGTTAAGCACTCCTCAATATCACAGATGAACAGCTTTACAACTGTCAAAGATGGCGCGCTTAATCTGCCACCACGCAAAAGAGCCACTAGCCAAGCAAAATCCGCTAGACTATGGAAGTGTCAGGATTACAGAATGATCCAGCACGTAGAACTGTGTAACACAGAGGACTGATAGGTAACGTATACCGGACCTTAGAATGGCCGGACTAACGTACCAAAGAATAGTCGGGAATAGCCGAGGTCAAGGGAAACAGAAAGAGACACAACGATAAGGAAAAGCCAGGGATGCCAGAAAACAGGGAAGTCAAAAACAATGCCAAAATCAAATAACCAGAATAACCAGAATCAATAACACGCTCTCAGACAACCACAAGGGAAACCACGGCAGGGCACTGAGCAGGATGAGAACTGGGCCTAAATACCCCTCCTCTAGGTCTGATAGGCTGTAACCGGCCTTTGACCCCAAAGGCAGTTACCAGATCTCATTTGCATAATTGCTGCTCAGCATTAACCCTTCTGTGGATTTGGTTGTTGCTCGGCACAACTTTTCCTGTGTGGACAGTAAATGTCATTAACCACATTTTTGTAAGCGGACGAATACGTGACAGGAAGAGGGCAAAAGCCCAATTAGATTCTGAGTCAGATCACAGCAATATTGAGGAGTAGTCCTATATGGATGATTCGGAGGATCCATCGGATCCTGATTCTGACCCAGGAGTCGAGGAATCTGACCCGTCCCAAGACCCTAGTACGGTTAAAACCGTTAACATTGACACACAGCATGGGGCCTCAGGGGACACAGGTAAGGTTTTCCCCATGGTGAACCCCTATTTGACCCTGATGTTCTGCGCCACCCACGGTCAGCAGAATGGTCTCCCTCAGACCATGTAGACAAATATATAACATCATGAGTACGCAAGCCTTTAGATAAAGTGACCCAAAATAAATATCAGGAAGAATGCTTACACCCTACGGTCCCAGAAGACACTTATAGGACGCCTGCAGTCGATCCAAACATTATTCAATTTAAAGTGGTCGAAGACGACCGAGTGCTAGATCCTTCCGCCATATGTGGTTGGAACCAAAGAGTAATTTGCTTAGTTGGCAATGCCATCACTGCGATGGCCACAGAGGGTCGCAAATCTATATTATGAAAAATTGAACCAAAACTGGTAAACATGGCTCTGAACAAGCCGGGCACTCAAGCCAAAAGGTCTCCTTTTCGGAGACAATTTTGACAAAGAGTGAGGTTCTTTTGTACATACGTTCACTGCTCTGGATAAAGTGCAAACAAATATGCGCAAGGGGTTTAACCCCAGGGTTTTTGGTGAGGCCGGAAGAGCCAGGAGCTGTCTGTCTCCGGATGTGTTAACAGAAGTTCGTTAAGGCAGAACAGAGGCTCCTAAACAGGGTGGGCCAGTTTCCTGGAACACCGCAATACTCCAGCCTTCTTCCTACAGCGTAGGCGACCCTGGGTTGCTCATGGATCACAAGGCGCTCACTCAGGACGACGACCTTATGGTAAGTCCTCTCAATCTTCATTCTTTCCCATTGGCAGTGGAAGGCAGACTCCTACATTTTTTCCATTTCATCAGATACTTGGGTATTAAAACACTGTAAAAGACTATTTCATAGATTTCCTGTTTCTGAAAGTACAATATTCCCCACTTAGGGAAATTGTTTTTTCCTGACACGATGCAAACCTAGTCGCCAAGGAAATATTGGATCTGAGGCACAAACAAGCCATCATAGAAATCCCTATGATTACACCGGGCTATGTGAGCAACCTATTCCTGGTTGCCAAAAAAGGCAGAGGTGTCTGCCCAGTGCCAGTGATACATTTCAAGCAACTCAACACTTATGTAACCTACAACCATTTTTAAAGATGGAAGGAAGATCTTCTCCACCCATCAGACTGGATAACGAAGTTAGATCCGCAAGATGCCCATCTCACAGAGCCGATTGCATTACACCAAGACTTCCCGCAGTTCATGTGGCAAGGAAGGAAATGGAGGTTCACATGCCTCCCATTCGGACTGTCTTCAGCCCTGTGGTGCTTCAGTAAAAATGAAGCCAGTGATCGCTCTATTACGGAGAAGAGGAGTATGTCTCATAATATAATTGGGCAACATTCTAATCCTGGCTCAATCTATTCAACTCATCCAGACCCATCTGAACTGAACTCTGACTCTGTTGCAGAATTTAGGCTTCCTAATCAACTGGGAAAAGTCCATCTTGGTTCCCACACAACGCATAGAATTTTTGGGTCTCATCATAGATTCTGCTCTTCAGACCCTGCATCTTCCAATGACAAAACTAAACAGTATCAAGAAGGAAATCCGGCACACACTGGCAGCTCCTCAACTTACTCTCAAACAATTGGCGAGAATGATTGGTCTCCTAGCGGCTTACATACAAGCCATTTTTCCAGGCCATCTTCACTATCGAGACCTACAACGCTTACAGAACTTCCATCTGAAGGACGGCATATCTTACACAAATATGCTCACTGTGGACTCTGAGGCGAAAGGCAAACTGAAGTGGTGGCTTCTTCACATGGAAGCTTGGAACGGACGCGCCATTTTCGGCGCCGCACCAGATTTAATAATAGAATCCGATGCAAGTTTACACTATTGTGGTGTTCGCTGTGGAATGGTCTCTACCGGTGGCAGATGGTCCGATCTGGAACCGTCCCTCCATATCAATTGCCTGGAACTCATGGCCGGTTCTTTTGCAATCCGCAGTTTCTCCTAAACTCAGGCCCAGTGCTCGGTCCTCCTAAAGATGGACAATATATCAGCTGTCTGTTACATCAAGTCACAACATCCACGAAATCGAAAGTCCTAGCGAACATGGCATGAGATTTTTGGAAGTTCTGCATGGCACAAGGCTTGGAATATATTCCTGGTCTCTGCAACACCACAGTGGATTGGTACTCATGACACCTCAGAGACCCAAGCGATTGGCATCTGGATTCCAGGGTCTTCCAAGACATCCACCATCTATGGGGCCCTCTGGACAGAGACCTTTTTGCTTCCCGCTTGAATACACAACTTCTCAGGTTCTTCAGTTGGAGACTGGACCCATCAGCAGTAGCAACAGATGCTTTCACTCAAGACTGGTCATCCACAAGGAACTATGCATTTCCACCCTTTGCTTTGATTCCCCATTGCCTGCTGCAGCTACGGTGCCAGTCTGGAACTCTAGTGATTGTGGCTCGCTTGTGGCCGTCCAAACTATGGTTTCCTCCTCTCCTAGAGATGGGTATCGATATGCCCCGTCTCCTTCGATCCCTCGACTGCCTGCTTCAGGATCCAGACCGATTGTTCCATCCCCTTGTTCGGCAGGGTCTTCTTCATCTGACGATGTGGCTAATTTCAGGGGACCTTGGTCAATCGAGGTAGTTTAGGAATAAACTCTCTGCCTTCTCGAGGGCTGCATGGGCACCCAGCACGAGACAGGCTTATAAGTCTACTTGGAGCAGATGGCATGATTGGTGCCTGGAACTAAATTTTGAACCTGTATCGGCTCCTCTGACCTCGATTCTCCACTTCGTAACCTCACTATTTGATGACTATCGAACAGTGAACCTCTACCGTTCTTCCATATCGGCTGGACACAAAGGAGTGGATGGAGCACCGGTTGGACCCCATCCTATAGTGTGTAGACTCCTATGTTGTATCAGATTTGCATGTCCTCCATTGCCACGTTATTCAGTATTATGGGACGTTTCGATCATCCTCAACTTTCTCGAATGCAATCTGACTAATTCCTCTCTATCCCTGAAGCAACTGTCGGCAAAACTAGTCATGCTCCTCTGTCTAATATCCTGCAAGAGGGTTTCTGATGTCAGAGCTCTGGATATTACCGCTCGTTCCTATATTCCAGAAGGGGTACTTTTCAAAATATCTCGAAGAACTGAGACTTCATAGAAAAAAGTTTTATATACATCTTTCACTGTCGCATGCCTAAGTTTATATGAACTTCACACCTCTTCATTACGAGACCCATCGAAACACGAGATCTTAGTTTCCTTCCAGAAACCGCCTACCCCTACCCTGGCTCGTTGGGCCAAATGGATTATGTCTTTGGCTGGTATTGATAACTCACTATTTTTACCTCATTCATTTTGAGGCCTCGATGATTGTTTGCCGCCTTAAGGACATTTTGAAAGCAGCTCACTGGTCCTTGGAGTCTACCTTTCGTGATTTTTATTTTAAACCAATACAACACTTCGCGGGGACTGTAGTTTCCCAGCTTTAAACCAGCATAATGGGAGCCTCCGTATCTTAATAAAATTCACAGATCTTACTATTAACATGATGTAAAGTCATGATTTTATTAACGACATGGAGACTAGTATTATCCCTCCCTCCCATCATGAGGATTGATTGAACATGGGTAAGTTGACTTTACGGTAAGTCTTTGAATATGGAATTTCCTGTTATGATTGTCTGAATTCAGTCTAAAGTATGTTGATCTTTTTTGCCTATTTATGTTTGATGATATGCACTATGACTTATGCTTACATCCAGTTTTATACTAGGATATTACCATATTTCTCCTCTCTATTACAGATTAATTTGACATTGTATCCTTATGGGCATTCTCTTTGTTGGTGTTCCCTTTTCTGTTGGATGGTTGTCCTTGTTCGGGATCGCAAATAAAGAGGAAACCGTTTACTAGACACCACCTATTATGCTGGAGAGTGGAATCCGATTGGCTGTTCCTGTCGCTAGGAATCAATTCAATTACATAATGCCACCATCATACATAGAGGTTTACCAACAATGTAATTCCTAAGTCTTGAATCACAAACTACAGTCTAGTTTAAAAAAACATAATTCTTTCAATTTAAAGTCTTTTATAATATTGATTTAACCAGGGAGTTTGCCACCGGGGATGCTTCTAGCAATGACAAATAACAATGAAAAGCAAGAGCATACTAATTGAAAATTAAGCTTCAATAAATCACTTCATAAAAATTAAAATTGTATAGAGTGGGTGTGTCCCTTTAACTGCATTATTGCTTGCCTGATATATGCCCCATGTACTGATGAAAGAATGAAAATATCAACCTATTTAGATTAATAAAGCTGAAAAATTTAAAATAGCATTTTTATTTTGCCTCCTTTATGCTGTGAGGCAAAGATGTATAGATCATGGTAAAGATTTAAAGCTTCTTGAAAGGTATTAAAACATGTGGTTTTTAGACCTTGTGGCCGATGACATTTCTTTATTAAAGGCACGTGCATAGTATTTACATTAAGGGAATGAATCAATACATTAAAATCATCTAGTCTTTGCATAATGTTTGTGAAAGGGGGTAAGAGACACAAACTGGCAAACATTGGACTGCAATGAAATGTCATCTCAAGATCTAGGGTCCTTTTACAATATGTCTCAGTCTTTCCAATAAAGTGGATTAATTTTAAACAGCAATCACTGGACTATATACTGCCTCTCTGGGTGTCCTCTTTTGCTAATGAAGGATGCTTTGTAGTTCACATCACTCAGTGTTAGTGGTTAAGCTGTGTGCCTACACCGATAAGTATTTTTTGGACTGAGAAAAATGGCTAAAAAGGCAGGCTTTTAGTGCAGCATTTTGCAAAACATTAAACTAACACTATCGTTCTAAAAGCTAGAGCTGTTTAGGTTCCCTGTTAAAGAGGTGTTTTACTCACCTTTTTTCCAGCACCGTGCTGGTCATGTTGCGGCTGGCACTGCCCCACTCCACCTCCTTGTTCACATTTTTTAAATCT
>OW240915.1:7436990-7534763 GCA_933207985.1 Pelobates cultripes
CCCCTTTCCTGTGCCCTCGGTGTCCTCGTGTGCCCCCCTTTCCTGTGCCCTCGGTGTCCTCGTGTGCCCCCCTTTCCTGTGCCCTCGGTGTCCTCGTGTGCCCCCTTTCATGTGCCTGCGGTGTCCTCGTGTGCCCCCCTTTCCTGTGCCTGCGGTGTCCTCATGTGCCCGCGGTGTCCTCGTGTGACCCCCTTTCCTGTGCCCGCCTTGTCCCCGTGTGCCACCCTTTTCTGTGTGCACAATGTCCCGGTGTGTGACAATTAGACATGTTTTTTTTGTCAATGTCTTCATACAGTCAATGGATATTATTACACCATTTCATGTATATATGAATCCCATTCACCCCCTCATTGTAGTGATTTCTTACCAGTTCAGTTATATTTGAAATTCACTTAGAATTTTTACTTTGGTGAATAAACCTCATACATTCAAAGCACCATAATCACTTCAGCCTATTGTAGCGTTTATATAGTTCTATAGTTCATACTGGCTGTTCAGGGGTCCAGTGCCCTGCACCTCTGCTTGTGCTATAATACATCTATCTATTGTAGACATTACGAGTGATGGTTGGTGGAAATAGTCAAATCCTGCTGGATTGTATCTTTATAAAAAACTGACCCAATAAATGGGGTTTAAATCAGATTACTGTGTGGTTTTATTAAACATTACATTGCGATGGATTACACAACCTTGTCCACGATAGGCAAATTGGAGTTTTCCTAGTCTGCTGTGTCCTAGATCTTTTTTAATTTGTTGTTCAAAAATGGCATTATTTTGAGGCATAATAATACATTTATAGAACTGTCGTATTCCTAATCTTTTATGTTTCTCTATAGTTTCTCACTGCGATAGCAAGCAATTATGGATGAAGTGGGAGTTCTCTTAATATTAAAACTCCGTGTCTAAAGGCGACCTGATATTGTGTTGTAGCCATTTGGGAGGTTTTGTGTGTAGTTGCTGGACCTTAACCTTTCAAGCCTCCTATAAGCAATATCAACTACTCAAGGCAAACCTACTTCAGCTGCCGTAGACCTTAAATTCAGAGTGGAGAACCTTTATTACAGCGTTCTTGTTTTGCTTTGCAAACCGCATTGAATGAAGAAAAAAAAATCCTTTAACAAGGCTTAACTTGGCAATTGTAACCCAGCTTAGGGAGGGTGTGTGTTCCTTTGTTACTATTGAAAAGACGCTTTGTTTGTCCTTGTTCCAATAATAACACTGCCAAGATAGCTTCATGTATGGTATATCCTTTCTTGCTTGAAGGTAATAGTTATGAGTTTGTTATGGCGTGATCAATGTATCCAGGAGAATTCAGTAACTGGTTTCATCTTGCTGTCTTTTCAGGTTTATGTCAATTTTAAAGTCCTCAGTCAAGCTTTGACCTTCTAACCCGGTCAGCCATTGAACTGTCTTATCGAGACAGGAGGACCATACTTTGCATTCACTGCATTTCATCCAGTCCCCCATACAGATCGGGATGAATGGAGTAATTCTCCCGTTCTAGTGCTCTGTCACGTACACACCTTTTGTGAGTGTTTGCCTAGAACAGTAATGGTTAACCTTGGAACTCCAAATCAGGCAAGCTACATTTCTCATAATGCTCAGCGACAATGTCATAACCAGATGTAAAAAGAAATGTGCAAACTGTAATTCACAACAATTTTAGGAGTGAAAAAGAATGTTAGGGTTTTGTGGTCTGCGGTGATTCTCCATTCATCAGTTAACTTTAGGGGTCGTTAAATGTCTGTGTGACGGACCGCTGGCACTCCCACGGAGTACCTCTGCCAATCGATGCTCCTAGCGCTTGCCGAGGACTCCGAGCACTCCAACCGACACCATCAGCACTGCGGCCGGGGTCTCGCTGTCTCTCACCAACCCTGGATCCACGACCAGGATCCATCTCCCAGTGGGTGAACCTCTACTAAATCCAGAGAGCGTAGCAGGAACAAATCAAGCTCTTACAAGAGCTTACTCTGGGGAGTAAGTGATTATAGCAATCCCCAGAGTGTAGGTATCCCTTCCCCCAAGCATGAGCCAAGGCTTCAGAAAGGTGCAAGTAGGTCTGGTTTATTGAGGGCTACCTGCCCGGTATTTATGCAAGTGTCCACCAGGTGGACACTCCCATAGGGGACCTGATGGAACAATGGGACACATATTGGATATTAGCCAATCACAGACAATACAAACAAAACAATCCCACAGTGACCTCACAATCCCTCCTCTCTATCCTGGAGATAATTGGGAAGTAATCAAATTATCTCCCAGGACAGAGGCAAGACTCCATGTGGCAAACCTAGCCACTATTAGGTTACTGGACTGTATCTGCAAAAGGTTGTCTGTAATAGCCGCTGGACTGTTCTATTTTAATGTCTGATGTACTGCTATGTATTAGAGCATTTGTGTGCTAGCAGCCGAAAGCCGCTAGCATTCATGTATTCGTTTCACGAACAGGGACTTTACCGGCTGTTCGTGAAACGACTAAGCTACCACCCAGTAGCCCACACACAGAGGGTTGTGTGGCACCCATTAACCGATTGCAACATTGTTGCAATCGGTAGTTAAGGGCTTTCCTAGGTGGCCGTCGTTCGGCTACCAACCACGCGGTGGTCGGTCATCTTGGATCCTTTGTTTCACCAGCGGTGTTTGGTCGTCGAGCGCGTGGAGCTGAAATCGGCTACTCGACTGCGCGAACACCGCTGGGCTTCCAGGCCGTTCGGGAGCTCCGGTCTTTCACTATTCTGGTTCCCCATCGGTGTTCGGTACTTTTAGGCGAACATAATGTTAAAGTATATTTCGTGCGGCGTTCGGTTATTTTTGCTGGGATCTGAGCGGTATTCTCATGAAATGTGCGCTCCGACCCCAGCTATCTACCGAACGTCCATTCGTTTAAATAAAGTGAATGATGGAAAAGTTATGTATTTTAATGTAAAATGTCGGTTCTGCTGCACGGAGGGATAATCCACTTAACGTTATATTCCAGTGGGGAGTATCCCTCTAGTCCAGCAGTGCCTGATGGGAGAAATGTCCAGTTTAAGTCCCCTACTGTATAACCCCTGCAATGTCAGTAGGAAAATCCCTTGCATGGGGACTTGCATAAATACTGTGACTTGTGAATAAAAGCTTAGTTGACTGCCAGAACTGTGTTTCGTCCGGTTACTGTGGGGATTTGGGATATTGCCTTACTTTTCAGCACTTTACTTTGGATTACTTTCTGTACCAGCGGAGATCATGGGATTTAATATTGCAGCTCCGCTACACTCCATTAACCACATGGTTACAAAAAGACATAAAATTACACAATGTTAAAATTACTACATAATACATATACATGCAACATATCCCCAGATAGCTTAGATCTGAGCGCACATTATTACCGAATGGCGCTCAGATCACATACATACAGTTCAATCGCCATGGAGCCAAAGTCTTTTCCATAGTCTTTCGTTACACGAATAGGCTCCATGGCATAGCTATCTGAGATAGCACTACTCACATACTGAAAGTCCTGAACGCCCCAGCAGAAATACACAAATAAACCTTTCTGCAGGGTAAAATACAGCTATCAGCACAAGGGCCATAGTCGGAAGGCAGGAGGCTAGCCAGTAGTCCCCTCCAGGCACAAGTGGCGAAGGGCACTTCGTCACAGTCTGTTTGACATAAGGGGATATTATCTGAGCTGCCCCTCGATGCAGTGTAGCATGGACCTTCTTACACAGCCAGTAATTTGTCCTATCTCCATGCTCTGTCTATACAGACTCATTGTGTGGAATCTTACGAGGTACGCTGGTCCATAAAGGTATAGCTCTCAAAGCTTACAGTAGAAAGTGTATAATGGCTAATGCTTTGTCTCAGAAAGGCCAAGCCTAGATTACTGATGACTGAACTCCCCGTGTCGCCACGGCAGCAGATGGTGATAACTTGTAGTGCAGAAGATTAGGACGAGAAGTGCTGATTAAACAGGATGCCAGCAATCACGTTTAGTATGGCAGCTCGACAGCGCAGCTTCATCCATTACCAACTAGAGACGTCTCTGTTGGTAAAAACATTTCGTATTCGTTCCTTTTTACTATCTATAGTTAAACTAGTAATGAGATTGTGTGTGTGTGTCTCTCTCTGTCGGTATGTGTGTCCCTGTCAGTGTGTGTGCGTGCGTCTCTGTCTGTCGGTGTGTGTCAGTGTCAGAGAGTGTGTCTTCTTGTGTCTGTTTAGGTACCTGCACTCCTCTGATCAAGAGAGGTGTTTTTACTCACCTTCTTTCCCACGCCATGTCCTGCCTTCATGGGTGAGATAATCAATAGTTAAGATCTCCGCTAAACCAATGCTTTTCCTATAGGAAAGCATTGGGAGGTTATTGTGCATGTTTTCTATATGTAACATTCATCACCTCCATGCAGAGCGTGGAGACGCTGAACAAAGCACTCTGACACAGGACTCTCTAGTGGCTTCTGAGTGACTGTCACTAGAGGCAGTGTTTACATTGAAAAGGCTACAGGCACCAGAACTACATTAAGCTGTAGTGGTTCTGGTGACTATAGTGTCCCTTTAAGAATCGTATATTTCTTGTAAATTAAACTTAGCTAGTTTAAAAAAAATCTGGCTCCTAACTTTATTAGCTGGCTCCTACGTTCCAAATAAACTTGTCAAGCCCTGATATATATATATCTATATCTAGGAGCCAGCTAAAGGTCACGAAGACGGCCACTAGAGGCTGGAATAACCCTGCGCTATGTCAGCTGCAGGGTTAAACCTAGGGGGATGTAGTGGATGGCACTGGGCTGTCCTGCAAATGTCTTTGAAATAATTGCATTCGTGTGATCTGCTAGTTTTCTATGTGTTTTAAAGCCTTGTATTCTTGGGATTGTTCGGTAGTTTCATTCCCTTAGTTTATTCGAATGAAACTACCGAACAACCAGACCTCCCCTGTGTGAAGTGTGTCCTCAATTACCCGTTGCAACATTGTTGCGAACGGGTAATTGAACAGTAAGTAGCCGTCCTTTGTTCTCGGGGGTGGCCGCCATTCGACAAACGAACACGTGGCGGCGGCCATTTTAAAACTCCCGAACAGCGGTGTTTTGCCGTCGAGTGTCTGGAACTAAAATCGGACACTCGAGTAGGCGAACACCGCTGAGACCTCCACAGCCCTGGTCCGTTCGGTTCCAAACTACCGAACGGCCCCTCGTTCGGTAGATAGAGAATACCGAACGAGGGGATTCAGGCGAACCCTCCCTAGCCTCTATAGCTAGAGGCTTTCGTGTATTTTATTCCCTTATGCCAGGACCGACCGCAGGGCCCATTCGCATGGAACCTCATTCGGCTATCTCAGTTAGTGCGGTCGGTCATTTTATTCCCTCCATACATTTCCCGAACCCCTGGTCTGATCTGGGTGATTTTTGGACATGTTGTTCACCCAGATCAGGGGTATCCGGGGATGTAGGATTTAAAGCGGTACCCCTACGTTTAGGGGTACATCCAGAAACGGGGGGAATTACTGTACTGGATAAGGGGATTATGATGCTGGCTGAGGGGAGGAGATGTGTGGGAGGTTACCAGGACAGGATTGGCTACTGTAATAATTACTGTAAATCCCCCCCTTGCATGGGAGCATGCTTTATAAGGAGACTGGATTAAAAGCTTTCAGTTCTGCTCCTGAAACTGTGTGTCGTCCAGTTATTGGGATTGCTGTGGGGATATTGCTGTTGTTTTACCTGCTGGAAACTTTGCCTATGGATTTATTATTTACTTGTTCCTGAGCCTCACTTGGATTATAAGCGGAGATAACCTGGGGAATATTGCATCTCCGCTACATTGGTTGGCAGCTCTGGGATCCAGACTCACAAGGGAACAAGGACTAATGGAATACGGATGGAGAGTGATTATGCCAAGCTTAAAAGATCCACGCTAAAAGATCTCCTGGAAGCGAAAGGCATTGCAGCCAGCAACAAAAAGAAAGCAACCCTCATTGCAGAAGTGATGGCTGAATACCAACAGGAGGACAGGGTAATCCCTGAGCAACAGAGTGCAACAGATGGAGCTGAAAAAGAAGAGTTCCGGAGAGAGGTGCAGTTCAGGCTGTCCTTTTATGGAGAGAATCCAGCAACGGATATTATAGCCAGGACAATGTCAGAGGTACAGGAGTTTATACTGCGTCAAAGGCCACTACAGCAGCTGGAGAGGAATGCTACCACAACTACCATCACACAGGGTAAGACAAAAATTCCTTACCAAGCTTTTAAAACGTATATAGAAGCAGAGGAAGATATAGATGCTTTTCTCCAAGACTTTGAAAGGCTGTGTGCATTACATAATATTAGCCCAGACGAGTGGGTGCCTATTTTAGCAGGGAAGCTCACAGGGAAGGCGGCGGAAGCCTATAGAACTGTACCTGATGAGGAAATTCGGAATTACCGCAGAGTAAAAGAAGTGATATGCAATCACGCCAGAGGCATATCGGCGACGTTTTAGAGACCTAAAGAGAAATGACAAGGACTCTCATGTGGAATGGGCTTGCAAGTTGCATCGGGCCGCTCTGGGGTGGGTACAATCCAATAAGGCTCGGTCCATGGAGGACTTATTGCAAATGGTGTTGTTGGAGCAATTCTATGAGGGGGTAACAGGCGAGGTCCAGGAATGGGTGAGGGACAGAAACCCTACCTCCCTTACCGAAGCTGCTAGGAAGGCCGATGAGTACCGGGATGCACGCAGGCAGCAGAAACCAGCAGCCCCAAAAGCTATTTTTAAAACCTTTGGGGGAAACAGCTACAACCCAGCTCCACCGAGGCAACTACCACCACCACCACCCGCTGTACAGCCCCGGTTTCGCCAGCCCGCTTCTGGCCCCTGTCATCACTGGCAGAAGTGGGGACATTATAAAAGGGAATGTCCCCAGCTGAGGGATCGTTCTACCTGGATTCGCCCCGGCCCACCACCACCACCACCGAGAGCAGCCGCCGCCCATCACTACCAAAATATAGTGGCCACACCATATGGGTCAGCTGTTCCCATAACAACTGTGGAACAGTGGGAAGTACTACACGAGGCGGATCCAGTCCAGGCCAATGCTGATAACAGACAGCATCACAGACAGACCGTATACTTGGAGAGTAAAGCAGTACAGGGCCTACGTGATTCGGGGGCTACCATCACCTTGGTCAAAAGTCACCTGGTCTCGGATGAAGCGAGACTAAGTAAAACTGTGGCCGTCAGGGTAGCCGGGGGAGCAGTGTACCGGCTACCTACAGCAAGGGTACATTTACATTGGGAGCGGGGGCAGGACATGTGGAGGTGGGGTTGATGCCGCAGTTACCGGCGGAGGTTTTATTGGGGAACGATCTGGGGAGGCTCACATCTGCTTTTGAGCCCCAGACGTCCACCACAGGAGAAGCTCATCCTGTGGTCACCTGTCAACAGGCCCGCACCCAGGACTACAACACACTTCCGGAGGTTCAGGTAAGAGACCCTTCCCCTTCCCTTGACTGTGTCCCCTGGGCCCCTCCTAACGAATTTGCAGCAGAGGTAGTAACTGACCCCACCTTGCAGGTATACAGAGACAAGGTGACAGCAGACCCTCTGGGGGGAGAGGGGGAGAGATTTGTCTGGGACAAGCAGCTTTTGTACAGGGAGACAGACAAGCAGATTGAGGGGTCAGACCCAATAGTGACGAGGCAGCTAGTGGTGCCGCAGCGGTACCGAGCAGAGCTACTCCGGATAGCGCACGATATCCCGCTATCCGGACATCTAGGGGTCAGCCGCACTAGGTACCGACTGACCCAAAGTTTCTTCTGGCCAGGGATCAGCCAGGAAGTGCGCAGGTATTGCACCACCTGCGATACCTGCCAGAGGGTAGGGAAAAGGGGACCGGAGGAAGGCGAAACTACACCCCTTGCCAATAATTGAGGAACCTTTTAGCCGAATAGCGGTAGACTTGATAGGTCCCCTCAAGAAAGCTAGCCCGTCAGGCAAAAGGTACATTTTAACGGTAGTAGACTATGCTACCAGATATCCAGAGGCAGTGGCTCTGACCAACATTCATGCTGAAACGGTCGCGGATGCCCTCATGCAGATATTCTCCCGGTTGGGATTACCCAGGGAGATTATCTCGGATCAGGGTACCCAATTTACCGCAGAATTCACCCAACACCTCTGGAGGATCTGTGGCATTAAGCCTATTATCAGTGCCCCTTACCACCCCCAGACTAATGGGCTCTGCGAACGGTTCAATGGCACATTGAAACAAATGCTCCGAACCTTCGCAGAGACCCACAAGGACTGGGAGCGGTTCCTGCCGCATCTCCTATTCGCTTACCGGGAGGTGCCGCAGGAATCCACGGGGTTCTCCCCGTTTGAACTGCTGTTTGGGAGGAGGGTCAGAGGCCCCTTAGATCTTATAAGAGAGCATTGGGAGGGAGACCGGAGCGCAGATGGCACCCCCATCATACCATATGTGTTGGCTCTCCGAGACCGCCTGGAAGCCTTAACCAGGACGGTAAGGGAAAACCTTCAGGCGGCACAGACCCGCCAGCGCACATGGTATGACCGGGGAGCCAGGGACCGTAGCTTTCAGGTCGGGCAGAAAGTGCTAATTTTAAAGCCTATCCGACATGACAAGCTACAGGCCGCCTGGCAGGGACCTATAGGGTGGTGGAACAGAGATGTGACACCACCTATATAATTGGCCCCTGTACAGGGACGGGGGCGACGCATGCTCCATGTGAACATGATGAAGCCCTACCAAGCGCGCTCCGAGGAGGTCACCGCCATATGTGCGCCCAATTCGGATGAGTTTGACAGCTTACCACTCCCAGATCTGCTGGAAGATGGGCAGCTGTCTGGGGATTTAGGGGAAGTCACACTGGGAGACCGGCTGAGCCCACAGGAGCGCATCGAGGTACAGCAGCTGTTGGAGGAGAAACGAGACACGTTCTCTAATGTACCTGGGTACACCCCTCTGGCCACTCACCGGGTAGAGACCCCAGGGCAACTACCGATGCGCCAGACCCCCTACCGCATCCCAGAAGCGGTAAGGGAAAACATGCGCAAGGAGATCGATGAGATGCTCCAACTGGGGGTGATTGAGCCCTCAGATAGTCCCTGGGCTTCTCCGGTAGTACTCGTACCGAAGCGGGACGGTACGACCCGCTTCTGCGTAGACTACCGGAGATTAAACGAGAAAACGGTGTCCGATGCATACCCTATGCCACGGATAGATGAGCTACTGGACAGAATGGCCAGGGGTCAATACCTCACTACCATTGACTTATGTAAGGGGTATTGGCAAATCCCCCTGGCCCCAGAGGCCATCCCGAAGTCGGCCTTTGTCACCCCATTTGGCTTGTACCAGTTTAAGGTCATGCCATTTGGGATGAAAAACGCCCCAGCTACTTTCCAGCGGATGGTAGACCGACTCCTGGATGGGTTCCAAGACTACACCTGTGCCTACCTGGACGATATTGCCATTTTTAGCAATACATGGCATGAGCACTTGGCCCATATAGGAGCGGTTCTAGACAGGATTAAGGAAGCTGGTTTGACATTGAAACCGGCCAAGTGCAGCATAGGGATGGCCGAGGTGCAGTACCTCGGACATAGAGTGGGTTGCGGCAAACAGAAGCCCGAACCAGCCAAGGTAGAAGCTGTGGCCCAGTGGCCCACTCCTAGGACTAAAACCCAGGTGTTAGCCTTTCTAGGGACCGCTGGGTATTACAGGAAGTTTGTCCCTAACTATAGCGCCCTCGCCAAACCTCTCACTGACCTTACTCGAAAGAATTTGCCCCGCCAGGTGACCTGGACCCCGGAGTGTGAGCAGGCATTCCAACATCTGAAAAATGCACTGATAAATGCTCCTGTCTTGGCCGCTCCCAATCCAACTAAACGTTTTCTTGTTCACACAGACGCTTCTATGTTTGGATTGGGAGCAGTACTAAGCCAAGTCGGAGCCGATGGCGGAGAACACCCCGTGGCTTACATCAGTCGCAAGCTGTTACCCAGAGAAGTAAGCTACGCCGCCATCGAGAAGGAATGCCTGGCTGTGGTGTGGGCCTTAAAGAAACTACAGCCGGATCTATATGGACAGCCTTTTTCGTTACTCACGGATCACAACCCGTTGGTATGGCTAAACCGGGTGGCTGGGGACAATGCCAGGCTGCTGCGCTGGAGTTTGGCGCTGCAGCCTTTTGACTTTAATATTCAGTACCGCCCGGGTAAAGAGAATGGGAATGCCGACGGGTTGTCAAGACAAACTGACCTGGAGAAATGATCCGTGAGTCCCCGGACATCCCCAAGCCGATCCGTGGTGGATCAGACTGTGTATGCCGGCTTGTGGGCAAGGGGGAGCAGTGTAGCGGATGGCACTGGGCTGTCCTGCAAATGTCTGGGAAATAATTGCATTCGTGTGATCTGTTAGTTTCCTATGTGTTTTAAAGCCTTGTATTCTTGTGATTGTTCGGTAGTTTCGTTCCCTTAGTTTATTCGAATGAAACTACCGAACAAACAGACCTTCCCTGTGTGAAGTGTGTCCTCAATTACCCGTTGCAACATTGTTGCGAACGGGTAATTGAACAGTAAGTAGCCGTCCTTTGTTCTCGGGGGTGGCCGCCATTCGACAAACGAACCTCCCGAACAGCGGTGTTTAGCCGTCGAGTGTCTGGAACTAAAATCGGACACTCGAGTAGGCGAACACCGCTGAGACCTCCACAAGCCCGGTCCGTTCGGTTCCAAACTACCGAACGGCCCCTCGTTCGGTAGATAGAAAGAACCGAACGAGGGGATTCAGGCGAACGCTCACTAGCCTCTATAGCTAGAGGTTTTCGTGTATTTAATTCCCTTATGCCAGGACCGACCGCAGGGCCCATTCGCATGGAACCTCATTCGGCTATCTCAGTTAGTGCGGTCGGTCATTTTATTCCCTCCATACATTTCCCGAACCCCTGGTCTGATCTGGGTGATTTTTGGATATGTTGTGCACCCAGATCAGGGCTATCCGGGGATGTAGGATTTAAAGAGGTACCCCTACGTTTAGGGGTACATCCAGAAACGGGGGGAATTACTGTACTGGATAAGGGGATTATGATGCTGGCTGAGGGGAGGAGATATGTGGGAGGTTACCAGGACAGGATTGGCTACTGTAATAATTACTGTAAATCCCTCCCTTGCATGGGAGCATGCTTTATAAGGAGACTGTGATTAAAGGCTTGTCAGTTCTGCTCCTGAAACTGTGTGTCGTCCAGTTATTGGGATTGCTGTGGGGAGATTGCTGTTATTTTACCTGCTGGAAACTTTGCCTATGGATTTATTATTTACTTGTTCCTGAGCCTCACTTGGATTATAAGCGGAGACAACCTGGGGAATATTGCATCTCCGCTACAGGGGACTTAGCACCCAGAACACTTCATTGCTGCTGAAGTGGTCTGGGTGCCTATAGTGGTCCTCAAAAGTGTTAATTTCAATTATAACAACTTTGGTAATTTGAAGTGGTCGTGATGGTAGCACTATGTATGTGCAGTGTTTCAGCTTGCAACACTGCACATGCAGATCTGTTTGCACTTGTGTGATGGGGGCTAGTTACACCCCCTACACATGTTACATTGGCAGCCTAGAACAATGGCTGCCTAATTTCAATTCTGTGCATATTTTACGCCTGTAGTCGAAGCGCACTGCCGACAGACGTGAAAATCTTCAACTTGCAGAGCGCCTGTAAAGCTAAGCTAGCACTCCTCTCTCTACCTGAGGAAGGAAGGCTAGATGGACTAAAAAAAAATAACAATAATTTGTGTGTGTAAGTATCTGTGTATATGTTTGTCTATCTGTTTATATGAACAAAAATCTATGCACAGTTACTTTTTTATTCTATATTTCTGTGCTGGCTATGCAATCCATGTTTCAAAAATATTTAAAAAATATATATACTGCTTGGGAGTGAAAGGGTGAGACTGGCAGTATGTCTGTTGTCTCCTGTCTATAACCACTTTCAGAATCCTTGTATCCTTGTAATCCCAGGGGGTCTGATGGCACTATGCCCTGTCCTATATAAACATGAGTGCTATTTAATCCTGCATGTCATTTGTTTTGTATATTATGACAGCCAAATGTGCATAAATAAAATACCCTTCATTCTGCCTAAATGCCTCACATGCCATCCAACATCATTACTGATCCTAAATTAGTTGGTTTAATTGACAGAACACACAGTTGGCTGAGAATGGCTGTTGGCATCAAACTGCTGTGTGTGTGACTGGTGATTTGTAAACTAAGAAGATTATAGGGCAATACGACTTGTTTAATCGTCACATTCTTTGTTTTCATCTGTGGTCACACGTTCTTTACATGGCAAAACTCTGCGTTACTTATTAGCTTGCAAATAAAAGGCAACCTGTAACGGATCACCTGGCACCCTGACTGGGTACCTCAGTTGAAGGATGCTCCTAGCACTTCCTGAGGGCTCCCAGCACTCCAGCAGACACCATAACCACCGTAGACTCCTTCAGAGAGCAAAACAGGAACAAGCTCTTACAAGAGCTTAGTAGTGATATAGCAAGAGAGTATGACTAGCATAGCAATCCCTTGTAGCAGATTCCGCCAATAAGAGATGGCACTCCAAATTGAGGGTGAAGTAGAACTGAAGCTTTAATCAAACACTCTGTTTTTATGCCCATTTTACAAACCTAGTACCGCCCACAGGTATTGAAGAACAACCAATCCAATACGTACACTACAGTAAAACACTCCCATTCATTCCCACAAAATCCTCTCCTCTGTCTGTGATATAATTACTGAACACAATGGGTTAATGTAATTATCACAGGCAGGAAAAATATACTTTTTATACATGTACTGTAACTTTAAAACTATATACATTCAATTCACATATTAATCAGCACACTCAAAATACAAACATACCCAAATTCATACAAATCCCTCCAGTAGTTCAAAAGTTAGCTGGAAGTCCTTTATGACCGACCGCAAGCACATTATCATGCCCAAAACAGTTCCATAGATTTGGGCTGTGCGGTCGGTAAATTTCACACTGTAAAAATGACTAAGTCCCATTCGAATGCACGAACGGGCACCATTCGTGCAATTGGCTCAATATAGCCGTACATTCAAACTGCCGAACAGGATTTAGTCTCTGTGGCTGAAAACTCAGTGGAGGAGAAGGTAAGGGTCAGCGGTGTTCGTTGAAATGTGCAGCCGATTTCAGTTCCATGAATTTGGCTGCACACACCGCTGACCGCGTGCGAATGAACAAAGATGGCCGCCGCCACGTGTTCGTTTGTACGAACGGCGCCCCCCGAGCGGTTGGTAATTTACCCACAGCAGGCTCCCAGCCTGGGAGGTAAATTGATGGCACACTTCCACTTCTGGGGGGGTCCGCCTTTACAGCACTTGGTTCAGTAAACTCCATTTACTGAACCAAGTGGGAGAAAGCCATAGACAAAGGATTTTAAAGGTCTGGGGACATAGTCTTAAAGGGCCATTGTCACACAAAGTCTCAATATGTCCCCAGATGGTTCTTAAAGGACCAGCACGGTCCAATACAAGCCCATAAGCCCAAATACAGTTCTTAAAGGGCCAGAAACAGCACAATAAAATACAATCTGACCAAATACCGTATTTAAAGGGCCAAATCTCCCAGGGACCATAATCCCAAGGCATGAGGCTGGCAATCTGTCCCCTCCAAAAACCAGTGGCGAGGTCCTTTTCGCCATACAACTCTTCCTGAAAGGATGCCCAGCAAGCGGTTAATGAATAACCAGTGGAATATTTTTACGTGAAAACCAATCCTTTCATGTAATACTCCGCTCGCTATAACTCTAACAAATCTATCCTTTTGGTACAAATAAATGCACTCAGAAAGGATTATTTTGTATTTGTATTCAAATTTGACTTTAGAATCCTGTAATCCTCAGTGAATTCTGTATGTTTGGCTCGGTGCTAAACCACATGGTACTTTGTTTATACTAGGCTTATATTGGCACAAAAGAGCAGAGACTGACACTCTTTTCTATTTCTTACTTATAGCAACCCTGTATGTTCCTCTGAAATTTACAAACATCTCGTCTAAACATATAAAACCAAACTAGTCCACCCTTTTTTCCCACCTCTAATTATTCTTCGTTACATTTCAGGTCGGAGAGCATAAATTCAGCGCCCACCGGATTGTTTTAGCAGCTTCCATCCCTTACTTCCACGCCATGTTCACCAACGACATGATAGAGTGCAAGCAGGATGAGATAGTCATGCAGGGAATGGACCCCAGGTAATTAACTCGGACAAGGTGCTCTCTGCTGCAAGACCAGTATGTATAGTAACCTGACCCCCCTCCTGTGCTGGCAAGTTATATAGCTCCAGCATAATCTACAGTGATCTGTGTGTGTGTTTGTGTATATAAATGAACCTGTTTCCCTCTACTCCACCCATGTGCTGATCGAGTATTATTTATTGGTCCATTTCCTTTTTTTTTTTTATATTTACATTTTTGTATAAGAAGAAAACCATACACATATCCGTATCAGTAATACAATGCATTAGCAAATGACATATTGACGGAATGCTAGCATCCGTCAATTGGTCAGTTTCTGGTTTAATGAATGAACTCTATATCATGGAGAACTGTGCTCTTATAGCTTAATAAAATATTGTAGTCCTAAAAGTACCTACCTCCTGATTTTGAAAGTCCACAACAAAGCAAATAATTGTTTAATTTTTATCTCCTCAGCGCCCTGGAAGCTCTCATAAATTTTGCCTATAACGGTCATCTTGCCATCGACCAGCAAAATGTACAGTCCCTGCTAATGGGAGCCAGCTTCCTACAGCTCCAGAACATAAAGGACGAGTGCTGCTCATTTCTCAGGGAAAGGTAAGTGTTTGTCTGTAACTGTGCCCCGTTCATTGTCTGTACAGCTTATTATACCATAAAGGTATGTGTCTGTAACCTGCTGTCAGTGTACACTGTTACAATGTTAAAACCACTGACAAATAACGTGAATATCATTTATTATATAGTTACAATGGCACCTGTCAAGATGCACAGTTACTTCTTGAATTTCCTGTGTTGGAAGCAGAAATAAATGGGCAGGCAAAAAGATCTGAGTGACAAGGGCCAAATAGTGATGGCCGACTGGGTCAGAACATCACCAAAACTGCAAGTCTTGTGGGCTGTTCCCGGAATGCAGCGGCTAGTAACTGCCAAAAGTGGGGCAAGGATGGACAACCGGTGAACCATTGTCATGATCATACGCACTGAGGTTCCCTTCATGGCAATGATATTCCCTGATAGCTGCCTGCTCTTTCAGCAGGATAATGCAGCCTGCCACACTGCAAAAATTGCTCAGGAATGGTTTTAGGAATATGATAAAGAGTTAGTTAGGTCACGATGTTGCCTCAGCCTCCAAATTCCCCAGCTCTCAATCTGATTGAGCAACTGTGAGATGTGCTGAAACAACAAGTCTGATTCATGGAGGCCCCACCTCACAACTTGCAGGATCTGAAGGACCTGCTGCTAATGTCTTGATGCCAGTTACTACAGGACACATTCACGCCTCGATGCATCAGAGCTGTTTTGGCAGCACAAGGGGGGCAGACATGATAGGTTTTAATGTTGTGACTGATAAGTGGATATTATTCATTATCTATACAGCTTATTCCGCCACTTAAAGGGAAAAAGAATTCAGAAATTTAACTACCCGTTTTTTTGGTGAGGAAATGAGAAGAAAGCGCTGAAATCTCAATATTTTCATGTTTGTGTGTTGGTTTTTTTCTTGGTCACAGATTGCACCCAAAGAACTGCCTGGGGGTGCGCCAGTTTGCGGAAACCATGATGTGTGCTGTGCTGTATGATGCTGCCAATTGCTTTATCCATGAGCACTTTGTGGAGGTTTCCATGTCCGAAGAGTTTCTGACCTTGGGCTTTGAGGAGGTGCTGGAACTGTTTTCCAGGGATGAGCTGAATGTCAAGGCAGAAGAGCAGGTACTAAGTGGGTTAGCTTGATATTGGGTTGTAGCTATTGAAATGCAGTATGATCAGTACTCCCAGCAGTCCAAATTCTGGACCCATATCCCATTTTAAACCGATGATCTCTTTGTGTCTGGCAGGTATTCGAAGCGGCTTTGGCGTGGGTGCGATATGACCGCGAGCAGAGGGAGGTTTTGGTACCAGAGCTCCTCTGTAAGATCCGCCTTCCATTGTGCCGGCCTCACTTTCTCACCGACCGCGTCCAACAGGATGACTTGGTTCGCTGCTGCCACAAGTGCCGGTAACGTGGTTTTTGGGTTTGGTATGGCTGCAGTGTAAAAGACTGAACTTTTATAAATGTTAAAGGAACGCTCCAATGATGACATTTAACAATGTAGATATATGCCTAAAGAAAAACTGATGCATTTAATTCTGCATTTTTTCATTGGTGTTATATCTAAAAACTGCTAGCAAAAGCTGCATATTTCTTGTCTGCAGTATTTACCCCAACCCTGCCCAGACTTTCTGTGGCTGTCCAATCACAGACTTCCCAATGCAGCTCAATGAGGAGTCTTTGCAAGGCAGGTGCTCTGGACAATTGCTGCCTCTTTAGTTTAATTCCACTGAGCTAAACAACCAGGAAGTAACAGGACCTCTTGTCTGATTGACAGCCAAGGGGGTTATTACATTCATAAATTAATTTTGTTACACGTTGTACTGAAGTCCTGTAATTTTTGTAAAATGAAACAAAGGCACACTCTTCATGCATAAAGCACTTTAGCAAACTAAACCGCTTAAGGGATCTGGAGTGTCCTTTTTAGTGAGATGTCACTTTGGTCAGTGCTATGAAAGATGTAACTGCAAAAAATACTCAAGCTACTAGATAGGAGATCTAGACACGAGAGTATCAACTGGAAATCTAATTATATTGAAAATAATAATGCATCAAAGAAAAATTATAATAATGATAAATAAAAAAGGTAATAACAGTACATAAATGTGTTCCCAAAAACAAAAAAATCAGAAACAGATAATTACTGAAGCCAAATGGCTAACCTCCAAAGTCTCTGGACTCTAACAAATGTATATAAAATTTTCCAGACTCCAGACTTTAATTTTGATTTACTGGGTCAATTTCAGAAAAATTTATTAAAAAAAATTGAGAACCAGTGCAACTTGTATATCCACAGAAAGATAGGTAGCTAGAAAAATATTATTAAAGAAAAAGGGGTCCCTGAAGAAGGTGCCCTATTGAGGAACCGAAACGCGCGTTGGGTTTTCTTTTCTATCTTTCATCTATTCTCACAGGGCACTCTATCGCTATGTGCAGGCAACCAACAATCTAAGTATGGTTCTGCACATTAGCACAACTTAATTCTTGTCTGTCCTTTTCCTCCTTATTGGTCTTGAACCTAGTCCAAGAGTGGAATATTCCAATGCCTTTTTGCAAAGGTTAGGGTAACGGTAATAGTGACACTAAGTTCTGAGAGATCCTCTGACTTTATAGTTTGAAGTTTAGCTCCTATTGTAACTAATGGTAATTTAGATACTTTGTGCTCATGTATCGTTATAACTACATTACTTAGCCTATATCCACACTGTGTGGTCTGATTTCGAGTTTTCATACAAGCTTATATTTCCACTCAGCCATATGGGTCTGCTTATTTCCCCAGCTTAATTAGATAGCCCCTTTTTCTTTAATAATATTTTTCTAGCTACCCATCTTTCTGTGGATATACAGATTGCACTGGTTCTCGACCAGACTCTAGGTCTAGGTATGTATATGTGTGTGTGTGTGTGTGTGTGTGTGTGTGTATATATATATATATATATATATATATATATATATGTATATATATATATATGTATATATATATTTTATTTTTTTATAAATTTTTCTGACATTGACACAGTAAATCAAAATTAAAGTCTGGAGTCTGGAAAATTTTATAGACATTTGTTAGAGACCAGAGACTTTGGAGGTTAGCCATTTTGTTTCATTAATTATCTATCTGTTTCTGATTTTTTTGTTTTTGGGAACACATTTGTGTACTGTTATTACCTTTTTTATTTATCATTATTATTTTTTTTTCTTTGATGCATTATTATTTTCAATATAATTAGATTTCCAGTTGATACTCTCGTGTCTAGATCTCCTATCTACAGGGAGTGCAGAATTATTAGGCAAGTTGTATTTTTGAGGATTAATTTTATTATTGAACAACAACCATGTTCTCAATGAACCCAAAAAACTCATTAATATCAAAGCTGAATATTTTTGGAAGTAGTTTTAGTTTGTTTTTAGTTTTAGCTATGTTAGGGGGATATCTGTGTGTGCAGGTGACTATTACTGTGCATAATTATTAGGCAACTTAACAAAAAACAAATATATACCCATTTCAATTATTTATTATTACCAGTGAAACCAATATAACATCTCAACATTCACAAATATACATTTCTGACATTCAAAAACAAAACAAAAACAAATCAGTGACCAATATAGCCACCTTTCTTTGCAAGGACACTCAAAAGCCTGCCATCCATGGATTCTGTCAGTGTTTTGATCTGTTCACCATCAACATTGCGTGCAGCAGCAACCACAGCCTCCCAGACACTGTTCAGAGAGGTGTACTGTTTTCCCTCCTTGTAAATCTCACATTTGATGATGGACCACAGGTTCTCAATGGGGTTCAGATCAGGTGAACAAGGAGGCCATGTCATTAGATTTTCTTCTTTTATACCCTTTCTTGCCAGCCACGCTGTGGAGTACTTGGACGCGTGTGATGGAGCATTGTCCTGCATGAAAATCATGTTTTTCTTGAAGGATGCAGACTTCTTCCTGTACCACTGCTTGAAGAAGGTGTCTTCCAGGAACTGGCAGTAGGACTGGGAGTTGAGCTTGACTCCATCCTCAACCCGAAAAGGCCCCACAAGCTCATCTTTGATGATACCAGCCCAAACCAGTACTCCACCTCCACCTTGCTGGCGTCTGAGTCGGACTGGAGCTCTCTGCCCTTTACCAATCCAGCCACGGGCCCATCCATCTGGCCCATCAAGACTCACTCTCATTTCATCAGTCCATAAAACCTTAGAAAAATCAGTCTTGAGATATTTCTTGGCCCAGTCTTGACGTTTCAGCTTGTGTGTCTTGTTCAGTGGTGGTCGTCTTTCAGCCTTTCTTACCTTGGCCATGTCTCTGAGTATTGCACACCTTGTGCTTTTGGGCACTCCAGTGATGTTGCAGCTCTGAAATGTGGCCAAACTGGTGGCAAGTGGCATCGTGGCAGCTGCACGCTTGACTTTTCTCAGTTCATGGGCAGTTATTTTGCGCCTTGGTTTTTCCACACGCTTCTTGCGACCCTGTTGACTATTTTGAATGAAACGCTTGATTGTTCGATGATCACGCTTCAGAAGCTTTGCAATTTTAAGAGTGCTGCATCCCTCTGCAAGATATCTCACTATTTTTTGACTTTTCTGAGCCTGTCAAGTCCTTCTTTTGACCCATTTTGCCAAAGGAAAGGAAGTTGCCTAATAATTATGCACACCTGATATAGGGTGTTGATGTCATTAGACCACACCCCTTCTCATTACGGAGATGCACATCACCTAATATGCTTAATTGATAGTAGGCTTTCGAGCCTATACAGCTTGGAGTAAGACAACAAGCATAAAGAGGATGATGTGGTCAAAATACTCATTTGCCTAATAATTCTGCACTCCCTGTAGTAGCTTGAGTATTTTTTGCAGTTACATGTATAGGGGTTAAGCCCTGGGACATTTTGGAGTGTCTAATAGGGTGTTACTTTCTACAGGTTGTGTGGATTAGTCTTGCTTTTGACAACCATTACTTGTAGACTTTTTCTTTTGGCCTATGAAAGATGTAAACTGTATTATAGATGCAAAAAAATGTAAAGGGTGTGCTGTCTCTTTAAATTCTTAAAATACTTTTAAGAATTTAAAGACACAGCGCACCTTTTTAATTTTTTTGTATTTAACTTGCAAGGGTCAGGACTCCCTCTTAAAAGGTGCTGCTATAGTTGTTTATAAATACATTTTGTAAAAATGCCATTGAATTAAGATTTTATAAGCGCCATTTTTTCACTTTTCAACTTATTGTATTATAGATAGTCATGGTTTGGTGCTTGTTCGTGCAGCTTCCCCTTTAATTTACTTTGTTTGAAGATCACACATTGGCTCAATCAAGCCAGTGATGTGAAGAGTCTGACCCTATTTATAGTAAAATACAACTGTTTCAATTCTTGGCTCGTCGGTACTTAACACAATGGTGTGATACTCTGCAGAGAAGCTTTACAGTGAATTGTGACTTCTTTGGGAATAAAACATTGAAAATCCCCTATAACCGAGTTAACCAATGTACAATGCTTCATTTTGTTTTAATTATTAAATTTAGTAAGTCTCAGTCCAGGCACAGCCAGGGCACCTAGTGCAAATGAATAGGAGAATTTAGACATTGTTTCTTTCTCCTTCTCCACTTTCACTTGGCAGAGAATGAGAACATTGATAACAATTATTTGAAGGGGAATCAAGATGGAGGTTCCTGGATAGATATGAGAATTCTACATACAATAATATTTTTCAGATCTCACAAAAACCACATTTGCTAAATATAAGGGTTAAAGGAACACTATAGGGCTAGGAACACAAACATGTTAAAACCGCCATCTAGCCCCCCTGCCACCCTCTGGCCTCCCTAAATATAGTAAAATCTTACTTGTATTCAAGTCTGCAGCTGCTGCCTCTGCCCCTGATCTGCCTGCTGACATCATCAGAAGTGGTGGTCTGAGCCAATCACAGTGCCTCCCCATAGGATTGGCTGAGACTGTCAAACAAGCAGAGCCAGCACAAACTCAGTCCTGGCCAATCCACATCTCCTCCTTGATTCAATTAATCTCTGTGAGGAAAGTTCAGTGTCTCCATGGAGATGGTGGAGACACTGAATGTCAGTCACACTGTGCAGCACTGCCCCAGGAAGTACCTCTAGTAGCCATCTGAGGGGTAGCCAGTGGAGGTATCCCTAGGCCAGGTGTAGGCAACCTATGGCACGTGTGCCATGCACGGCACTTGGTGTCTTTGCACGGCACTCAAGGCTGCTAGAGCCAAACAGGCTCTGGCCTATCAGGAGTCCCAGTGAAACTTCAGATATCTGCTAATACAAATTCCAGCACTTGTGAATGGGAATCCACACTGTAGTAGAGCAACCCGCAGCTGCTATTGCAGCTCCTGTCCTTGACCTGTACCTGGCCAGCCTGGTCCCTAGTGGAACCCAGGGAAGCCACCCACACTGCTAGATATACACAGAAATGCAGAATAACCCTCCCCTCTTACAAATAGCAGCCCACACACAAACATACACACAATCCGCACAAACGCAACACTACTAACAATCCACATACATGCACACAACCCCACATGCAGTGTCTCACATGCAATACCCCAAACAGCCCAAACATATACACACCACCAAACTGTCAGGATTACTAGGTGATCCAGTACGCAGAATAATATCACACCTAGGACTAAGCATAACGTATAACCGTATCTTAAAATGGCCCGACTTAACGTATCCAAGAATAGTCAGAATACTTGCCAGAGTCAGGGATACAGGACGAGACACAACGATGAGGGAAAGCCAAAAGTCAAGGATACCAGAAATCAGGGAATTCAAACAAAGCCAAAGTCAAACACCAGAAATATAACGATCAAGAACACTCTCTCAGATAACCAGCTAAGGGAAACCACGACAGGGCACTGACCAAATGCTATTTTGAGTTTAAATAACCCTCCTTAGGTTGTAATTGGCTTTGTCTGACCTCTGACCCCAAAACATGCGTGCGCGTCTATGACGTGACACCATACACAAGTTGGCGCCATCTTTGATGTGGGCGAAGGTAGATTTCTTATAAAAGCCCGGAACGCAGCGGCCGGCGCTCCTAGGAATGTCGCACCTGCTGGGGACCGGAAAATAGGGAGACCGAAAAGCTACCCGCCAAGGTAAGTTTAAAGTATCTATGACAGCGTGGCTGCTCTGTTTGAGTTCAGTCAGGCGGTCAGATATGCCAGGAGCCGTGACACAAACACACAATGTGACATATCCATGTGACATATCCATGCACATACAATTCCACAAGCATGATTTTATCCCCAACACAGCCCACATTCACACGTATCATACACAATACAACAAATTACTCAAGAACATATACAACAACTCATATACGCACAAATACAACGATACAAAGCAACTGCAGTATAAATAACACAAGCAGAATACGGCAACATGCACACCTCAATTTAAGAAAATAGGACCGGCACGCTACGGGACATCACAATCCTATTTCGGCACAATGCTGCTAAAAGTTTGCTTACCCCTGCCCTAGGCTGTAATGTAAACACTGCATTTTTTCTGAAAAGACATTTACTGCAAAAAGTCTGAAGGGAATGATTCGACTCACCAGAACAAATACAATAAGCTGTAGTTGTTCTGGTGACTGTAGTGTCCCTTTAACCCTTTAAGGACACATGACATGTGTGACATGTCATGATTCCCTTTTTTTCCAGAAGTTTGGTCCTTAAGGGGTTAAGTAAACAGAAGATTAAAAATCCTAGGAAGTGATGTTGGATCTTGTGTTTTGCAGGGATCTAGTGGATGAAGCAAAGGATTATCACCTCATGCCAGAACGACGACCTCATCTTCCGGCATTCAAAACTCGTCCACGCTGCTGCACGTCCATTGCTGGACTGATTTATGCAGTGGGAGGGCTAAATTCAGCAGGTATCTTGTACTCCTACCTTTTTAGAGATTTTAAATGAACTCCGCTCTCATTGTATGACAAATAAAATACGGGCCATATTATTCAGCTACATAAAAACAATGTAGATGATTGGGATGAAGTTTATACATCTAATGTGGAAGTAGGACCTTCTGCTTTAATGATATCTGACGAGGTGCTGCAGTCCTGGTGTCCAGGGAACCCAGAAAGGTATTAAAGTGTTCAAAAAGATTTCACTCTTACATGGACATCAGTGCCACGCAACTCTGGCACCATAACAAATATAATTATAGCTAAAGCTGAATAATATGTTCAGTTGCATCTAATCACCCCTTCCTCCTGCCCTTTTTCCAAGAAGATTGTCCCTGTTTGAGGACATTTTCCCAGTTAGACAGTCCTCCTCCATTAAACCTGAGAGCGCTCATTCATTGCTTCAGAACTTAACATTTCTGGACACGTTCAGTGGTTTTGTGGAGTACATGCCTCTATGTATCAGAGCTGATTTGGCTGAGTGAGGGGATCTACATGATGATATTATGCACGTGGTTTTAATGTAGTGATCAGTGTAATTTAATGCAGTCTTTTCCTTAATGTTTTCTATTCCCAAGGAGGCCTTATTAGATAATTATGAGATAATTGTGCTAAACATAAAAATACTTTATTTTATTTTAATTGTATTTTTTGTGTTTTGTTTTTGTTGGTTTATTGGTTTTATAACTAGCCCTTTTGGTTTGCGGCATTATTCACAATTAAATGTTTTAAGATGAGTAGCACATTTTTACGCAGGTGACTCACTGAATGTAGTCGAAGTCTATGACCCAATTGCCAATCGATGGGAGAAGTGTCAACCAATGACAACGGCTCGCAGTCGGGTGGGGGTGGCTGTTGTTAATGGACTTCTTTATGCCATTGGCGGCTACGATGGGCAATCAAGGTTGAGCACCGTGGAAGTGTACAACCCAGAGACGGACACTTGGACCAAAGTCGGCAGCATGAACAGCAAGAGGAGGTAAAGCTCATCCACTCCCTGTAAATTTACTATTGGTCTTTCTGATTGTATGTTGATATACGTATTCCTTATGTAATAAGAGAAGCTGTCAATGCTGTGTGCTCAAATATTATTTGTATCTTTTTAATTGCTGGAGTACTCCTTGTAGATTAAATGTCTTTAGTAAATCAGTATTGCTTTTTTGCTGTAACTCACCTGTTTAAGTTAAATCCTTTTTATTTTCTGCACACTTTTGCTCTTTCTCAGTCAAAAAGAATTATCCTAACATGGTGGCAGTACAACAAGTGGGTTATGCCTCCTATGTTAGGACAAGCAATCTTCAAATGAAAATGTATTAATAAGACCTCCTCCTCACAGTATATAAGATTCCGTCAGTTCTTCCTTGTCCCAGCATGGGGTGGACAGGGATCTCCGCATGTTGAGGCACACTGGTTGTAGCCAGGGGAACCCAGCACAAATGCGGTTATGGAGTGCTTGGGGTTAGCCGCATTTATGCCGAGGATGTTCCCGGCAATCCAAAATGGTTCTTCCGGGTGTCACGCCGATGACGTGGCAGGCCATGCACCTGCGCACAGAGGTGGAAAGCATGCACAGGAGGCCTTGCATTCCACCACAGTACAGGTCTGCACTGCAAAATTGCCACAGAACTCAAATTGAAAAAGCCTATTTAAGCTGTGCAAGATCCTGCTATTCGTCTGGATGATGTGTAGTGTGGATCTGCTGTGTCACAACCCAACCCACACGCTCTGAGGTGTTTTTTTTGAGGTGAGATTGGTGAGTCTCTATCTTAAAAACAAAACAAAAATAAAAACACCCCTGTTTTTATTTTAAATATATATTGATTTAACTTATATGAAAAATGTCAGATATGTTTAATCCTGCATCACCGGACAAGCTGGGCAAGGAGAAACTCCCTGTTTCTAAGAAAGCAGTTTCAAAATCTAAGCACCAATTATGCAGTGACTGTGGTACTCCCCTGCCAGATGAGTCTAAAAGGAAGATTTGTTCCCATTGTTTGTCTGGATTAATTGAGCAAACAAAAAAGATATGCAATCCTTCCTTCCTTTTGTTTCAAGACAATTTGGCTCAGACATTTGTCATTTAAAGAGACTGCAATTTCCCCTGGCAACACAAGAACAGACTATAAAAGGACACAAAAGGAGTCTATCAAGGTCAGAAGTATCTTCTGGAGAATGTACCTGAAGACTTAGAAAATTCAGAAGCCGAACGTCATCTAGTGTGGAGATGGGATTCACACCGGACGAACTGAGAAAATTTAGTTAAAGAAGTTTCTTGGGTATTAAATGAAGACCCATCTTCAAAAGAAAAAGAGGTGTACTGGTTTTACCAAAGCTTCTCAATTTAATACAAAGAGAATGGAAAAACCCGGAAAGGAGATATTTATTTCCAGGCATTTTAAGGACCTCTTCAAGATAAGTGGGAGTAACTGCCTACAGTAGATGTTCAGGTAACACCGTTTATCTAAAAAAAAACAATCCACAAACATACCGATTGGAGAAGTGTCCTGGCTGAAGGATCCTATGGACAAGTGAGCAGAAACATCTTCTTAGTGAGCTTTCCAATCTGCTGGGTTCCAATGCAAGGCGGCTTTGGCAGGAGCAGCGGTGGCTAAAGCCCAGAATATTTGGATACAAGCCTTAGAGGATTGTATAGTGAATAGTACAGACCAAGATCTATCCCATCTTATGTTACATTTATAGTTATCAAACGAATATATCATGGATATGTCGGAAGAAATTCTCAAACTGGCAACTCGTATTATGGGTCTGTCATTGGTATCCAGAAGAGCCTAATGGTTAACAAACTGGACGGCTGACACTGCTTCTAAATCAGCTCTAGAAAGGGACATCTTTGGAAGACCTTATCAGACTAAACTAAAAAGGCTCTTCTTCAAGATAGGAAACCTTATTGGAAACCACGTTACAAAAATATTCTGTTTCGTACCAGCAGAAATTATGGGTATCAAGAGACTCCAAAAATATACCAAATTTGGTGATAAGCAGAACACTCGACAGGATGAAAAGATTCTGACGTCAAAAGAGTTGGAGGAAGGCTTCAATATTTTTTTCATATAGAAACAAAACAGCACAAAAGAGTGTGCAGACAAATATATGGTGCGTGGTCACCCCAAAAATAGACAATAAAATAAATTATACATATGTTAAAATATTCCTCTTTATCAGAGTGTAAATACAGCAATTCAGATAAAGATAAGATCTTCTTGATATTTAATAATTTCTACAAAAACACATGAAAAACATAGTGTAAAACCACAAACAAATGATAATGAAAAAGGGGGATAATATTGCATTCACAAACATAAAGTTCAAAAACGCATATCAGAAGATCCACAGACCCTTCTACCATATACAACAGTGGTCTCTAAGCAGAATTCCTGGTTGGAGTCCTCCCTGGTAGATGTGATGTCAGCTAAAGACAGCAGGATGTTGGTTCTCCTCAAATTAAAGTAAAACCAGGCTGCAGGATACCACTGGAAGCGCTCGGTTTCGTCAGTGAGGCTTTGTCAAGTTAAAGCAGATTCTGACTGTCCAAAACGTCCTGCCTTATAAACCCCACCAATGTTGTCCGTAATAGGTCACACGTGTTTCCTGTTAATCATCCAAAAAGATGGCCGACCGGGATCATGCCGGCGACGTGAATAATCCGTTTGAGTAAAGCGCCAAGAATACATTCCTGGCCGCTTCATCCACATTCCCTTCCAGATGACAGAATTTTACTTGGAAATAAAATCAATTAATCATAAGGCATACCTTTTTATATGAATCACCAAAATGATGGCTCAGGATCACCATCGCGACCAAAAAGTTGTGCATGCACTTAGTATTTAAACCAAATCCATTATCGTGGATCATGCCTTGGACCAATGCCAAAAAAATCCAGGGCAATATACAAAAAAAGGACATGTCATTAAGACAATTTACAGAATATAAACTCCATAGGGACACTGCAAATAATATAAAAATGATAATGTATAAATATTAGACAGTATTAAGATACACTTCAGAAACTTTATACAACTTTTCACAATACGGTATCAAATGCCAGTGCAATACAAATATTTTTATCATGCCTGAGAGACCACAATAGATCAAAAAACAAAGAATCGGTGGGTTCTAAGGATCAGTGCAGGGGGTTACACCACCAGATCTAAATCAGGGAAAGCTCATGTGAGAATCCCTGGTTTGGTATTTCATAAAACTAAGTCATTGATTCAATGAAATGTCTTCAACGGTAAACATTGTGTGAGAAGATTGCTGCAATATAGCAAAAGACAACCATTTAACAGTCTATTCAGTGAGATAACCGGCTTTATTATCCATTGCCAAAGATAAACAGAAAACTGACTCTTGTATCTATATGCTAGTTCAGAAACATTTCATAATGACAATGTCCAAATAATCTTGAACAATAGATTCGCTATTAAAGTTGGCACAAGTATTTCCCATTTCCTGTTCAAAGCTCTACCCTTAGGTTGAACATCAGTTCCCAGAATCTTCACAAAACTTCTCACCCATTTTATGGCGGCTCTGAGAGAAGAAGGAATCTCTCTATAATCCCTCATCGGAACGACTGGTTGCTGAAAGCCAACTCAAAAAAAGTTCTATGCAACATGTTCGGATTACAATTCATTTTCTGGAAAAGCACAGATAGATCATCAATCAGGGAAAAGTTGCAACTACAACCTTCAACAAAGGTTCAGTTTCTGGGCTTCCTGATCGATTGAAACACACTCTCACTTCATCTGACACCAGAAAGAAAAAAGAAAAGAAAATAACCATCCTTATTGCAACAAGCTCCAAGTTGTTCCAGGAGGAGCGTGATGAGTGTCCTGGGTATTTTGACTGCATCCATCTGTGCAATCAAATGGTCAAAAGCAGCCATGAGAACTCTTCAATGGGAAATTCAACGGAAGTGGTCCAAAAAAATATATAGATGGGGAAATTGTTCTCTCCACTCAAGTCCGAAATAAACTATCATGGTGGAAAGAGTCAAACTTCATTTCAAGAGGGCTTTCCTTCAAGCAAAAGAGTGGTATATATGAAACACAGATGCTTTGCAGCTAGGCCAAGGAGCTCATCTGCAATTACACATGTGCCAGGGTGTTTGGTCTACCAAGGACGCAAACAGATTGTCAAATTGCAGAGATTTAAAGGCAGTCTTAAATGTACTGATACATTTCAGACCATGGATTTTGGGAAAACCAATACGAGTCCAATCAGGCAACAATACAATGGTCTCATAGATGGACAGATGTCATGGGCTCAAATAGAATAACAAGATTTGTCAGCTGCACATATAAAGGGAACAGAGAATTCAGTGGCAGACAAGCTCAGCAGAGCAAAATGGTCACAAACAGAGCGCTCTCTTCGTCCAGACCTATTCAAAAGTCTCGAAATTTGTCAATCCACAGATCTTATGGCAAGAAGAAGAAATCGGAAAGTCTCCAAGCTTGCATCCCTCTTCAAAGAAGACCAGCCGTACGTTCCACGGTATTTCCATCAGATAGGCTCCAGATTTAGCCTCCAGAAGCTCTGATTTCCAGAATCCTACAGAAAAACAGAACGGACAGAGCTCTGGTGCTCGTTAAAAATCCATACTGGCCCAGTCGGAGTTGGTTTTTGAAGACGATAGCAGTCCAGTTTTGGGAACTTCCATATTCCTTTTCTCTTCTATAAAACAAGCGTCTTCCTCTAGAAGCAATTCAGATGTTCATATTGATGACTTGGCTGCTTCGAGCTTAATCCTCAAAAATCATGAGATTCAGGAAAACAGAGTAGGTCTACTCGTAGGCTCTACCAGAAATCAACATCCAAAATATACCTGATGATATGGAAAACAAATTTCTTCACTGATATATGGAACATGGCTACCTTCATTAGTCTCCTTCCACAGATTTTACATTTCCTCCAGGACAGTTTTTCAGCTGGTCTCAGTGTTAACCCTTTAAAAGTGCAATTGTCTGGACACCCAAAACACAAAGAGCCATACTAAGAACAGCGAACCCAGCCATACTCAACTCTATACAGATCTGGGACCAAACCAAAATGAAATACGCCCTCAGCTCCCATCCGTCCCCCATGACACCAATCCTTAGGAACAGGGCCTTCCCTCCCGGAATGCAGGCAAGAGACTATAAGGGGATAGAGGCCACGGGACTCCAACGATACGTACACCTATATGTGAACCAAAAAGTAGTCACATACGAACACCTAGCCACCAAAGCTAACTTACGAACAAGAGACTACTTTAGATACATGCAGATCCGTGACTTTGCACAAAACCCTGACATACGGAAGGCGGCTCTGACACCACTAACCTTTTTCGAGAAACTATGTTACAATGAGACAACCCAAACTAAACTCATTACGCTACTGTACAACCACCTCAACGGGAACTCGAATGAGGAGGGCGCACTGCGATACACCGACCAGTGGGAAGCCGACCTGGGGGAGGTATTAGAGGGAGCGGAGTGGCAAGATATCTGGGAAGCATGTAGCAAAACCACAATATGTGTGACACTCCAAGAGCAATCTTATAAAACTCTATTTCGATGGTACATGACCCCAGTGAAACAGAGACATATGGGACTAAGCCCCACAGATGACTGCTGGCACGGGTGTGGGGAACGGGGCACGTATATACATATGTGGTGGGGCTGCCCAAAGGTCGCAGAATACTGGCGCAACGTTGTGGAGCTCAGCTCCCAAATCCTACAAAGGCGACTGGGGCTAGACCCATGGGCATGCCTACTTTCAAGACCCACAAAAGACCTACCCAGACACGACCAAAGACTACTTAACATGCTCTATTTAGCGGCTCGGAGATCCCTGGCACAACACTGGTCATGTCCAGACCTCCCACATATATCCCTGGTTAAGACAAAAATACGAGACAACTACATTATGGATAAACTAACTTCTCAGGTGCGAAACACAATGGCCAAGTTCCAAAAAGTCTGGGACCTATGGGAGCAGTACGACACCTAGAACACCACCTCGGGACGCAGGGCAGCATCCACGCAACTCTAAATTGGCGGGGCTAGGACCCACCCAGCGCCAACCACCACACCATTACTCGACCAGGCGAAAGAGACACCACTACTAGATGAGCGCGGGGCCAGGCCCAGTACATAAATCACAGTTTAAGGGAGTTGACCACCCCCATCGGTGGTCCATCCGGTAACCATATCAAACTGAAACTGTTTAAACACGCACGTACTTGTCTCCAATTCCTTTACTTTTCCTTTCTATCTATCCCTTGAGGGCAAGCACCTTAGATCAGCAAGATGGCAGGAGGGGAAAGGCAAATAATAATACGCCAACATTTTGCAGAGCGTAGAAGGGAGGGAGAGTGCAATTGCGCACCCCAGGAAGCGGGGGGATTGACACTCTACTCTCTAAGCCTAACTCCTCACAACAAAGCTATTGTATATAGTTAACACCGCTTGCCACTTATACCAAAAATTTAGACGAAGACACCCACAGAAAACTTAATGTATATAATATGCCTAAACTGACAACTGTCAAATGCATGCACTGCGCTAATGTATGACACTGCGCTGTCTTATTCGAAAATGTACATGCTTTCATGTTTATCATCTACTTCGTCAAACCAAAAATAAAGAATTAAAAAAAAAAAAAAAAAGTGCAATTGTCCGCATTAAGCCATTTTTTTTTTTATCTGTGATTTGACGTCTGCTTGATTAGATGTTTTTGGGTTTTTTTTCAAAGCCATTTTACTTCTCAGGCCTCATCCTAAATCGTTCCTTCCTGGAATCTACGCCTGGTTCTCAAGCATTATGCAAACCTCTGTTGAGCCAATGGAAGATATCCCTGAGAAATTTATTTCACTAAAACCAGCAATTTTAGTTGCAGTTTCCTCAGCTAAAAGGGTGGGAGCACTCCAAGCCCTTTCTTCATCGTAAGAATTTACCATCTTCCAAGCTGATAAGGTCCTTTTTAAACCTGCATTCCTGCCTAAGGTTATATCAAATAGTTATCAACCAGCCTCTTGTTCTACCTTCTTTCTGCAAATCCTCTGCATCTCCTCTGGAACAAAAGGGGCATACCCTCTATGTCCGCAGAGCATTACAGATATACCTGCGTAGAACAGCTTCCTTCAGAAAATCTGATCATCTGTTAATTCATTTACGAGGAAAAGCTCATGGAAATATGATCTCAAAACATACACTAGCCAGATGGCTTATGGAAACGGTCAAATTATGTTATGACTCCAGAGGTCGTCAGTCTCCGGTTTCAGTTAAAGCACCTTCAGCAAGAGCTATGACCACGTCCTGGGCAGAATGGGCAAATGCTTCACCCAAAGATATCTACGTTGAGTACCTTTTATCCACCACTACAAGATAGACATATTCTCATCCTCAGAGAGTTCTTTTGGGCCCAAAGTTCATGTTGTGGTTTCTGAAGTCCTGCCCTTATCTGTGTTACTGGGATCTTTCTATATCACACTTGTACTGCCACCATATTTAAAAACAGAGATTTTTACTTATCATAAATAATTTTTTCCTTCATATGGTGGCAGTACAAATGCCCTCCCTACTTTTCATAATAAATAATTTTTGCATTTATTTGTAGTCCTTATTATTTCTTGGTATAAAGTGACCTGAAGGTTCTAAAGGAATCTTATATACTGTAAGCGGAAACTTGCTAATAAATTTACATTTTCTTTTGAAGATTGCTTCCCCACCATAACAGACACAACCCACTTGTTGTACTCCCACCATATGAAGGAAAACAATATTTATGTAAGAAAAAAAAATTGTTTTCCAACTAGTTCCCAAGACCAACTCTCCATAAGTATCAGTACTGTTGGAAAATGGCACAAGCACCGAGAGAGAGAGAGTGTGTGTGTGTGTGTGTGTGTGTGTGTTTTTTTTTTTTTTTTTTAACACCCACCTGTCCTCCAGTTGTCTTGGCCCTGTGTTACAGCCTCCCATTCATTAACAGTGCCATCTAACCTGTGATATCCTGTACCCCTCATTCGATCACCTTTTGTCTCCCATTGTCTTCCAGTGCTATGGGGACAGTAGTCTTGGATGGACAGATTTACGTGTGCGGAGGGTATGATGGAAATTGTTCATTGAATTCCGTGGAGACGTATTCTCCAGAAACAGACAAGTAAGAAAACTAATGTTAAGATTTTTTTATTTTTAAAATTTTCAATGAATTCTGCTTTAGTGCTAGCAAGCCCTTGTGTTCCAGTTTTGCCAGTCCCCTGAACGATCTTCATCTTATTCTCTATCTAGAGTTTCATGCAGAGCTCTTGACTAAACTGGATTTATGGAGAATGAACAAGAAAAGGCCATCTCCGATCCATTTTCCATCTATGTTGATTTAGTCTACAAGTTATTTGCGGTTTTCTTGTCCTTTCACAATTCTCACTTTCATAAATAAACGTAATTTTTGGTTACCTCATTGATTCCAATAAACATGTATTTAAAAACAAATTCTTTTACTTTACCCAAGTGCTATTTTCTCTTTATTGTATGTAACCCTTTTTACTCCACTTCACATTACTGTTTATAGATTACATCACATGTTAATTAATGTTTCTGTTACAGACTTTATTTATTTTTGTATTACATGACTGGAGTTTTTTGCTTTCAAGTATTGGTGTGCGCAAGTATAGAATATATCTTTATTTTATTTATTTATTTTTCTGTATAATGTTAGTGATCATTTTAATATCACAAGGCACAGGAGTTCTTTTCTTTGAATATTTCACTGCAGCTGAATTCTCCACATTTGGTTAATTGTTTTTCTTTCTGTTAGGTGGACAGAGGTTACGGCGATGAGCTCCAATCGCAGTGCAGCGGGAGTGGCCATATTTGAAGGCAGGATCTACGTATCGGGGGGACATGATGGACTGCAGATCTTTAATACTGTATGTGCTCATAGCTTTCCTGTCGTATTTTGCTGTTCTGTTTACATGGAGGTGGTTACAGGACAAATGATCAAGTCAATGGACAAAGTTGTTGTTTGTACAGGCACCACACTATTGAAAAGACTCTAAGTGGTGTCTGTGTAAATCATTCTTATTCTAGTGACCCCGTGTGGTCAGGATCTATACTAACAGGATAATATTTGGATACTTTTTGAAAACCTCTCAGTGGCAATAACCTAGTGGAAATTAGGCTGAGTGGATTCTACGTAACTGTAAAAATTTGTAACCTTGTAATTTTCCCTTTCTATTTTGGTAGGGGTTTTGATCATTAATCTCCATACAACTTTGGTCACTCACTTTATCATTTGTATCATAACCACCCAAGTGTCGGTTGGATTTTTATTAAAAATAATCTGTGTGCATATTTGTAACCACCTTATTAGGTTAGATTGTTGCTAATACTGACTTCTGATAAATGGATATGCAACACTAACATTCCACTTGAAGTTGCTACTTAGGACCATACTCCGTGTATTTTATTATACTTATAATAATGATTTGTGTGCAATTCTAAAAGTGTAAAAAAAAAAACCTATATCTAAAGGTTATATATATGTATGTGTGTGCGCGCGCGCGTGCACAAATATATGTTGTGACTTGAATGGATTTGCTTGAGATTTTTTAATGTTATCATATTGCATTTTTTTTTTTTTTCCTCTCCCTAGATGGAATATTACAACCATCACACAGCTATGTGGCACCCTGTAGCCAGCATGCTCAACAAGCGCTGCCGCCATGGTGCTGCCTCTCTGGGCAGCAAGATGTTTGTCTGCGGAGGATACGATGGCTCAGCTTTTCTCAGCATTGCTGAGGTTTACAACTCCATAGCCGACCAGTGGTACCTCATCACTCCTATGAACACTAGACGGAGCCGTGTATCATTAGTGGCCAACTGTGGCCGCCTCTATGCCGTGGGAGGCTACGATGGCCAGTCCAACTTGAACTCAGTAGAAATGTATGACCCCGAGACCAACCGCTGGACATTCATGGCCCCAATGGTGTGTCACGAAGGAGGGGTAGGGGTGGGAAGCATACCTCTTCTAACCATATAGCAGCTAGGGACGCCAGATCTCCCCATCCTATGAGGGACATCCTTGGCGTCCATCCCTTTTTTTTTTCTTTTAAATTAATGTGAAATTTAAGACAATTAGGTACATCTCCAGGTGCTCAAGTCCACTCCACGTTTTGGCTATCCTGTTCATCCTTCTCATTTTTGTATTATCCAAGTAACTTTCTGACAATCTCCTTAGAGGCAACTAACTCTCTCAAAAGAATGTATTTAGTGATCAGTCTTTCATGGTCTGATGACCAGTGCTGTTCAGAACGTCACAATGCAGTGATACCCAGTGACATGACTCTACAGTACTTAACGTGGGTTTTGAAGAGACCGTGTTTGGATTACAAAGCTCCTTCGATGCAGCTGTCGCACCAAAGTGATTGTGAGCGCTGTGTATTTAGCTTTGTATGAGCGGAGGGTAAAGAATTTGTCTCTGCTGTCACAGAGCTTGCAATTAATAGGCATAGCTTGTATTCCTATTTATAGTAGACAGACAATACCAAGAAACTGTTATGGTGCCATATATTCTCCTTAAACAAATCCAGTGTTTTTCTAAAGCCCTGGATGCTATGTCATTTATTTGGCACATTTATTTATTTTAATTAACTTTCATCTCAGAATTAGATGTTTTTCATTCTATCCAGTGTCTGATATATACATTTTTCCCCATCTCTGATATTAGGCTTTTCATTATATTTTATTCATGGCATTCTCCTTGTCTGATACTTTTTAAAACATTTTACTGCGATCTATCAATATTCAAATTAATGCCCATGTTAGGATTGATTGCCCTCCACAAATCCATCCAGGGTGACTAGCAATATAATGTACCTTTCTTAGTAATTCTGTATGATGAGCCAAGGCCAGCAGTCCTTGGTTATTAAAGTGTGTTTGATTAGTATATTAGAATATAAGAATGAATTATGATTAAATATTTAGGGAGAACGTGTATTAATCCATCTATCTTTATGCATCGAGGCATGAGATTTAGTCGATTTGTAGGACTCTATTTTGTGCAAACTTTATATTTCTGTAAATTCGAAAGAGTATTTGATACTCTGCAAAAATGTCTGCATTGCGTTCTCAGCCGCACATCTAAGCATTACTGGGCATTAAAATAGTGCTGAGCTTCTGTGATCGCCAGATGAGGTTAATAGGAGTCGTGGTAGAAAAACTGGTGGACTGCCATGGCCTTGTTCTGTAATTTGTAGGATCTTCTCAGTCAAGCTGTCGTGAGCACAACCTCACGTTTGAGCGTAACCAGACACACAATAGTTGCTCCATCTGTCAGTCCCACTATCCAGAACATTGTTGGAAATGTATGTTGCTCTGTTGAGTTCAAACTGTATGCAAAACTCTGATTAGTCTTCCAGCAATGAAGGCAAACAGTGGAGTTTAGTCTCTAAATACACAGTGCAATATTGGATTTACATAAACTATTTTTGTTTTGTGTGTGTGTGTGTGTGTAGGCTCACATGATGTGTAGAATCTGCAGCAAATAGCCCAGAAATATGAGAATCTATTGACCGAAGCCGATACGTAAAGCTTAGTAATAATTTCTTATGACCAAAGTACTGGCCTTTTCTGGACTGTGAGAATGAATGAAAACCGCCAAATATGTGCAATTCTAAACTACCTTAGGAAATGTCAACGTTACCCATTCCAGTCGATGTACCGTCACGTCTTTTTGTTGTCTTTCAGAGGTCAGCAGATCTGTGTGCTATTATGTTCACTGTTGTAGTATTTGGTAAACCTTATATCATTGATCCTTCCCCCCTGCTCTCACCATGACCTCTTCTTTTGATGTAAATTTTTACTTTATTATTGTATAGATTTTTTTAAAGTATCCATTACCCCATTTTACTTCTACTGAATGGTCCCTTTGCTTCCCAACTATTTAATTTCTAGTTTCTTTTCAGAGACCTGCTTTCTGGGGTAAACGATATAGATAATGGTTTCGTACACACTCCAGCACTGACCATAGATTCCAAGTCTGATGGGACTGACGTGTGATAATAGGTAATACTACAGACAGACTTTCCTTATATTTTACTATCAATGGTTAAGACTTTCTATGTGAAACAAATTCTATTTAAACTTGTTTTGTGCTAAGTATTTAATGGGGGGAAGGGCACAGTATATATTCATTCTATTAAACGTTCGGTGTTTTAATTTGGATATCTGAATAGACGAGTTCCAGACTACTGCTGTCTGTAATCGGCCCACTTATATGTAATCATTTGTAAAAATCCACTCGGTCTGCGTTATGGTTTTATTGTTCTGGCCTTTGTATTTTCAATTAGTCTGCAGTTAATCTCTTAATGTGTGTTTGTTCGATGTGCTGAATACATACCTAGGATGCCAAAGCTTTGATTGGTGGAAGTGGTTTTCTCATGGATTTCTGGAGATCGAGATCTCGTTGTTCTTTCAGGAATGCATTCATTGAACACAGTTGCAGTGAATTGAAAACTAGATTTTAAAAATGAGACAAGATGCACTGTTTTAGGAAAATTCTCCAACGTTCCTATAGTCACAACTCTGCCATTTATGTTTGCAGCCCAAAGGGTGGGGTGACTGATTCAAATCAGCCAGGCTTAAGTTAGAAATATTAACTATTTAAATGTACTTTTTTTTTTTTTTGCAACCAAAGAACTGTATAGGCTATTTTGATAGTTAGCAAGGGCAATTTACACATCTAGCCATCTAATCCCAGTCCATATTAATTGGGATTTGATCAGCTGCATCTCTTATAATTTCAGGCAGGTTTAGCCAACGGGAGGAGGGGGCGGAGGAGAGCGAGAAGGGGGAGTCTTTGTGAAAGTGATAAAGCATGATGGGAATTGCTGGAAAACGGTTTCTCGGACTTCGCTGCCATAATGACTGATGGGTTTTCTAGGGTTCCTTTGTGCTAATCCTGAATTTCATACATATACATGCCGGTGTTTGTGGAACATGTGGTGTTTTTTGCAAGCTATGAAAATGGTGAGGCTTCTCACAACTGGGTAACCTTTGTACAAGAGGGATCACAACAATCTCCAATGTTCTATGTGTATCCCAGGAGAGATGGGAAACTTCACCAATAACTTGTCTTCCTACACAACAAGTGAGGTCATTGTGTGTGTGCCACCCACATATTGATGTAGTAGGGATTTTTACCTTTTTAAATAGGCCTGTGGATCCCCCCCAAAGTTATATAATTCCTCCCCCCTCCTCCGTTTGCAGTTATTTGGCTTAGTACATTGTATTGAGTGTAGAATCTCTCTCTCTCTCTCTCACCATGACCGGGCACTTTAAGATGAGAAGACTCCAAAGAAATGGTGGCTTGCCTTAGCAATCCGAGCATTTTCTTGAAGACTCCGCGATCGTGGCTAAGGTTTCTGCTACGACTAGTTTTAGGAAACTTGCTCTGTGCAATTATTCTGTAACTTCATGTTCGAACTATAGAGCACACTACAAGCTGGAGACATATGTCTAAAAAATACACCGGGAATAGCCTCTCCAGGTTCATCCTATCGGCTCCTTTATTATGCTTATGAAGTAACCATGCCAATCCTATCGGATCATTATCAAATGTTTTCTATGGAGTCTGTATGGCAGCTATGCAGAGATCCAAACCCCAGAGACCTCTGCTCTCACAGAGTGGCTCCTCACTGTTTAGAATAATTCACTTAGTGGCCAGTGTGCGTCTCTCCAAATAAATTAAGAATTGTAGCTGGTGGAGCTACTGTTGCTTACCCCCAGAATTAAAATGATCAAAGTATTGTGCTTTTTTTTTTTTTTTTGTAGAAACAGATGTTTATATTTGTGTGTTTTTTATTGTGTGTATATATGTATAAGGATTCTAATCTTTTCTATGACAGATAAACAAGCATTACTCTCTGCACAAAGGGTTAAAAATAAACTTTGAGGCCTCTGCGGTCTCACGTTGGAGGTGCTGCTTTACTGGCTACTGGTCACAAAGAGTTAAAACCAATCATTATCTCCTGCTTTACTGTATTACCAGGATATACTTAGCATTAATGTGAAATTCATTTCTTTGTGTTGAATCGTAACGCGTGGGTGAACTAGCATTGACAGTCGCGCTGCTGAATGCCGACTATTTTCCTGATTTTTATGTAATGAATGAATGTTAAGAGCGCTGTTATACTGTAATCACTTTTTATGTTTAATTAAAATGATGGCGACATGCATTGACTGCGTGGACTTTTTATTGCTCTGGATCAACACACAGACCTTTATTGGAAAATTTAAAAAACTGAATGCTCTCACCCCCCTTTTCTTCAGCTCTTTGAGCAAGATTACTGTGTTACCTCTAGGTTCAAGATTTACCGCACCATGCCCTTTTCCCGATGTTAAAGCCTGCCTGTCAGAATGACATGGTGGCACTTTGCAGACGGTATTCTAGAAGTTAAACAGGGTTATTTACCAAAGTGAGACTTGTTTGAAATTCAAAGTGTATTTCAAATGTCTGGCCTAAAATTTAGAGATTAGCAAATATACCTTAAAGGGATTCTATAGTGTTAAGAATACAATGCTGTATAGTGCCCCTTTGGTCCTTTCCCTGCCAATAATACATTGAAAAAGCTTTATTTACTCGATTCCAGCGCCGATCTCCCCCTGCGCTGCGTCTGCACTCCGCCGACGGGGGGCCTAATGTTCATGAGCCACGAGCGCATTATGCCTTAGGATGGGGAACTGAGATTGAATCAATGCTTTCCTATGGGAATTTTACTAAAGCCGGTTGTCCTCACACGTCCAGCATCAGGCTACATACAGTGCCTGTAGTGGCTATCTGGTACACACAGCCTCTAGCGGTGGCTTGAAAACTGCAATGTCTTGCAGGACTAATTTAAATTTAAACCTCTTTAGTATAGGGGGTCTGATAACATTATACAAATATATTCGGGGCCAATACAAACTATTGTCTGGAAATCTATTCACAAGCCGTACTTTACATAGGACACCAGGTCATACGTTTAGACTGGAAGAAGAAGATTTAGTCTAAGGCAAAGGAAAGGTTGTGTTTTTTTGTTTTTTTTACGGTAAGAACAATAATAGATATGGAATTCTCTGCCTGAAGAAGTGGTTTTATTAGAGTCCGTACAAATGTTTAACCGCTTAAGGACACATGATATGTGTGACATGTCATGATTCCCTTTTATTCCAGAAGTTTGGTCCTTAAGGGGTTAAACAGCAACTAGAAGCCTACTTGCAAAAACATAATATTCAATTATATAAATTTTCAACTGTAGGGTAATCGCTTCTTGATCCAAGGATAAATCTGACTGCCATTCTGAGGTCAAGAAGGATTTTTTCCTAGTTTGTTGCATAATTGGAAGTGCTTCAGACTGGGTATTTTTTTTGCCTTCTTTTGGATCAACAGCAAAAAACAGATGTGAGGACGACTGAACTTGATGGATGCACGTTTCTTTTCAGCCTATGTAACTAAGTAGGTGAAGTGGTCTGGGTGCCTATAATGTCCCTTTAACCCCTTAAGGACACCTGACATGTCATGATTCCCTTTTATTCCAGAAGTTTGGTCCTTAAGGGGTTAAAGTAACTTTCTATGTTACACGGATTCATGCTAAGAATTTTTAGATTCTACAAACTTCATGGGATTTCCCTGTTTACTTGTCACGCTGATTGACGGGGAAGCAATATTTTAATATTTGCTGGTGATTAAATGTGTGCCGTGCCTGTTCAAATGTAGCCTTATCATCATAGTTCTACTTTAGGCCTTAAAACCTTCGAATCTACACATAATGTCCATTAAAGTAAGTTCGGTATTGATAATGTATCATTAGGTTTCAGCTCAAGCTACTTTTTTCATTGCAATAAAAATATTACACAGTACTTTGATCTGGGGCGGAAGGACACAGCAGGCTGTTGGCAAACAAATCTCAAGCTCCTCCCAATTTCAAACATACAAGTAGTGATGGCTTTGATGAAAGAGGAGAAAACACGTTTATATGTTTTGAACTGGGGATGCACTAAATCATAGGCAATAACATCAAATTACATTTAGCTTTTCACCTTTATCCCATCTCATAGAATTTCAGCATTCACAGAATTTTAGAAATGGGTGTTTACTTTACCCAGTAGTAGAGTCTTCCATAAATTTGGGATGTTTGTCAGTATGGTCAGCCCTGAGCCTTGATACGCCAGGTTTGCTCAATCTCTATTTATTAGACTTTATTAAATCAACCAAAATATGCATCCCAAACAACGAGAAAGATCGGAATGGGTTTCTACAGAAACTGTTCCACTTCCTTCCTCTCCGGAGCCTTCATTGCTGCCGATGAATATCCGTGTAACATTGTCTGGTTCCGTTCCCAGATTCTGAGATGGAACAGAGACACACAGCATGTCAGTAATCCTGCAAACAAAACTTGCCAGAGTATACAAAGAGGCTGATAGGTTATTAATATTTTTAAATGGTAGCATATATCCCAGTGCAGTATAATGGCTAAATGCTACAGGAGAAAGAGCTGAAATAAGCTGACATTGCAAGTGAAAATTACAGTGTATCTAAAGGGGAGAACCGCATGGTGGGTGCACTATCCGTATTATTTATACAAATTATATTGCAGATAATATATGTCTGAAATAAAATTCTGGAAATTATTACAGTCATTACATTTTCTAAATCAAACCATGATTGTTTTATGGCACTAAAGGGATCGTTTGTAAAAAAAAACAAAAAAAAAAAACAGAACCATGTTTTATCTAGATAATGAATTTAAAAAAAATGACACAGCAAATTTAAAAAAGTAAAGTTGCATGCGAAGTGTGATATTTGGCTTAGTGGGTTTGTCTACCAGGACAGGAGCAAGCCGTTGTGGTCTATGGGGACAAAGCTTATCCCATAAACCTCTGTCTAGCAGAGACTTATGGGATAATTAGATTACTCCCAACTGTTATTCCATTCATCTCATTAGATTAGTTAATGGAGTGTCTTCCTATATAAACAACAATATATTCACATAAATGCCGCAGTGTCCAAACTAGGTGCCTTTGTCCTTAATCAATTCCATAATCAGTATACAAGCATACTAGCAGTGCACAAAATGAGAAAATAAGACAAAATTAAAAATACAATTCTGTATTAAGAAATATTGCACCAAAATAACAGACATAAGTATGCACCAAAATAATGCACAGATTTCCAGCTTTCAATATACCAAGGTAATCTACATAAATTATAAGCATAGCATAAATCTCTTGGTATGCGAACGATCCTCGCTACCTGAATACATCACGCAGCATTCACCTCTATGGTAATCTTGTTGGTAATTTTAAGCAGTGACACCTGCTGGTTCTACGTGAGTATCAGTAGTGAGGCTGTATTCTGGAGAGGTTGATGGATACGGTGGACGAGCTGCTCGTGTCGGGGTTTCGACTTCGATGGGCAGTGCCCTTGCTGTGGCGGTTCCTCTCTGCAGTCCAATCTGTGTAAGTGCAGGGGAGCGATCTGCTAGGTCACCCCTTAACAGCTAGAAAATATGACTAGACGAGGTCTGTCCACATGAGTGGCAGCAACTTGGAGGGTCATAGAAACATAGAATGTGATGGCAGATAAGAACCGTTCGGCCCCTTTGTCTGCCCAATTTTCTAAATACTTTTAACTAGTCCCTGGCCTTATCTTATATCTAGGATAGCCTTATGCATATCCCACGCATGCTTAAATTTCTTTACTGTGTTAACCACTACCACTTCAGCTGAAAGGCTATTCCATGCATCCACTCCCCTCTCAGTAAAGTAATACTTCCTGATATTATTTTTAAACCTTTCCTATCCCATTCCCCTCTGTCTCGTCTTTCCTCCAATCTATACATGTCAAGTTCCTGTAACCTTTACTGGTAAGTTTTATCCTGCAATACATGAACCAATTTCGTAGCCCTTCTCTGAACCCTCTCTAAGGTATCAATATCCTTCTGGAGATATGGTCTCCAGTACTGCGTACAATATTCCAAGTGAGGTCTCACCAGTGTTCTGTACAATGGCATGAGCACTTCCCTCTTTCTACTGCTAATACCTCTCCCTATACAACCAAGCATTCTGCTAGCATTTCCTGCTGCTCTGTTACATTGTCTGTCTATCTTTAAGTAATCTGAAATAATTACTGTGACTGAAACCTGGCACTCCGACTGAGTACCTCTGCCAATCGATGCTCCTAGCCCTTGCCGAGGACTCTGAGCAATCCAACCGACACCATCAGCACTGCAGACCCCACTTCCAGCGATGCAGCTGCGCCGGGGTCTCGCCGTCTGTCACCCACCCTGGATCCAAGACCAGGATCCAGATCCCAGGGGGTGAACCTCTCCTAAATCCAGAGAGCGTAGGAGGAACAAATCCACCTCTTACTCTGGGGAGTAAGTGATTATAGCAATCCTCAGAGTATAGGTATCCCTTCCCCCAAGCATGAGCCAAGGCTTCAAGAAAGGTGCAAGTAGGTCTGGTTTATTGAGGGCTACTTGCCCGGTATTTATGCAAGTGTCCACCAGGTGGACACTCCCATAGGGGACCTGATGGAACAATGGGACACATATTGGATATTAGCCAATCACAGACAATACAAACAAAACAATCCCACAGTGAGATCACAATCCCTCCTCTCTATCCTGGAGATAATTGGGAAGTAATCAAATTATCTCCCAGGACTGAGGCAAGACTCCATTAACCACATGGTTACAAAAAGACATAAAATTACACAATGTTACAATTACTACATAATACATATACATGCAACATATCCCCAGATTGCTTAGATCTGAGCGCACATTATTACCGAATAGCACTCAGATCACATACATACAGTTCAATCGTCATGGAGCCAAAGTCTTTTCCATAGTCTTTCGTTACACGAATAGGCTCCATGGCATAGCTGTCTGGGGTAGCACTACTCACATACTGAAAGTCCCGAACGCCCCGGCAGAAATACACAAATAAACCTCTCTGCAGGGTAAAATACAGTTATCAGCACATGGGCCATTGTCGGAAGGCAGGAGGCTAGTCAGTAGTCCCCTCCAGACACAAGTGGCGAAAGGCACTTCGTCACACATCTTCCCTTCCAAGTACAGATCCCTGAGGTACTCCACTGGTAACTAGACCTTACTTCGAATATACTCCATTGACTACAACCCTCTGTTGCCTGTCACTCAGCCACTGCCTTTTCAACAATATTGGAATCCAAACTTAAAGATTGCAGTTTATTGATAAGCCTTCTATGTGCAACAGTGTCAAAAGCCTTACTGAAATCTAGGTAAGCAATGTCTACTGCACCACCCTGATCTATAATTTTAGTTACCCAATCAAAAAAATCAATAAGATTAGTTTGGCATGATCTCCCTGAAGTAAACCCTTGTTGTCTCTGATCTTGAAATCCATGTGTTTTTAGATGTTCATCAATCCTATCCTTTAACATGGTTTCCATTACTTTGTCTACTACTAAAGTAAGGCTTACTGGCCTATAGTTGCCAGACTCCTCCCTACTACCTTTCTTGTGAATGGGCACAACATTCGCTAATTTCCAATCTTCTGGGACTACTCCTGTGAGTGCCCGTTGAGCAATCTCTTGGACACCGCTGTTCCACGTTAGGCTTGCAGGTGGGTGGCAGATTTCTTTGTAAAAGTGAACACAAGTACCGTAGTGACTGCATGTTGGCGATACTTTATTTAGGAAGTATTGGATGTACATGTCCATGATCACATCTGGTACATGATATGTTTGAAACGATTAATCACATTTTCAGAGAAACTGCTATGTTTACATTGCATGGTTAATCCATCCTCTAGTGGCTGTCTTTCTGACAGCCGCTAGAGGCGCTTCTGCAACGCTGAATGCCGAGAATTGCATTCAGCGTGCAGAACGTCCATAGGAAAGCATTGAGAAATGCTTTCCTATGGGCGTTTTTAATGCACGCGCGGTTCTGGCTCCACTCAGGAGCTGACGTCGGCGAAGGAGGAGAGGTCACCAGCGCCGAGGGAGCCTTGTGCTGGATTAAAGTAAGTAGCTGAAGGGGATTTAACCCCTTCAGCCCAGCGGTAGGCCCTGAGGGTTATATAGTTTCAGGAAAACAAGTTTTTTTTCCTGACACTATAGTGATCCTTTAATGAACATTTATTCATAAAAAAATTAATGAACCAAAATGAAAACCTCAGTTGCATAGAAACATGCTTTCTAGAACAATATGAAGCAATCCCTCCTTAGTTTAAAGAGACACTATAGGCACCATTCATCTCATTGAAGTGGTCTGGGCGCAGTGTCCCTGTCCCTCTTAGTCCTGCAATGTAAGATGTTGCAGCTTTAGAGAAACTGCAATAATTACATTTCAGGACTAAGACTGCCTCTAGTGTTTGTTAATCAGACAGTCACTAGAGGCACTTCCTGGTTGCTAATGGGCCTTTGGTCGCCTTACTGACACTGGACGTCCTCACGCTCTGCATGAGGACAACCGGCATCCGTAATGTTCCCAATGCTTTCCTATGAGGAGGGCCTTATGAGCTCGCCATGCATGCCATTAGGTCCCCTTGCACTATAGTGTATGGAATACAACTTTACATCCCTCATATTATAGAATCCCTTTAAACAAATACAGAAAAACAAACTAATTGAAGTAGGCAGATACAGAGAAAAATAAATCAGCTGAAATACCTTTATCAAAAGAAATCAATTGTCGATCAATAAAATGTAAGTATGCTATATGTATATTAATTTGATTTTGAAGAGTGCAAACCTGTCCACGTATTTTGGTGCCTACTATTTTTGTTTATTTAGTTTGGCGTATTTTACTATTCATGAACAATTAAATCTTAGTTTTTTATCACATTGCGTAGGTTCGGACGTGCATATTAACGTGACATGAATGATACCGCATCACATGGCTCGGCTGTCTCTAGGAGGAGGTAGGGAGCATTCCCTAAAGCCCTGTGAAAATAAACACACTACTTGTATCAATCATTAAAGAGTTAATTAAACCCTTTTTGTGTGATTTGTTTATTTTATTATAAAATATTTAAACTTATTGGTCGCTTGTAGTCTGTCCAGCACCCTTTTTAAATATAAAAAAAACCCTGTAAAATAAGATAGAAGTTACTGATACACCAATGCCGGAGGAGGTCCTTCCATGTCCCGACTAACATCACACTCCTTCCCTCTCTGTGGTCATAGAGACCGTCAACTCAGAGCTCATGTGCATGCTCAGAGTAAGGGAAGGGTGGGAGTATCGATATACCTTTACAGCTTTTTATGGAGGGGGTGGGGAGTTCTAGGCTTCCCCTTGCAATGAAAACAGAAGTGGTTGTGGGTTGGGGTAACCCTTTAAATGTTTGTTTTTTTGTTTTTGTTTACTGATTTACTTTAAGTAATTACAAAAATGTGCTATAAAAAGGTAACCGCACCTCAGTGGTTCCATTGTAACATTTAACTGTGTACTTTAATGGTGTCTGTCTGTTTAAAGAAGCCGAGCAATTCGTCACGATCTGGAGATTAAAAAGAAACAAGTATTATTAACCAGACTGGGTTATTCACTAACATGGCCAGTGTGAGCAATGCAAAGTCAGTTTCAGATTTTAGGCTAATATAGACAGAATTAATACATGGAAACGCAATAGGAGAATATTCCAATTTAGCCATTCTAATCTAAAATATTCCTATCAATTCACCCTACAGTGAGCAACCAGCTCTATAAGAATTATACAGAAGCAGCCGGTTTCATGAGTATGTTCTTTACTTTCAGTATTCTACTATGAACGTCAAACATCAGACAGGGATCAGCTTACTATTTACCTGCGCTGTAAGTGATTGGCTGTAAAGGGATCGGCTGTAAGGCATTGGCTGTAATGAATTGGCTGTAAAGGGATCGGCTGTAAGGCATTGGCTGTAAAGGAATTGGCTGTAAGAGATTGACTGTACAGGGATTGGCTGTAAAGGGATTGGCTGTAATGAATTGGCTGTAAGAGATTGGCTGTAAGAGATTGACTGTACAGGGATTGGCTGTAAAGGGATTGGCTGTAAAGGGATGGACTAAGGGATTTGCTGTAAGGGATTGGCTGTAAAGGGATTGGCTGTAAAGGGATCGACTAAGGGATTGGCTGTGAAGGGATTGGCTGTAAAGGGATCGGCTGTAAAGTAAGGGATTGGCTGTAAGGGATTGGCTGTAAAGTAAGGGATTGGCTTTAAGGGATTGGCTGTAAAGTAAGGGATTGGCTGTAAGGGATCGGCTGTAAAGGGATCGACTGTAAGGGATTGGCTGTAAGGGATCGGCTGTAAAGGGATTGGCTGTGAGGGGATTGGCTGTAAAGGGACCAGCTGTAAGGGATCGGCTGTAAAGGGATTAGCTGTAAAGGTACTTACGCTGTTAACTTTAAGGGTACAAGGTTCATCGAGTGAACCGTTTAATTTTTGGCACGTGGCAATGGTTCCCTTGATTATAAATGCCATGCTATTAGGAAGTACAGGTTTCTACAGAACAAGGAAAAATATCAATCAATCAATCAATCAATCAATGAAACAGCAACGTAAATAAATGCATTACAAAACAAAGGAGTTTGTGAGCAAAATGTTGCCACAGTGACAATTAGTATCTGTTCGGATGTATAAAAATATTTTATATTTTTATCATTTTTTTACCTTTTTGCTGCTCTGGTTCCTGTAAAGGCATATTTAGATTAAGATGGTCCTGGGAAGAATTCCAGATAGTAACTCCCTCTCCCCCCCCTTCCGAACCGTGGGCTTTGTTCTGTGAATGGGATCAGCTGAGTATCTGTGGTGGCTGAGTGTTGCATGTGCGTTTGTGTTTGCGTGTGGTGGCTGATTCTTGTGCATGTGTTTGGGTATGGGGAGACTGAGCATTGTGTGTGTGTGGTGGCTGAGTGTCGTACATGTGTTTGTGTATGGGGCGAGACTGGGCATTGTGTGTGTGTGTGTGTGTGGAGGCTGAGTGTTGTGTGTGTGGTGGCTGAGTGTTGTGTGGGGAGGAGAGGCTGAGGGTGTTTTAGTAGTTTGCCATAACAGAGGGGTATTACTTCTGCGAATTTCTCACTGTAAAACTCACCGTGAGAAGACGCTGGACGTCCATAGATTGGCTGTAAAGGGATCGACTGTAAGGGATTGGCTGTAAAGGGATCGACTGTAAGGGATTGGCTGTAAAGGGATCGGCTGTAAAGTAAGGGAGAAGACTGCGCATGGGCAGTTTGAATGCGCATGCGCATTTGGATCTGACGTCGGCAGGGAGAGGAGAAGTCACCAGTGCCGAGGGAGCCCTACGCTGGAGAAAGGTAAGTGGCTGAATGGGTTTTAAGGGGTTAAAACCCCTTCAGCCACTTACCTTAATCCAGCGCAGGCTCCCTCGGGGCTGGTGACCTCTCCTCTCCCGCCGATATCAGTTCCCGAGTGGAGCCGAATGCACATGTTCAGCAAGAGCAGCGCGCACATTCAAACAGTCCATAGTAAAGCATTTCTCAATGCTTTCCTATGGACGTTCTGCAAGCTGGAAGCAATTTTTGCATCCAGTGTCGCAGAAGCGCCTCTAGCGGCTGTCAGGAAGACAGCCACTAGAGGTTGGATTAACCCTGCTATGTAAACATAACAGTTTCTCTGAAACTACTATGTTTACATCTGGAGGGTTAAATCTGGGGGACCTGGCACTCAGACCACTTCATTGAGCTGAAGTGGTCTGGGTGACTATAGTGTCCCTTTAAATACCCTGGGTTGTCTACTTTTACAAATAGTATGCCAAGATGGGAAATATAAGATGGATATTGCACTAGCAAACCCTAGAACCAAAATAAATTTAGGATTTTTCTGCAGAAAACACCAATATGAAGCGAAATCGACCAAGCGGGTCTCAGCAACGAAAAATTAAGAAGGCAAGAGAAAAGTCAGCTGAGGCGATGTCTGGATCAATTTTAAAATATGTTGCACCTTCAACATCTACCGTAGTAGGAGAAAGTGCTGGAGACATTCAGTCTGTTGAATCCAGCGGTGAAATGCCTGAAGTATCTTCTCAAGAAGTTTCATATGTGAAAGCGCAAGAATTGGAGAAGATCATTTTATGTTCAAGCGGTGAAAGTGATGTAGACGAAGGAGATGCCAGCAGAAGCCTGCATCAGCAAGACTCTGATGATGATGATGATGATGATGAAGAAGAAGAGGAAACTGTTCGACTGTCAGTTTATTCTGATGTTGCTGCTTGGCCAGTTCCAGTTGCAGATGTTTTAAGAGTGGTCCTTATTAAGAGGGAAAGTGAACCTTTCCAAAATAGAGATGGGCCATTCAGTCCTGTTGAAAGGCAAGGAAAGAAATCAAAAGGGAAGAGTCGACAGCTGACCACTGCATGGTTCTATAAGGCTCTACCTAGTGCGAAAGAATTCTTAGAACGTGGATGGTGTACTCTCCATCAAAACAAAGTTTGTTTTGTTTTTGCTGCAGACTTTTTGCTGTTGATGACAAAGTAACAGGGACATCCAGTTTTGTTACTGGGTTTCAGTTGTGGTGGAAGCTGAACCCAAAGGTGTCTGATCATGAGGCTTCTGAGCAGCATCTTACATGCTTGGAGAAATGGAAGACCTTGAGAGCAGGATTGAAGCTACAAAAATGCCTTGATCATGTCCATCAAACAACAGTGGACAGAGAGAAAAGGAAATGGAGGGATATTTTGCATCGCCTTTTGGCTGTAACTTTGTTTCTGGCTCACCAGAATCTTCCCTTTCGTGGTCATAGAGAGACCATGTCATCCGCAAACAAAGGCAACTTCCTGGAATTGGTAGAATTGCTCTCAAACTATGATCCCATTTTAGGAACATTTCATGAGGCTGAAACATGCTGTTGCATCTGGAAAGAGAATGACTTCCTATTTCTCTCCAAAAATTCAGAACGAATTAATTTGTCTTTTGGGAAATCATGTGAAGGACAAAATAGTGGCTGATATCAAGAAAGCAAAGTACTTTGGGATTCTTTTTGACAGCACCCCTGATGTGTCCCACACTGATCAGATGTGTGAAGTGATCAGAAATGTTCATATTGAAGGGGACAATGTTGAAGTAAAGGAATCATTCTTGGGCTTCTTTCCTGTTGCTGAAAAGACTGCTGCTGAGCTCACAGAAAATATCCTGCAACATCTGGAGGAAGATGGACTAGACATAAGCCTTTGCCGTGGTCAAGGATATAATAATGCTGCAACTATGGCAGGGATTCATGGTGGTGTTCAGGCAAAAATAAAAGAGATTAATCCCAAGGCTTTGTTTATGCCATGTGCAAACCATTCCCTGAACCTATGTGGGGTGCACTCATTTGGAAGTGTTGCTTCCTGTGTGTCCTTTTTTGGAACATTGGAGAGAGTGTATTCCTTTTTTTCGGTTTCTACACATCGTTGGGAATTGCTGATGGAAAATGTAGGTGTGACAGTGAAAAGACTTTCCCAAACAAGATGGAGCGCTCATTATGATGCTGTGAAGCCAGTGAGGGCAAATTTTGAAAAACTGACTTCAGCCCTTGAAAAATTGTGTAATCCCAAAGAAAATGTGGACACAAGAGGATCGGCTTAGATGTTGCTGTCTGCCGTATGTGATTTTTCTTTTTTGTGTTACCTTTCTTTCTGGTGTGAAGTTCTAGAAGAAGTTAATATCACACAGAAATATTTGCAAACAGTTGGACTCACTCTTGAAAAGTGCATTGTGAAACTACAAGGTTTGAAAGCGTTTCTAGCAGATCAGCGCAGTGAAATTGTGGAGAAGGCCATTTGTTATGCAACTACTACGTGTAAAGAAATGGACATTTCTATGGAAAGAAGAGGGAGAGTAAAGCTCCGTAAAACAATGCCAGGAGAGAAGGCAAAAGACACCAGAGGAAATGAAAAGGGCTATGTTTGAGTGCCTTGATCGTTTTCATCACGAGTTGGAAATTCGTTCTAAGGTAATTGAAAAAATCCTTTCAATGTTTGCTGTTATTCAGCCAAACTCTCTGGTTGTGGCAACAGAGAAAGATATTCGTAATTATACCCCAAAATTGACTGAGATTTTTGACGAATTCTCTAAAGAAGACATCTTTAGGGAAATTGAACGTCTTAGAGGCATTTGGAAGCTGCCAAGATCAGTGTTGAAGAAGCAAAGAAATGGACGGCATTGCAGTTCCTGGAGTTCATTGTTAAATGGGATTATTGTGAATCTCTGTCAAATTTGTCACTGTGTTTAAGATTCTTTTTGACTCTGTGTGTCTATTGCTTCATGTGAAAGAAATTTTTTTCAAATTAAAATTAATAAAAAATTTATTTTGCTCAACCATCAGTGAGACAAGGTTGACAAATCTGGCTATGCTTTCAATTGAGCATGAATATGCAAGGAAGAGATGCTTTGATGAAGTAATCAATAAATTTGCAGAAATGAGGGCTCGAAGGCAGCGGATGTGAATCATTGCAAATTACCTCTGCCGAATAGACTGAGTGGTCACTTTGGATCTGTGTGTTTTTTTGTTTATAGAAAGCTTATTAGCTGTTAAGTAAATGTTAATTATTTAAATTGAATTTATTTCTAAGTTAATTTATTTTTCATAGTTCCATTTTTTTCAAGTTGATATACAGTTTACAAATTTGTGCAATAAATATTATTGAAAACATTGAAAAAAATTGTGGGTGTTTTCTTACATTATTATTATGGGGGAGGGGGGGTTGAGGAGGGGAGTGCCAGACTCCAGGTCCGCTCCGGGTGCCAAATGCTCTAGGTACGCCCCTGGGTCTAATTACAGAATCTTTTCAACAGAAAACACTAAAACAGTTATACCTCCCAAGTGTCATGTGGATGGTGTAAAATGGTGGGCAACTAACGCCAAAAAAGACAGACATGCTCAGAAAGTGGGTGGGTCTCCCCAAGAATTGGAATGTCAGCCTAGCGTGAATGCATGTTAGGCTGGCCAACTAAGTGGGTACATGGCAGACAACGCCCTGAGCTTGCTGCAAACACATCTAATAATGATCTCGCTCTGCACTTTGTGGGGACAGTTCCCTGGTGTCCCCCGGCACTCACTTGTCCACTCCTCTCTTTTGCTTCTTACTAACTCGCATTATGCCGTGTAGGACAACGAAAAGGTGGATGCAATGAGTATAGAAGAAAAGGAACATGTGTTAGAGAGCCTGAAGCAACATGGCAATGCTCCAGATCTCGTGAGAGGAACCCGGATCCTCCTCTCCCTCCCCAGCCCCATGTCTGTGCAAGTGGGCCGGTGAGGGAGATCTCTGATGTCCCCACTGGCCCGTTATGGAATGCAGCGGGGCCAATGCTCGGATAGCGCAGGCCCTGCATGGACCGGCTTGGGAGGTCCTGTGACCTCCCCTGCCTGTCTGGGCCTATGGCCATCGCGGCCCACCGGGCATTTGCCAGTGTGCCTGATGGCCAGTCTGGGCCTGGCACAAGGTCAGCTTTACCTTAATTTATAGTCAGCCAGCCCACACAAAGTTTGTTCCTCTCTACATCCCTCCTACGTTCCCAAACTTAGTTTCCTCTGCACAAAGAAAAAGAATGCGAAGAGTAGTAAAATAAATAAATGATTTTTTTTTTTTTTTTTTTAGCAATGGGCCTATTCCATGGGCCTGGAGCTTCTGCTCCATCAGCCTTTATGGTAATCTGACCCTGGCCCAATGATTAGACCATGAATTTGCTTGATCCCAGACTGGTTCCTTACCTATCTCACTTTAGTGAAAAAGTTGTGTCTTTTTTAAATCACAGATGGGGCAGATTCAGGATAGGCTGTCTGGGAAGCACCACCTGTGACTGTCAGTCCATCACTACTCTTGTGTCCGATCTCACCTCACCAAAGTGTTACATTTGTTTTTATTGATATTTTATTGATATTTCATTTCTTTTTAGATTTTATTTATTCTATTTTATAGCAACGTAGTCACACACCACCAGCATCTAACCAGCGATTCTTATCTGGTCACACCAGATTCTATTATTTCACTTATCTGGATAAAGTATAAGAACTCCTGTTTGAGCACTTACCTTTCTGCCTGCACCTCGGATTCGTAGACTGGAATCCTTATCTTTGGGAGAATGAAAAGCAAACGGGAGTGATTTTCTCCAGGAATTTCTGTAAGGTTCATTAAACCACCGGATAAACCGGGAGAGAGAATGCCGTGACACGGGATGAAACAAATACGGGAAATAACTTTGAAATGTTTTATTGTCCTGGGGAAGATAAAAGAAGATTATTTATGGTTTATATTAAAAAAATAAAATAACACTGAAAGGAGAGATGTTATCATTTTATTTAATTATTTTCTTTTTTTTCAATTTGACAATTTTTATTACTTTTTCAAATAAAACTTGGGATACAGAAGAGAATGGGGGGGGGGTACATCACATTTTCACTACAAAACACATTTCTCTGTTGTTATTTAAGGCAGTAAATTACACTGATAGCATATTCACATGTAGTCTTGGCTATTCTGGGCTGACCTCCCTCTCTTGTCCTCAGAGGGGGAGGCAGGCGCCATAACCCTATCTTCTATGCACCTTCGCTCTTGTGCCCCATCCAGTGTGTTCAGATGCCCCTTTGTGCGGGTGTTTTGTGTTTTGTGATTGCTCTGCTTACATATTGCTCTAGTGTTCTGGGCCCTCCATGCCTCCAGGTTTGGGATGTGGGTGGGATAATGAGGGGTGGGAAAGGAAGCTGGGGGTCACTTACATTTTTGTCTTCGTGTTTCTGTGTATCTTGCTTTTACTATGATTTACTGGTATAGTCTATCCTCTATTGCTCTTTGTTGTTGCGGGAGTCCCATCTAGTTCTTGCCTCCTCAAATCTTTGGCTGTTCCCTTGATTCTTTCTGGCTGCTACTTCATATTGCAGATTAGTAGTGATTTGTCTTGTCAGGGCTGATTGTGTCAGCGCTGTTGTGGTTTTCCATTCTCGTGCTATGAGCGTCAGTGCCGCTATTAGAATATGGAAGACCATTATTGCCTCACTTCCCCTTAAGGAGTTCATGTTCATGAATAGGAGACACATTTCTGGGGTGATTGTGATGCTATTGTCTATGCCTGCCTTGATAATGTCTCCTACCTTCTCCCAATAGGGTCTGATCTCCTTACATGTCCACCAGATATGGTACATTGTACCTTCTGCTTCCCCGCATTGCCAGCATTGGGCCGATGTTCCTGGGTATATTTTTGCTAGTCTTGTCGGCACCATGTACCATCTATAGTATACTTTCCGCATTAGTTCTAAGTGTGATGTACATGTTGTCCTCCCCTTGTGTGCTGTGAGTGCTTTCGACCATTGTGTTGCATCAAATGTTCTCCCCAAGTCTGCATGCCAGGTTTCACTGAATCTGTCTAGATGAGCTGGGGTGTTTACCGTTAGAAGAGAATAGCACACGGAGATAGTCCCTTTTTTTTGCTTGTGGTTTAAGCATGTTCTTTCAAACCTTGTAAGTATGCCTGATTCCTCCTCAGTGGGTGTTTGGGGTCCCAACATAGATTTAAGTTGTAGGTATGAGAATATCAGTTTTGGTGGCAGCTTAAATTTTTCTTGGAGTGTAGGGAATGGTAGTAGTTTTTGTGCTTCTAAGAGTTCTTTTACGTGCGTACAGCCTCTTTGCGTCCATTCTCTGTATCGTTGACTACATTTAAGCTAGACAGTGGTGTTGCTGGTGACCACGGAGTCATGGAGGTCAGTGTTTTGTTTGCTCTGTCCCATGTCCTCAACATTGTTTTTGTGGTTGGTAGGATGTTGGGTTGGTTGGGCCACATCGTTTTGGGTACCCAAAGTAGCTGACAGAGTTTGGTTCCCTGTAGCCAGCAGTCTTCTATATCGAGCCACTGTGGTGGGGGTATTGGGATTGCATCTCTAACACTGGGGCCAGCAAAGTTGTTTGTAGTAAGTCCTAACGTTTGGGAGTGCCAGTCCCCCTTCTTGGCTTGGTCTGTAAAGAAATTTTGCCGCTACTCTGACTTTTTTGTGGGCCCATATGAATTTTGAGATCATTGACTGGGTTTTGTTTAAGTAGGAGGCTGGCAGATCTATTTGTAGCGTTCTAAAGAGATATTGTAACTTGGGAAGGAGAGACATTTTAATTGCTGCCATCCTCCTCAGCCAGGTGAGGCATTTATCCCCCCATGAGGTCAGTCTGGTTTCCAGTTCTTTATGTAGGGTCTCATAGTTGGCCTTGAACAGGCCTCCTATTGTCTTAGTTAATTTAATTCCCAGGAATGTAACGCTGTCCGTCCTCCAGTTCAACTCAAACTTTCCTTGCATCACTTGTATTATGTCATTGGGTATTCCTATCCCCAGGGCCTGAGTCTTTGTCACATTTAGTTTGTAATACGAACTGTCTCCGTATTCTTTTATTACATTTAGAAGATGCGGCATTGATATCAGTGGCTGGGTCAGGGTCAGCAGTACGTCGTCCGCAAATAGATTGGCTTTATATTCTTTTTCCCCGATGCTCACCCCGTGTATGGATTCATGGTGTCTGATCTTGGATGCCAGTGGTTCTAGTGCCATGATGTATAACAGGGGTGACAATGGACACCCCTGTCTCGTCCCGTTAGAAATACTGAAGGGCTCAGACAGGAATCCTGCGTTTAGTACCTGAGGTATTGGAGCGCTATACAGCGCTTTGACCACTGACCTGAGCTCCCCTTGCACGCCAAATTTTGTCATAACCGCTACTAGGAATGCCAAGTGCAGGTGGTCAAAGGCCTTTTCTGCGTTCAGGGAGATGATCAGGCCCCCTTCTTTATGTAACTTGGGTAAGCTGTGTAGTATATTTAGTACCTTGCGTGTGTTTTCCGCCCCTTGTCTCCCCATCACAAACCCAACTTGGTCATTATGAATTAACTGGGGGAGGATGGCACTCAGTCTCGTTGTGAATAATTTGGCAAATATTTTCATGTCAGTGTTGAGCAGGGAGATGGGTCTGAAGTTTTGGGGGATGTTGGGTGGCTTCCCTGGTTTTAGTAGTGTTATGATATGTGCTAGTAACGTTTCTTGTGGTAATTCCTGTGTGATGGTCACTTCTGTGTACATGAGTACGAGTTGGGGTGTCAATTGGTGTTGGAAGTGTTTATAATAGTTGTTATCCAGACCATCGGGGCCTGGGGCTTTGCCCTTTGGCAGGTGTTTTATTACATTTTGGATTTCCTCTCCTGTTATGGGCTTAATGAGGTCCTTAGCCTGTTGGGACGTGAGTGTTGGTAGGTCAACTGTAGCTAAGTATGAGTTTATGTGCTCTTGTGTGGGTTGAAATGTGGTGTTGTTTTTATTTAAATTGTACAGGGCAGCATAGTAGTTTGCAAATTCATTACAGATGTCTTTAGGTATCAGTTTCTTCTCTCCTATTGGGGTCAGGAGATAGGCTATTTTTTGGTTCGCCCGTTGTTACTGTAGCCTCCTAGCTAAGAGCTTGCTGGCTTTGTTCCCCTGTGTGTATTGCCTCGTTTTTAATCTCTGGAGCATATACCCTGCCTGCTCTAGTGCGTGTTGGTGTAGTTTGTTCGTGAGAATGGAGATTTGCAGTTTCAGGTCAGGGGACGGTGAGATTTGGTTACGGATATTCAGGTGGTGTAGTTCTTTTCTCCATTGAGTGATTTGGGCCGTGGATTGTTTGTGCAAGTATGCTGCTCGTTTTATAAATAACCCTCTAACTACTGATTTGTGTGCAGCCCATATTGTGCTCTGGGGCATTCCCGGGGTGGCATTTTCTGTAAAGTAGGTGTTCAAAGCCTCTTCCACCTCCTTCTTAAATGTAGGGTCGTTTAGCAAGGAAGCATTTAGCCTCCACGGGCTGCGCTGTTTAAAATCGTACTGGTCCCTGACCATCAGTGTAACCGGGGCGTGATCTGTCCAGGTAATCTGGCCTATGTCACAGTTTGTAATTTGATTTAGTCCCTGACCATGTAGTAGAATCCCATCAATCCTCGAGTATGTGTTATGGACATGTGAGAAATGTGTGTATGCCTTCTCAGAGGTGTGGGTTACTCTCCATGTATCGTAATAATGATGGAGACTGAAGAGTTTCTGTATCTGTTTGCACTGCCTGTGGAGTATTCTATACCTTGGGCTGTGTCTTGAAATGCTAGTGTCTAGTTTTGTGTCCCAGACATGGTTAAAGTCCCCACAGACAATGGATATCCCTTCTTGCATTGTGTCTAATTTCCGAAGTAGATGTTTTAGGAACTGACCTTGCTTCATGTTGGGCGAGTAAATACTCGTTATTGTATACGTCATGTTATTAATAGTACATTTTAAGATTATATACCTCCCGTTTTTGTCCATGTCTGTGGAAAGCATGCTGATGGCGGTATATAGTTGTCTCTGATGGCGGTATATAGTTGTCATTTTTATAGTGCGTCTCTTGGAGACAAATGATGTCTGCATCTATGTGTTTGAGCTCTCTATGCAGCTGGTGTCTTTTAGCCGGTAGATTTAACCCTCTGACATTTAGAGAGTAGATTTTCATGGGGGTTTATACCCTATCAGTTTAGTTAGGGTTGTAGCAAATGATGAGTTCCAGCATGGGGGGTTCGCTCGCCCCAGCAGCATCAAGTCGAGCAACCTTCCCCTAAAAGACGGTAAGATTCGGGCTGTCTCGCTCGCTGGGTTAGGGGTAGTTGGGTCTTGAGGGGTACCTTCACACTTTTATGGCCTGCTATATGAAAGACTTGTGTGTTCTTGGGGGGGGTGTGCTCTGTCTGGCCACATCTAGACCAAGGGGGGTCGGGTGGTAAGGTAAGAACAGGGACAACAGGTAAAACAAATTAAACAAATACATTGGGTCTGCCTTATCCAGCATACCTGTGGGGGTGGAAGTGTTAGCTCCCTCCTGGTCGGGTTCACTCCCCGAGTTGACCCATTCAACAGCTTTTAACTTGGTTGTGGCGACACTTGGTATGGTTTTACATTCTGTACGGTGCAACCTATATAACGCTATATACCCTTTTTTATTTTTTTTTCACTTTTACATTTCGGTTAATTTTCAGAGGGTTGCATTATATAACTGTAACTTAAATTTTCAACATGGTTTAACATTTATACGATACCCTTGAGGTTACTCCGGACCTTCCTTTCAACAGTCATTTGGAGGAGTCTTTCTGGATCATAGTCTATGTGGCTCCGGCCTTCATGCAAACGGGTTCCCTCTTCCGGTGAACTTATGGCTGTCATCTTTCCTCCTCTGGTTACCAACACCTTCACCGGGTACCCCCAGCGGTATGGTATTTTGTTGTTCCGAAGCAGTTCTGTAACTTCCTTGAATTCTCTTCTCCTTTTTAATGTGAATGTCAATATGTCCGCAAACACCAGCACGCCTCCATATGGCTCTGGAAGTGTCTTCTTTGTGCGACTTGTCTGAAGCACTACCTCTTTCACATGATAGTAATGCATTTTTATAAGCACGTCTCTTGGAGTGTCTTGGGGTAGAAATCTTGGCGTTGTTGTTCTATGGTAACGGTCCATTAGTAGCTGGTCTTGTGGGATATCAGGTGCCAATGCTTTGAGTAGGCCATATAGGTGAGTTGCCAGCTCTGCTGGTCCTATCTCCTCCCCCACACCGCAGATGCGCAAGTTGTTGCGGCGGGCCCTGCCTTCCATATCCGCTATCTTTATCTCATACATGTGCATTTGGCTATGGAGCCCTGGAATCTCCTCCTCCATTCCTCTCCGAGCCCCCGACAGTTCTGCCATTTTAGTTTCAGTTCCCGCCGTCCTCACCTCCAGTTCTCGTATGTCTTTGTGTAATTCTCCGATAGTTGCTTTGAGGCTGTTCTCTATTTGTGCCAACATTTCTTCTAACAATGTCCGCAGCAGCTCCTTTGTGAGAGGAGCCTCTCTAGCCTGGTGCATGCGGTGTCTTTAATCCGTTCCATCTTGGGCTTCTTCCTGCAATGAAGCTTGTTTCCCCTGCGGCGTCCGAGATGTGAAAAAGGCACTTTTCTCTGCCTTGTCTGCTTACCTTTTGCTTTTAGCTTGAGACATTCTCGATAGGGTAGGTATGTTGCCCCTTATTTTCACGGCTTTGTCGCCAAATTTCTCCTTTGTGGGTTCCGTCGGAGCGGAGCGCTCAGCACATGTGTCCGCTCAGTCTCACCGCAAGGACACGCCCCTATTTAATTATTTTTCAATAGTTATCCATGAAAATAATGTTATAGTTGATTACATGTTTGATGTATCCATTAAATGCACATTTACAGTTTGTTGACAAAACAGAGACTTGTGGAAAATTGGCAATGTATTTTTTTTTATATTTGGATATTTTGAGTTCTGTTTCTGAATCTGTATATATTTGAATTCTGACATTTTCTGATTTGTTTTTCTGTAACAGCAAATTGTTCCAAATTTAATTGACTAATGTCACAATGTGCATCCAAATTATCTTAATTAAATCTTCTAATTCCAATTTTGGGTCAAATTTAGATAATGTAAATCAACCCACAAAAGAGTGTAACAGTGTTAATATTTGTTATAACAAATTGTACTGTAAGATGACAGTCAGAGAGTGATTTGTCTTAATTGTTAAAAGATGCATTTCCACTCTTTGGAAACATTAACAGTCATTTTTCATTACACAAGTTAATGCATCAGTAATTTAATGAAATAAAGTGTATCATTAAATACTATGGCAAATGAATGTCCAAATGCCAGGTGGTGACAGGCTCCCGCCCTGCTCTGTTTGACCAACTAAAAGCAGAGTTGGCTTTGAGCGTGATCTTCTGTACAGCTGGAGAAATATATGGCAGAACGTTCAGCAATATATGAAATTTCTCTCTCTTTATCTAAAGGCTGAGCAGTTACATGCAGGCATTCTGCATAGGCTGATAACTATTAGGGTATTCAATAAAGTGAGAATTGTTGGGAAGACCAAGTGCATATACCATATATACTTGTGTATAAGTCGTAAATTATAAATTAGTATAATTTTAGTCGTAAACTTCATTTTAAAAGGCACAGCGGTACATGGTCAGTGCTAGTTTTGATAGAATTTCGACTCCCGAATGCCGCTCTCCTTTCTGTTCAGGAATTCAAACGGGCAGGGTTACAAGTTTCAGCGGGGATCGCAGGCCTGCATAGCCGACTCAGAGATCCATGACGTCCACGACCATGTACCGCTGCCTGTGTTCAGGAGACAATATTGTGTGAACACATGCTTTTGTATATATGAATGGCGGCCACCCAGGGAATGCTTGTTTGTGGTTAACAGAGAGGGGTGGTCGGTGATTACGAGGTGTTAACAAGGGGGACCACACAGAGACAGTTCGGTAACTTGAGGAGGGGCCGCTCGCCCAGCACGGCACCCCGGCGCCCTAGGCGAATGCCTAGTTCGCCTAACGGTGGCGCCGCCCTGCACACACTGCATCCACTACACAAACACAATGAATCCATTACACACACTTCATCCGCTACACACATGCACACACACTGCAACCACTACACAAACACAATGCATCCAGTACACACACACACTACATCCACTACACACACCGCATCTACTATTCACACATTGCATTCACTACACACACAATGCATCCTTGTGGGCAGACTCAGGGTGGGCACTGTGGGTCTAGCGGAGTAGTAGTATTATCCACGGTATCTCCGCTGGTAGACAGAGTGAAGCAGGTACAAAGTAGGCAAAATCCAGGTAGCGTAGTTACAATCCCTTTCTCCCAAGAACTAGACGACACATAGCTTGGTGGTCAACTGAGGTTTTAATCACAGGTCACAGTACCAGAGAGATAATTACATTACTTACAGGCATAGGGAAAAGTAAAATTTTACATTAAATTCACTAACTTTGGCAATTCACCACATATTTTACCGAATGACCCCTCATTAGATTGCAGGGATCGATCGGTACAATATACCGAAGTACCGGTCTGATCCCTGCAGAAACAACCGAACGTGGCTCGCAATAGACATTTACACGAACTGGGTTTTAGCAGAGAAAACTCACGAATGGTTTTATTTTCCCAAAGGAGAGAGTTTCCCGACTGCTATGGAAGTCCAGCAGTGTTTGGAAATCAAGTAGCAGATTTCGGTTCCAGGCACTCAACGACCAAACACCGCTGAACTCTAACAAAGCAAAGATGGCCGCAGCCACGTGTTCTGTACACGAACGGTGGCCACAGACAGAACACTCATTAAAGGATGGATACAATGTTTCAGTTTTACTAACGAGCGGCACACAACCTTCTGGAGTGGTCTCCCATTCGGTCTTTTGTTCGTTTCACGAACAGGGTTGGAATCCACTGTTCGTGAAACTTGAAACAGCATGTTAGCAGTATTCTTGGGCTGTAACACATGAATGCATAGGAACATTAGGTGAAATCTTTACATGTAGATAAATTTAACAGGGGTTAAGTTTCTCACGAATAGAGACACAATGGAAACAAACATTCGGCATATATATACATAATACTCTGTAAGTGGCTAGGTTTGCCACAGTGGGGCTAGACCTTGAGTTGTTTAAGAAGTCCCAAAATTTGTGATGGCAGCCCTGCTCATATATAGCTTATTTATTTCTTGTATAAAGTGTTATTGAAACAAATAAATTACTATTTCCATATTCTAATAATAATATACTGGCAGCATCCAAACACATTTACTCTGCTTTTAATCCAGCCAGCCCAGAAGGACTATAAATAATAATAATAATAATAATAATAATATTCATTGGAATTTGATGGGCAAGTACAATGTGTGATTATTGCCTCCAAATATCTCATCAAACAGTATATGTAATGTAATCTTTAAGGGATCCCATTATTTGTAGGAGAGGTACAGAGATTAAGATTGCTTAACACTAATTACTGGACACAGCTCAGACAAAACAAGATGAGTTATTTTTCTTATCAAAACTCAGAATTCATGACACATTGTGTGAACCACTTAGTACTGGGAATAAGGAGACATTATTTGATGAAAATCAGTGAGTGATAATATATCATAAAGAATATGATATTATCCATATATTTTAAATTGGCTTCTCAATAAATATTCACATAATAATAATAATAATCTAGTGGATTTGCCTTCAGCCTTCTAGACTATGAAATGGTTATCTCTGCTTTACCTCTTCATTCTGAGGGCTGATCTCAAACGTTTTGAAGACATGGCTGGTTTCTGGACTATAGACCTCCACTGTTTGGTCAATCGCATCCTCCGTTAGGCTGGTCACGATGACCAAAAAGAGTCCAAGGACGACCAACGTTCTCATCCATTGACCCGTATTCATTTGGAGAATTTGTCCTCCACACAGTTTGCTCCTTGCTGGTCCTTCTGCAGAATAATCACCTTGTTACAGGTTAGGACATGAGATCAGAACTCCTGTTTACTTTATGTATTTAAAGAGCACGTGCCAAAATAAGTACAATAAATACAGTAATATCACCGTCTTCACTAAGACGATAAACTACGATAAACTACCTCACATGATGTGAGGTAGAATAGGTTGGATTAAAGAATTAGAGATTTAAAGTGAAGAACTAAAGAAAGGAATTCTTGAATTTGTTCATTTATGTAACCACACATTATCAGTATATGTTATATAAAAGTATAACACAATGATGGCGTATAGCACTGTTACAGATGATATAGCTTTTTTTTTTTAGGTCACACTTTTTGCTGACACTTTTATATTTCATTTTCAGCTAATTTTTGGCACATATTATATTTTGTTTTTTAATCTACATTAACCCCAGTAAAATCTACTGTTGTGCTTAATACACACACTGGCAGATATAACGAGACTGTAAGAGGGAGAGCCACGTTGTCAAATTCCCCACTGTTATCTTACTTCCCTTTTATGATACCTCCATCTTCTGAATTTCCATTATTCGGTTTGTCTTCACTGATCTGGAGTTGGGACTGAAAGACAACAATTTTGTTGAATAACCAGAATCTGATGTATTTTGTCTATTTTTGCACATTTCGGGGTGCAGTGTAAGCGGAGATCTAATGTCCTGTGGGTTGTAATTGTTACTTTAAATTATCCTAAGGTACATTTCCACTCGCCACAAGGCTAGTGCTTATAACCTTTACATGAATAACGTTTGATCCATGTATCCTCCCGCCAGGATGAATCGGAGCGTTTTGCTAATTTAACATATTGACATTTTTATTTTTCCAATATTTGAAATTTTTGTTTTTTCATTTTGTGCAAGTCAGGAATTCCATGTGAATTAAAAGTGACTTTAACATTTTAGATCAATGGTCTATATTTTCAGCTCAGCTATTTTGACCTGAAATTTAACTCTGAAAGCGTTGCTTGAAACCCTCCAAGCACCATAACCACTACATGCTTATTACAGCTAAACACATTATTACAGCTTATTGTATTGTTACAGCTTGGTGTATCATTACAGCCTATTGCATTATTACAGATTATTGTATTATTACAATCGTATTATAACAGTTTATTATATTATTACAGCTTACTGTGCTATAACAGCTAATTGTATTAGTACAGCATATATTCTATCACTGCATGTTATAGCATTATTTGTGATTATTGTAGTATTACAAATCACTGCTTACAAATTTCCCTGACTGTTTAAATCGTTGCTGGTTTTTCGATTTTCAGGATAATTCCCAGTGCCCAAGCTCCACCCACCCTCACACTGACATCATATGGGGAAGTCTAGATTTGTCACTGAGCTGTCCAAGTATTTGTACAGTGTGAGCACACACAGCCTATTGAAACCAGTTTCCTTCACTCGCAGGAGATGTGCTGTGAGTGCTGTGCATTGAGTTGGACATAGAACGGTGCTGGGAAAAGTCTTACTCTCAGCATAGCTCCTAAGATGAAGGAGACTGACACTAATGCAGTGAGTTTGTTTGTGCCTATTAAGTACATGGGGTGGGCTTCCTCAGGTGACATTACCATGTAAGGGGGTCAACTTAAAAGAATATTTGTGGAGGAAGGAATGTTGGAAACTGTTGGCATTGAAACATTTGCAGAGTCTGCTTCCATTACAATAGCCTGTAGTGGTTATGGTGCCTGGAGTGAACCATTAAGCCATCCTCCCTTTCCCAACAATTTATAACATAATTCTCAATCTACTACAATCACATCACACAGTCACAGCAGCCGATTAGCATGCTCATATGGCTATAAGCAGGGCTGGATTAAGAGCCCATTGGGCCTGGTGCTGGCAACCATGATGGTTCTACTTACAGAATCTTATCAACAGAACAGAAAACCCTAAAACAGTTATACCTCTCGAATGTCATGTATCTGGTGGAGGTGGTGCCAGAGGGAAAGTCCCAGGATGAATTATAAGAATACACCTATGCTAATCTCTCATTTTCATTTCTCCATTCCATCCCCCCATCTCCATCCCATCGGTGGGAGGTAGGCCAGGGATACGAAATACATCACAAGCACCACCCAAAGGAGCTGACCCACTCGGAAAAAGGGATACATGCACACTATGCTGCCTGCCAATCACACAAGCTGGCCAACTAAGGGCAGACTAGGCAGGCAGCACTGTTCCAGAGCCCTGATCTTGGCGCAAACATATCTAATGATGTGCTAGTTATACTCTTTCTGGGGACAGTTCTGTGATGTCCCCCGGCACTCACTTGTCCATTCCTTCTGTAACGGACCATTTTGCACACAAGAGGTTAAAAACCATTTAGGCGATATTCCCCTTTTCAGATGCACAGACAGCTACTGCAATCACCAATCTCCCGAACTGCAAACACATGAATTCACCAATCTCCCGAACTGGAACCAGGGGAATGCTCCAAACTCCCGAACAGGAAACACACGAATGCTGTAAACAGCCGAACAGGAAAAACCATACGAACAGTTTACACTGGCAGTCGCACTGTAACAGCATACAATCCAATTCCCCCCAAGAACGAGACGACACTTCGTTTGAGGGTCAAGCAGAACTGATTTACTGGGGCTACCTGCCCGGCTTCTATGCAGGTCTCCCACCTGGTGGACACTCCTCTAGGGGACCAGATAGAAGACTGGGAAACATATTGGACACTGACCAATCACAAGCTTACAATCCCACAATGCATCACAATCCCTCCTCTCTGTCCTGAAGATAATTGGGAAGTAATCCAATTATCTCCAAGGACAGAGGCAAAACTCCATTAAGCACATGGCAGACAAAGGACAATAAAAGACATAAAATTTCATACGGTTACATTTATCACATAGAACATACACATTCTACCTATCCCCAGATAGCTTAGATCTGAACATTATTACCGAATGGCGCTCAGATCACATACATACAGTTCAATCGCCATGGAGCCAAAGTCTTTTATACAGTCTTTCAGTATACGGCTGGGCTCCATGGCATAGCTATCTGGGGTAGTATGGTTTAAACAGTAAAGTACCAAATGGACCGGTGTTCGGATAATTGACTGCAGGTAGGAGAAGGGAGGTCTGCGGCTCAGTGGTGTTCGTGACTTTAACAGTCTGCAGAAAGGCACGAACCAGCCTTTCTGCAGGGAAAAAGAACCGTGTTAAACATGGGGCCATAGTCCAGCGGCAGGAGACGGGGGACCAGGCTCCTCCAGTGGCGAGGTTGGTTCTGCCACACCTTCCCTTCTTACTAGCCGGCAGAAGCTCCTGGTATATAGTCTGTGTGGCAGAACCACTGCTTACTCGTGTGTTTTTTACTTGTATTGTGTGTCTCCCCTTTGTATTTTGCATTTTGTGCCCTGTCTTGCCGTGTCTTGCCAATAGCCATTCATCTCCCGAACGAGGACTACCCCGGTGACCCATTAGAATGTTCACCCCAATTAATTAGAATGTTCACACCAGTGACATAAGTGTGAAACTGCAAGGGAAGTAATTAATGAGTGCTCCCCTGGGTGGCCACTATTTCGTATAGACTAACACCAATCAGCATTCGGGAGCAATTGTATCCTGAAAGGAGACGCTTCCCTTGCCTGGTGTTCGCACAGGAGCCTCAAGAACAGCAAGAGCATTTGCATAGTGCACAAAGTCAGCTTTACCTTAACTAGTGTTTAGTCAGCCAGTCCACACAAGGTTTGTTCCCCTACATCCCTCCTAAGTCCCTGTACTTTATTCCCCCTGCACAAAGCAAGAGTATGTGAAAAGTAGTAAAAAAAAACATTTGTTCCATGGTTTAAAATCCAGGTTTTAAGAAAGAGAGACTTATCAAAAAATAGTCCATAGATAAAATAGTCCATATATTTACGCTTAGCTCTCTATGAGCTCATACTGTGCAGCCCGTGGATAGAACAAAATCAGACAGTGAGTCATGGCCCCCAAACTGTGACTGTCCCGACAAAATCATGACTGTTTGGGGCCTGTATATTTTATATTGATTGGTTTCTGTAATACCCTTTCCATACCCTTTCCATATTTGTGATATTTTATAAAGTGTGATATATGAAAGTATACCATCATATAATTATACAATTCTTACAATTTTCTAAATTACTACACTGCAAATATCATGAACACATAGAGACATGCTTATAGCGATGTCATGTTTCCATAGCAACCACAGTATGGGAGGAGAACAGGGGACATGCCGAGGCATTGACTGACAGGTGGGAGAAAAACCTATTACTACACTTGTTTTTTCTCCTTATCTATACATTTACTAGCAAAACTGCCTGCACAATATGTAGACAAATTTTTATGATCAATCTAATGAGCACGACAGGCGCCCTTTAAACCTTGCAAAGCTCCAGCATGGAAGAGTTCCTTTCTACTTTCTACAAGAAGTCTGAAGACTGATAGAAAGGGGTACAGCCCGCACTTACCCAGCTGTACCCCTTTCTTTGTGAAAGGAACACTAGAACCATGCAAGAGGCTTAAGGCCACAATTGTGATCGTAGCAAAACTAGTAGTTCTTGTCTCTTGCTCTGTAAATGAACTTTTATCACACATAGGAGGCCGCTGCAGGTTCTGGCAGGCAATTAACAGAGTAGGAGACATTAAGTTATAAATTAAACACACTGAGTAATAAGGGAAGTTTAAAAATATACCCTGTTTGTCTGAAAGTGTTACACAGGAAGACTGTGTAATCTACTTACCGGGAGACATGGCCAGAGCTGCAAAAACAAAGTGATTTTACCGCTAAGTGGAAGAGAATTGAGCAATGAGACTGCATATCGATGTCAAGACGGAGATTTTGAGACAGTAAAGGAGCCACATCTAAAATTGTTCTTAAAAGTTTACCGAGATTGGAATCCTCACGGAGGCCTCCCAAATACCTGGAATGGGAGAATTTACTGCTAAGTATAACACAACACAAATCTATCCCGTTAGTCGAGAATGACGTTTTATTTCCAATACCTTACTTCGAACCCATCAATAAAACAAACAAACTCTACATCTGCATTCACAGTATTTATTTGATTATTGATCAGATTCATGTTTTCTGCCAAGATTTAAAAAAAATGCCAACGTAGACCAGTTTGTCATGTGTTAATCACTTAGAAATCGCAAAATACAGCTTAAACAAGACCCACTCTTCAAAGCAACAGGAGGAAAGTCACTGGCACTGTCCTGGCTTTCATCTCCTTTATTGTCTTCTTTGGCCATTCCACTGTCACCACCACCGGCCGATTCCTCTTCGTAGAGCTAATTAAGGGAGGACAAGACGTTTAGTGAATTATCGCTCTCTTGTTTTTTAAGCTTTTTGTTGTAGTCTTATAATCACTACAGTAAGAGTACGTTATAACAGAATGATTATACCCCCTTATCATTTACCAGTCAGCCCACACTGGACACATCAAAGTATCACATTATATATTTGTGTTTTAGTTAATTACTTCTCCCAAACTCAAAAAAGTCAATTCAGAAATTTCAAGGAATATCATTTACATCAGTTTAGAAAAATCTATCTGTCTGTCCGTCAGTCCGTCCGTCTATCTATCTTAGTCAATCTATCTATCTATCTATCTATCTATCTATCTATCTGTCTGTCTGTCTATCTATCTATCTATCTATCTATCTATCTATCTATCTATCTATCTATCTATCTGTCTGTCTGTCTGTCTGTTTATCTGTCTATCTGTCTTTCTGTCTGATTGTCTGTCTATTATTATTATTACTGGTATTTATATAGCGCCAGCATATTCCGTAGCTCTTTACAATATTATCAGAGGGGGGGATTTAACTATAAATGAGACAATTACAAAAACATACGGGAATAATAGGTTGATGAGGGCCCTGCTCAAACGAGCTTACAGGTGGGGCGTTAAACCCAAGAGGACAGGAGGTAGCAATCAAACAAGGTGGGAGTGAGGCAGAGCTGGAGGAGAGAGCAGAGTGCTGCCCTTTAGGAGAGAGAAAGAGACAGGTATGTGAGGTAGAGGTGACTCTGGGAGGCCATAAACTTTCCTAAAGAGATGGGTCTATCATCTATTATTGTTAGTTTTTGCATTTATATAGCACCAACGTATTCTGCAGCGCTTTACAATATTATAAAGAGGAAATTTAACAATAAATGAGGCAATTACAAAATGTTACAGGTACAATAGGTTGATGAGGACCTTGTTCAAACGAGTTTACTATCTATCTCTCTATCTATCTATCTGTCTGTCTGTCTATCTATCTATCTGTCTGTCTGTCTATCTATGTATTATCTCTCTCTCTATCTATCTATCTATCTATCTATCTATCGATCTATCTATCTTTCTATCTATCTGTCTGTCTATCTATCTATCTATCTGTCTGTCTGTCTATCTATGTATTATCTCTCTATCTATCTATCTATCTATCTATCTGTCTGTCTGTCTGTCTATCTATGTATTATCTCTCTATCTATCTATCTATCTATCTATCTATCTATCTATCTATCGATCTATCTATCTATCTGTCTGTCTATCTATCTGTCTGTCTGTCTGTCTATCTATCTATCTATCTATCTATCTATCGATCTATCTATCTTTCTATCTATCTGTCTGTCTATCTATCTATCTATCTATCGATCTATCTTTCTATCTATCTGTCTGTCTATCTATCTGTCTGTCTGTCTGTCTATCTATCGATCTATCTATCTATCTATCTGTCTGTCTATCTATCTATTTCCCTTTCTACCCATCCATTCATCCTCTAGTGCTTTTACCTGTTTGCTTTTGTCGCTGTGATCGTTCAGTGTGTCGTTATTCTGGGATGAATTATGAATTGTTTTTATCTCTGTAATGGGTTCATCGTCCTGTGAAGGCACCGATATTGAGGCGGTCATTTGAAGACAGAAAAAGAGCCACAAAACAACTATCTGCATTTTGTCTTCTTTCCCGAGCTCCGGCTAGCGCTATGTAGACGAGAACACAAATCTAAAATATTATTAATCATTTAAATGTTTATAGTTTGTATTAAGGAAGTCATGGCAGATACCTTAAGGGCAATTGGCACATAATTAATATGGAAAGCAGATCTGTCAATATCCTTTTTTTTAAAACTTGTTTGTAATGCAACCTGAGAGCTACAAATTCTTTGTGAGTTGATACAATGCATTTCAATGTAAGTTTGTTTTCCCTTTAATAAACTTATCATTGGGAGAAGAAAAAGCCACTGATTAGAGTGATGGGTTTATGAATACATGGGAGGCTAGAGTAACAAACACAGCCCGGAACAAAACTGCCTGGGGGAAGGACCACCACAAATGGTAAAACGAACCTGGTGACCACATAGTCATTAACATAAGTCAGTGGTAAATTTGCCCACGTGGTGAGTTAGGATCGGGTTGGTGTAAAACCTAAATATCATCTTCTAACATGTTCTTGAAAGTTTGCCGAGATGTTAATCCTCGTGGCAGCTTCCCAAATACCCTCTGCTTATGTCCTGGAATGGGAGAATTTTACTGCCAAATATAAAACAACTCAAATCCAACCAGTCAGTATATTTCTGTTGATGACAGTATTATATTTGACATCTAAGGTCGGGAATTACTTTTTATTTTCAATACCGTATTTTGAACCCATCAATAAAACAAACAAATTCTACATCTGCATTGAGAGTATTTATTTTATTATCGATCAGATTTTACAGGATGTTACTGTCAAAAATGCCAGGAATGACCATATTGTCATATTGTTATCCATGTAGAAACTTGAACATACAAGCTACACAAGAGCCAGGCATGTTACTAATTGACTGATGGCTGCCGCCACTGTCCTGGCTTTCATCTCCTTTATTGTCTTCTCTGGCCATTCCACTGTCAACACCACCGGCCGATTCCTCTTCGTAGAGCTAATTAAGGAAGGACAAGACGTTTAGTGAATTATCGCTCTCTTGTTTTTCAATCTTTTTGTTGTAGTCTTATAATAACTACAGTAAGAGTACTTTATAACAGAGTGATTATACCCGTTTATCATTTACCAGTAAGCCCACTCTGGACACATCAAAGTATCACATCAAATCTTGTGTTTTAGTTAATTACTTCTCCAAAACTCAAAAAAAATCAGTTCAGAAATTTCAAGGAATATCATTCACATCAGTTTAGAAAAATCTATCTTTTTCAGCCCACTCTGGACAAATCAAAGCACCATGTTAAATATTTGTGTTTTAATTAGTTACTTTTCCTAAACTCAATAAATTTCAGTAGCAATTTCAAGGAATATTATTCACATCATTTAGAAAAATCTATCCATCCATCCATCCATCCATTCATCCTCTAGTGCTTTTACCTGTTTGCTTTTGCCGCTGTGATCGTTCAGTGTGTCGTTATTCTGGGATGAATTATGAATTGTTTTTATCTCTGTAATGGGTTCATCGTCCTGTGAAGGCACCGATATTGAGGCGGTCATTTGGAGACAGAAAAAGAGCCACAAAACAACTATCTGCATTTTGTCTTCTTTCCCGAGCTCCGGCTAGCGCTATGTAGAGGAGAACACAAATCTAAAATATTATTAATCATTTAAATGTTTATAGTTTGTATTAAGGAAGTCATGGCAGATACCTTAAGGGCAATTGGCACAGAATTAATATGGAAAGCAGATCTGTCAATATCCTTTTTATTTTTTTTACTTATTTTAATGTGATTACATATGCAAAAGGATGCACACCAAACTAAATGATCAAATACAAAAACAATCTTTATTGCATAAAGAAACAGTATTCCAATTTACAATAGCCAATACCACACTAAAAAACTGTACAAAGGAAAGTGACCAAGGCTAGCTAAAATAAACAATTCTGATAATCTCAGCAGTAACTAACATGGAGCCTATGAGAGCAGGACACGTGACAAGCTACCCCCCAATGTTTTGGCACCCAGGAATGCGCCTTTCCCCACCAAAGAATGCGTCGCTGTCCTTAGAGAAAGGCACACTCCTGGGTGCCGAAGTGTTGGGGGGCTTGTTTTTTACATGTGTCCTGCTCTCATAGGCTCTCTGAGATTAACTCACGTGCCATGAGTTGCTGACCCCTGTTTTAGGAAGGCACCCTCTGTATGTTTGTTTTACATGACAAATACTCTGTATGTACTGCTGTCTTTTTTAATGTGACTCGTAAAATAACTGTAAAAATATACTTTTTGTAATTCAACCTGAGAGCTACAAACTCTTTGTGAGTTGATACGATGAATTTATATAGAAGTTTATTTTCCTTTTTATGTCAATCTTTCTTTTATTGAGGCATATAGAGTTGCATGGGAACAGAAGAAAGAAGGGGAGACAGTTAAGATACATTCCAAATGGGGGTATAACAATGTTGTAGATAATTTACTGCAAACCAATTAGTTTGAATGACTATCTGTTCCTGTCCAAATTAAAGATAATAAAGTTGCGTGCACGCAGAAGTAAATTCACACTGAGACACAAAGTTCAGGTTAATGAAAGAACTTCGGAGAAGTTTAATGGCTTCTGACAGAAAATGGGTGCGCAGACCCTTTTAAAGGCATTATTACATCATTGAAGAAAATCAAGATATAGACAAATAGACATTGTTAATTGGCTTAGGTGCTAAGATGTTAGTAAAATGCCCTCCCCATTCTTAGGTCACTATCCACGTCATGATTATCTCCTCCAGGTTTTAGCGCCATTTTGCTAACATGAGGAGCTCACTCGACGGGAGGGGCCTTTTGGCAGCTATCCATTTAGAGTGGAGCTGGCACTGTTAATTTCTCAAGGTTAGGTTTCAAGGCTTTTAGTAAATACACATTTTATCAAAGCTATTTCTTGCTGACATGAAAATTCTATGTTCTATAGACAAAGCTTTCTTGTAAAACTATGGGGGCCTCTTAGAGGTATAGCAAGAGGATTTAAAGGGGCCTTACAGATTTATAGAGGCCTAATAATTCTACAACAACAATACAGTTGATATCATCTCCGTGAAGCGTCTGCCTCTTTTTTTTTTTTTTAAGAATAAGTAGATTGTTAACACATCCATAACTGTAAGGTACAATTGTCAAGGTAATACTTAAGCTGCTCTAGTAACAGTATAGGTAGTGTGGGTACAATATGCTAGATAATTAAACAGGCTAGTGTGTTACATTAGTTAGTAGTAGTGTTTATATAATGTACATAGACTGCTATCCAAGAAGTGCTATATTCTTGTGTTCGAGCCGCTGATTACTATCTTATGACTTTTCGTGTGACTATACAGGCTAGTGACTTCAGACTGAAACTTGCTAGGCAGATGTGTCTGTGAGTAAACAGTCTAGTTAGACATTGAGTCTTGCATGCATTGAGAACATTATACCACTGGGTTCTGGGCCTAGGAATAGTAAACTACGCAACCGATTAGGTCAAAATTATAAGCAACTAAATAAACAAAGCTTAGCTAGTACTTCCTCAACATTAAATGGGGAGTCTCTTATCAGGCATGACCCTTCGCTCGGTGTCTTCAGTGAGTTACCAGGAGCTTTGGGTGTGGTTTTGGGTGCCCGGTCATCCGATCCCCAGTAGTGGCAGAGGTGATACAAGTGTTTTTGTATTTGATCATTTAGGGGAGTCCCAACGATTATCTACTGCAGTGTGCCATTTCATGGCTCTCTTCCAGCTCCTGGTCTGTAGAAGGGTAAGTATCACTAGTCCAGTGTCCCTGGTGTTCATGTGGATCAAGTCCGTCCCCTGCCTTAGGTTTGTGGAGGGTCGTGGGTGACTGCGGTCCTGGCGGGTGATCTCCAGCTTGAGTGGCTGTTGCAGGGAGGCAGTGCCTCGAGGTGTTTTCAGCCCGGAAGGGTAAGCAGCTTGGTAGGTAGTTGGCTGTTTGCGGTGATTGTTGGGTTCAACCGATGGGCAACAGGTGATTGTCCTCCAGCCCCAGGCTGTTGTGATAGCCGACACCCTCTGTCCACGGACTCGGTACCTACATACAGCCCAGTCCTGGCCCTCCAAGGGGCAACTGGAAAATCGCGGTAACATCCGCCGCCTGCGGCTTGCGTTCTTTCCCCTGTGTGGTCGATGTCTTGAGGCAATGCCTCTGTTGGCTATCAGCCCGGGCAGGCAGCCGTTGCTGCGATGAGGCGTTATGATAAGTATATTGCCCGGAGGGGTATCTCCTGCCTCCCATTCCGTACTCTGGTTGGGTTGGTCGGCAGTGGCACGGGTCTGTAGTTTGTCCCAAAATGCCTGGAACAATGCATCCAGTCTGGATTCTAGAGTGTCTGGGATTGGCCCTCGTGCCTGTGCGGGAGTTTGTGGTGCTTGTGGTTGGGTCTCCGACATTTTGTGAGGTCGCAGTACCTTGAGGCGTCTGCTGTGTTCAGTCAGTTGGGGAAATGGTTGATGCCTCAGTCCGTTCTCCCAGTGGGGACCGTGATAACCCCCACCGGTCTAGAGGAGGGGGGTAGGAGACCAGTGGAGTCGCTTGGTATGTCTGGTGTCGGGGTGAGCCGCTGTCTCTCCCTGGCTCCAACTTTAGTATGCTGCACTCAGCGTTTCGTCCTCCCGCCCCCGACGGGTTTCAGAGGGGTGTCCTTCGGTTCCGTGGCACACTCCCAACATGGGTAGCGCAACCCAGTGAGTCTGTGGGCTATGTAGCCACTGATTTTATCCCGAATTCAGCCCGTCAGACGAGAGCTCGTGTTGCCCACGTCTTTATTGCTTGGCAGTCAGACTCCGCCCCCCTTTATTTATAGGGTCTTAAGTGTCGTTTTAAGCATTAAGCATTTCCTGAGTCCAAGTTAGCCAGTTTTAATATAGGATATCTAATATGACACCTATAATCTTGAACCTTGGAATCAAAGTAAATTCTTTCACAATATATGCATCTGCAATGGTAGTGTGTCTGTGTGTGTGCTGGGGATAAAATGTGTCTGTGTGTGTGCTGTGGATAAAATGTGTCTGTGTGTGCTGGGGATAAAATGTGTCTGTGTGTGCTGGAGATAAAGTGTCTGTGTGTGTGTACGGTGGGCAAAGTGTGTGTCTATGTATGTGGGTTAAGTGTGTCTGTGTGTGCTGGGGGTGCAATGTGTGTATGTGTGTTGGGGATGTAGTGTGTCTGTGTGTGCTGGGGATAAAATGTGTCTGTGTGTGTGCTGGGGATAAAATATGTCTGTGTGTGCTGGGGATAAAATGTGTCTGTGTGTGCTGGGGATAAAGTGTCTGTGTGTGTACGGTGGGCAAAGTGTGTGTCTATGCATGTGGGTGAAGTGTGTCTGTGTGTGCTGTGGGTGCAATGTGTGTTTGTGTGTTGGGGATGTAGTGTGTCTGTGTGTGCTCGGGATAAAATGTGTCTGTGTGTGTGCTGGGGATGAAGTGTCTGTGTGTGTACGGTGGGCAAAGTATGTGTCTATAGTGAATATAAAAATGATTAAGGTTAAAAGGTTTAAAACTTAGGTGCTCCAATCACCAATGTGAGTCACTTCCTCACATAAAATTAAATAATACAATATACCAAAATAATGTGAATGGTGAGAGCACACTATACAACTTTACCCTTATTTAACATGGAATTAAACAACCACTCTTGTAGATCTAAAAACAAGAATAAAAAATATATAGGGTAATAATGTAGCAACTAAGTATGATAAGAACTGTGGATGGTTAAACTCACATGGTCATGAGCCACTTATAAAAACTGGCCCAGACTAGCAGCATATCAGATCAACGTATGTATAATCAAACTCCAAGCTGGATCCCCTCTGTGGTCCTTAGTCTTTATTGCTTCAAATACTTCAGGATGCAGGAAGTGATGAAACAAAAACTTATTTATTGGACACACTATAGGTAGCTGGACATAAATAAATAAAACATACACTCAATCTTAAAAAGTCCTCTTGGGTGTCCTGCATCCTGCATCCTGAAGTATTTGAAGCAATAAGGACACACACCACAAAATAAAGCTGTTAAAAGAATCATTATACTACAATAAGGAACATGTAAAAATAAGACAAACTAAATTAGATTTCGGTAACTTTTCTGCTCATTTGAACCAGTTATGTAAAAACAGTGATGCAGAGACACCTTCCAGTAAAGTCTGATAATATTTATTACATGCTACACATTACTTTACCACGCTGCTTGCTTTTATTCTAAATAAATCCAGAATATAGAAAACATTCACTTTCTCCTGGAGCTCAATGTCATATATTTAATCAATTGCATAAAAGACAAAAAGAGTGAAAAATAATCAAACTCTATTGTAACAACGAGTAGAACATTAAACGTAATAAACTTGGCATTGATTTGAAGGAGAGAATTTATTTTAATGAAGACAAAGTGATCGAAGATTTTCTATCGTTTAGCAGATATTCCAATATATTCTTTGTCTATATTCCAACACCATTAGTTGGCATTGCTAATCTTGTGTTGTGTTGCAGCAATTTTTCGGACAACATGAAATTTGATCCACAACTTCTAAAATAAAATGTATTTTTATGTTACAAACCATTATACAAGAAGAAAAAACTCACAGGCACTCCAACTTCAAGCCGCAGGCAGATTTATTATGACTGAATGCAACGCAACGTTTCGACCGGAAAGGTCTTTTTCAAGCTTGAAAAGCTTGAAAAAGACCTTTCCGGTCGAAACGTTGCGTTGCATTCAGTCATAATAAATCTGCCTGCGGCTTGAAGTTGGAGTGCCTGTGAGTTTTTTCTTCTTGGATTATTGTACTGGGATTGCTGGTCCTGCTCTGGAGCACCCTTGGCCGTTGGGATTGGGTGCGGTTCTCATCACTTACTCTGCACAAACCATTATACAACATTAATATGAAGCCACTCATTTTAATCTCTTTTTAATTATTTTTAATTGGTCATTTAAATGTCAAAAAAGCTTTTTCAATTATGCCACGACAATGGGGACAATGGGGATTGAATGGTTATTTAGGTAACAATTTGAAAATGCAAGACAAACAACTGACAGACACCCCAGTAGTAATATCATGATGTAGATTTGTATTGTAATTTTTTTCATCTTCTTTAATGTCTTCCCTTCCATTCTCTGAAATCCAATCACTCTGTCCATCTTGGCTGACCTGGTTTGGAGATTAGAAGAAGGTTGGTCTTTTTGCGCTGTTCTCATTTTTACAGTAATACAATTTTATCCCTGTGCCAGCCCACTCGGGAATAATTACATTAAGTCTTTAATGTTTCTCTAACTAATATACTAAAATTATTTATTCAAATCTGGTTATACGGTCAGGGCCAGGTTTACATTTCAATTGCCGTATGCACAGAATTCTCAGGAGCACCAACTTACTGCTCCCCTCCCAAATTTAATTTCTCCGTATCTTGCCCCAGCATTGGAAAATTGCACAAGAAAGTTATCAAGCACACCCGCAGCTGCCTATAAATGTGTTTCTTTGTCTGTGGAACCCCTTCGCATTTACCTGTTTGTTTTTTCTGATGTGATCGTTGAATGAGTTGGTTTTCTTCACTGAGTTATAAATTGGTTTTATCTTTGTATTGGGCTTATCTTCCTTTAACCCCTTAAGGACCAAACTTCTGGAATAAAAGGGAATCATGACATGTCACACATGTCATGTGTCCTTAAGGGGTTAAAGGGGTCAATACTGAGACAGTCATTTGGAGACAGTAATTCATCGACAAAACAAAGATCTGCATTTTTCCTCTATTCCAAGTTCTGGCTGGGACCACGGGGACGAGAACACCATATAGGAATTATGAGACTATTTTAAGCTAATCGCTGTGTGCACTGATTACTGGTCTTAAAGGACAATTTCTATTTACAGTTTGTATTAACAAAATCATCGCAAATAGCGTCAAGCGATATAAAGCAGAGTTATCTCCAGGTCAAGAAGTCTCTCAGCTAACATTCATTTTTACAAATTTAGCCCAAACTTATCCTATGATCCCCTGCCCCACACATATTATATAACAGTATCGAGGAATACAAATTGGTAAATAATGGTATTCAGTTTTAAATAAGAGGATTTTTCTGTGTTAGGTAATTCTGCAGAGCACATTTCCAGTCAGTAACTCCATAATCTGACCCTGCCGGATATTTGTGTGTGTTTAGTTTTATACCAAAAACATTTTATATTTGCTATGAGAATTAAATGAAGAATGACTAATCCTTATGTTTAATTAGTTAAGCTTCAATACAAAGAGTCTGATGTGGATTCTGACTGAAATGTTAGGTTCTTTATTGCTAATTGTGGCTAAATCTATAATACATTTTGTATTCAGCAGACATGTCCGGCAGTCTTGGCGGATGGATAAGATGGAACATGCATTTGTAGCAACGTTTCATCGAGGTGATGACGTATGGAGTCTGAGTTAGTGCATGGGTGGTCAGAAAGAGAGATGATTGAAGTTAAACTTAAGAAAGGGACAGTCCAACTCTGTGGTGACCTATTTAATAACAAACTTTACAAGGGTCAATTGGTCATCCATTCAGACTGGAGGAATTGAAATTTCACCTACTGCAAAATAAATGGTTCTTTGCAGTAAGAAAGAGATGTAGCTTGCAGTCTCTCAGCCACTTAGGAGAGTCTTCAATATATTAAGGTGTTTACCCTCTTATAGTTCACCTTTTGGGCATCCAATATACACTATATGGACAAACTGCTTGATGGGTTGAGGTTAGGGCTCTGTGCGGGCCAGTCAAGTTCTTCCTCACCAAACTAATCCAACCATGTTTTTATGGACCTTGCTTTGTGCACTGGGCCACAGTCATGCTGGAATAGAAAAGGGCCTTCCCCAAACTTTCCCAACAACATTGGAAGCATAGCATTCTCTAAACTGTCTTGGTGTGCTGAATTATTAAGATTTCCCTTCATTGGAAGTAAGGGGTCTAGCTCAACCCCTGAAAACCAGCCCCATATAATTTTCCTTCCTCAACCAAACTTTACAGTTGACACAATACAGTCAGGCAGGTTGTACTCCTGGCACCTACCAAACCCAGCCTTGCCCATTATGCCACTCGACCCAAAGCTTGGCATTGTACTTGGTAATGTGAGGCTTCCATGGAGCTGCTCGACCCTGAACCCATTCTATTAAGCTTCTGCCGTACAGTTGTTGTGCTCATATTAATGCCAGTGAAAGCTTGGGACTCTTCAGCTAGAGCGTTGGCAACTTTTACTTACCATGGGCCTCAGCACTCGGTGACCCCACTCACTGAGCTCCAAAATGCTTCCCCTTTCCAATAATAACATATGCAGTTGACCGTGGAATATAAAGCAGGGATGACATTTTATGAACTAACTTATTGCAAAGATGGCATCCTATCACAGTACCATGCTTGAATTCACGGAGCTCTTCAGAACAATCCCCCTTTTTTTTAAATAAATGTTTGTAAATACAGATTGCATGGCTAGGTGTTTGATTTAATACACCTGTAGCAACGGGTCTGGTTAAAACACCAGAATTAAATAATTAAGAGTTGTGTCCCAATACTTTTGTCCATATAGTGTAGGTTTAAAAGACTGGCAATCTCCAGGCACTAATAATAGTAATGAAGAGACAATGTGTTTTTTTTGTAAATGACAAATGGCATTGTGGTACATTTTGTTTCCTATGGAGCACTTGCGTTGTGTGCCCTGGTCAGAACCTTTTACACAACACCTCCTCGCCCCCAGCAAAAAAGCAATAAAAAACTGGCTTTAGTAAATCAAACTGTATGAGTTTAATGAGTTAAAACAGAGATATATCTCCATGTTATGGGTAGGCAGGTAGAGTCAGTTTTAAAAACAATAACAGGCCTTGTTGACCCCTCTACAAACATAAAGCTTAGGGTTGTGACCATATAGCTCTATTTTGGTCAAAGTGTTGTCAGTCATATTGTAACCAGCTTTTTTGTGGCATTGGCTCAGTAAAGGCTTTGTACTGACAAGTCAACCATGCAGCTCATTTTTATTCAAGCATTGTCATTTTGAAACAACCACACACAGGCCCGGACTGGCCATCGGGCACACCGGGCAAATGCCCGGTGGGCCGCGGTGGCCGTGGGGCCGAGGCCGGCAGGGGAGGTCCCAGGATCTCCCCTGCCGGTCTATGCAGGGCCGGCACTCTCCCAGCGCCGGCCCCGCTGTTTGCCACGACGGGCCGGTGGGGAGATCAAAGCTCTCTCTCACCGGCCCACATGCGGCCGCCGGCGGGGAGGAAGGGAGCCAGCCAGCCAGGCTGGAGAGAGGACCCGGCGGAGCTCTAATTTGCAGCTCCGCCGGGCTCCTCTCGCGAGATCCGGCGCGTTGCCATGGCAACGACCGGATCTCGCGAGAGGAGCCCGGCGGAGAAGGACCACCAGGGAACCCCGCCACCCCGCCTGCCAGGTGCCAGCGTGCCGGTCCCCCCCCCATCTCCCAGGCTAAAGGTAAGAAGGAATAATGACTGTTTTTAAAAAAAAAATTTTTTATATAACCCCCCCCACACACACAATAACATTTATACAGCACTCTCACACCCATCACACACAGCACTCTCACACCCATCACACACAGCACTCTCTCACACATTACACACAGCACTCTCACACCCATCACACACAGCACTCTCACACCCATCACACACAGCACTCTCTCACACATTACACACAGCACTCTCACACCCATCACACACAGCACTCTCACACCCATCACACACAGCACTCTCACACCCATCACACACAGCACTCACTCTCACCCATCACACACAGCACTCTCTCACCCATCACACACAGCACTCTCTCACACATTACACACAGCACTCTCTCACACAGCACTCTCACCCATCACACACAGCACTCTCTCACACATTACACACAGCACTCTCTCACCCATCACACACAGCACTCTCACGCACAGCACTCTCACACCCATCACACACAGCACTCTCTCACACAACACTCTCACACCCATCACACTCTCAGCACTCTCACAGCACTCTCACACACACAGCACTTTCACACACACAGCACTCTCTCACAGCACCCTCACACCCATCACACTCACAGCACTCTCACAGAGCACTCTCTCACAGAGCACTCTCTCACACAGCACGCTCACACCGCACTCTCACACGGCACTCTCACACCCATCACTCACACCGCACCCCTCACACACACACCGCACCCTCACATACACACAGAACCCCCCCAACACACTGCACCACACACATACTTTCAAATATATATATATATATATATATATACACACACTACACTCTTAAAGGACCACTCTAGCCACCCAGACCACTTCAGCTTAATGAAGTGGTCTTGGTGCCAGGTCCTTCTAGGGTTAACCCATTGTTTTATAAACATAGCAGTTTCAGAGAAACTGCTATGTTTATCAATGGGTTAAGCCTTCCCCCAAAGCCTCTAGCAGCTGTCTCATTGACAGCCGCTAGAGGCGCTTGCGTGCTTTTCACTGTGAAAATCACAGTGAGAGCACGCAAGCGTCCATAGGAAAGCATTATAAATGCTTTTTCTATGCGACCGGCTGAATGCGCGCAGCTCTTGCCGCGCGTGCGCATTCAGCCGACGGGGCGGATCGGAGGAGGAGAGCTCCCCGCCCGGCGCTGGAAAAAGGTAAGTTTTAACCCCTTTCCAGAGCCGGGCGGGAGGGGGTCCCTGAGCCACATATGCATCACATTACACCACAAACACAACACGACTAAAACCGACCTTATTACACAATACCACACCACGACCAGCTCACTCTACACACACGCAATACCACAAGCAGGCTCCAAACACATGCACAATACTCTTTCCTGGCCTTTTGTCTCCTGGTATCCATTTATAGAGACACCAGAGACAAGTTGCAAGGAAACACAGTGCAAGCATGTTATTAAATTTGCTTGCACTGTGCAGAACAAATACAGGACTTTTTTCTCATGCTAGAGCTCTTCAGCAGAGCTCTGCGCATGGTCTGCCCTGGAAGAGCATTGAACCAACATGCTCACTTTGAGAGGAGGCGTGTTTGTCATTGGTGATGACAAAACACACCTCCTCTGCCCCGCCCCCTTTTTAGTGGGCCGCTGTGTTAAAAAAATGCCCGGGCCGAATTTTTCTCCCAGTCCGGCCCTGACCACACAGTCTTTTTTCAGAGTAGCCTGCATTTCTCCTCAAGTTACCTGTGGGTTTTTCTTTGTATCCTGAATTATTCTGGCAGTTGTGGCTGAAGTCTTGCTTGGTCTACCTGACTTTTGCTTGGTATCAAGTTTCAAAGTTTCTTCTGGCCAGGGATCAGCCAGGAGGTACGTAGGTATTGCACCACCTGCGATACCTGCCAAAGGGTAGGGAAAAGGGGAAACCGGAGGAAGGAAAAGGGGAGACCGGACGAAACTACACCCCCTTCCCATAATTGAGGAACCCTTTAGCCGAATAGCGGTAGACTTGATAGGCCCCCTCAAGAAAGCTAGCCCGTCAGGCAAAAGGTACATTTTAACGGTAGTAGACTATGCTACTAGATATCCAGAGGCAGTGGCTCTGACCAACATTCACGCTGAAACGGTTGTGGATGCCCTCATGCAGATATTCTCCCGGTTGGGATTACCCAGGGAGATTATCTCGGATCAGGGTACCCAATTTACCGCAGAATTCACCCAACACCTCTGGAGGATCTGTGGCATTAAGCCTATTATCAGTGCCCCTTACCACCTCCAGACTAATGGGCTCTGCGAACGGTTTAATGGTACATTGAAACAAATGCTCCGAACCTTCGCAGAGACCCACAAGGACTGGGAGCGGTTCCTGCCGCATCTCCTATTCGCTTACCGGGAGGTGCTGCAGGAATCCACGGGGTTTTCCCCGTTTGAACTGCTATTTGGGAGGAGAGTCAGAGGCCCATTAGATCTTATAAGAGAGCATTGGGAGGGAGATCGGAGCACAGATGGCACTCCTATCATACCATATGTGTTGGCCCTCCGAGACCGCCTGGAAGCATTAACTAGGACGGTAAGGGAAAACCTTCAGGCGGCACAGACCCGCCAGCTCACATGGTATGATCGGGGAGCCAGGGACCGTAGCTTTCAGGTCGGGCAGAAAGTGCTAATTTTAAAGCCTGTCCGACATGACAAGCTACAGGTCGCCTGGCAGGGACCTTACAGGGTGGTGGAACAGAGATGTGACACCACCAATATAATTGGCCCCTGCACAGGGACGGGAAGGCGACGCATGCTCCATGTTAACATGATGAAGCCCTACCAAGAGCGCCCCGAGGAGGTAACCACCATATGTGCGCCCAATTCTGATGAGTTTGACAGCTTACCACTCCCAGATCTGCTGGGAGATGGGCAGCTGTCTGGGGATTTAGGGGAAGTTGCACTGGGAGACCGGCTGAGCCCACAGGAGCGTATCGAGGTACAGCGGCTGTTGGAGGCGAAACGAGACACGTTCTCTAATGTACCTGGGTACACCCCTCTGGCCACTCACCGGGTAGAGACCCCAGGGCAACTACCCATGCGCCAGACCTCCTACCGCATCCCGGAAGCGGTAAGGGAAAACATGCGCAAGGAGATCGATGAGATGCTCCAACTGGGGGTGATTGAGCCCTCAGATAGTCCCTGGGCTTCTCCTGTAATGCTCGTACCAAAGCGGGACGGTACAACCCACTTCTGCGTAGACTACCGGAGATTAAACAAGAAAACTGTGTCCGATGCATACCCTATGCCACGGATAGATGAGCTACTGGACTACTGGACAGAATGGCCAGGGGTCAATATCTCACTACCATTGACTTATGTAAGGGGTATTGGCAAATCCCCCTGGCCCCAGAGGCCATCCCGAAGTCGGCCTTTGTCACCCCATTTGGCTTGTACCAGTTTAAGGTCATGCCATTTGGGATGAAAAACACCCGTGCGGCAAACAGAAGCCCGAATCAGCCAAAGTAGAGGCCGTGGCCCAGTGGCCCACCCCTAGGACTAAAACCCAGGTGTTAGCATTTCTAGGGACCGCTGGGTATTACAGAAAATTTGTCCCTAACGATAGCGCCCTAGCAAAGCCACTCACTGACCTTACCCGGAAGAATTTGTCCCGCCAGGTGACCTGGACCCCGGAGTGTGAGCAGGCATTCCAACATCTGAAAAATGCACTGATAAATGCTCCTGTCTTGGCAGCTCCCAATCCAACTAAACGTTTTCTTGTTCACACAGACGCTTCTATGTTTGGATTGGGAGCAGTACTGAGCCAAGTCGGGGCCGATGGCGGAGAACACCATAGATACGGCTTACATCAGTCGCAAGCTGTTACCCCCAGAAGTAAGCTACGCCGCCATCGAGAAGGAATGCCTGGCTGTGGTGTGGGCCTTAAAGAAACTGCAGCCGTATCTATATGGACAGCCCTTTTCCTTACTCACAGATCACAACACGCTGGTATGGCTAAACCGGGTGGCTGGGGACAATGCCAGGCTGCTGCTGTGCTGGAGTTTGGCGCTGCTATCCTTTTGACTTTAATATTCAGTACCGCCCGGGTAAACAGAATGGCAATGTCGACGGGTTGTCGAGACAAACTGACCGGGAAAAATGATCCGTGAGTCCCGGACATCCCAAGCCGATCCGTGTTGGATCAGACTGTGTATGCCGGCTTGTGGGCAAGGGGGAGCAGTGTAGCGGATGGCACTGGGCTGTCCTGCAAATGTCTTGTGAATAACTGCATTCGTGTGATCTGCTAGTTTTATATGTGTTTAAAAGAATTGTATTCCTCTGATTGTTCGGTAGAATCATTCAAATAAACTAAGGGAATGAAACTACCGAACAATCAGACCTCCCCTGTGTGAAGTGTGTCCTCAATTACCCGTTGCAACATTGTTGCGAACGGGTAATTGACAAGTTAAGTAGCCGTCCTTTGTTCTCGGGGGTGGCCGCCATTCGACAAACGAACACGTGGCGGCGGCCATTTTAAAACTCCCGAACAGCGGTGTTTTGCCGTCGAGTGTCTGGAACTCAAATCGGACACTCGACTAGGCGAACACCGCTGAAACCTCCACAAGCCCGGTCCGTTCGGTTCCAAACTACCGAACGGCCCCTCGTTCGGTAGATAGAAAGAACCGAACAAGGGGATTCAGGCGAACCCTCCCTAGCCTCTATAGCTAGAGGCTTTCTTGCAGTTTGTTCCTTTATTCCAGGACCGAACGCAGGGCCCATTCGCATGGAACCGCATTCGGCTATTTCAGTCAGTGCGGTCGGTCATTTTATTCCCTCCATAAATTTCCCGAACCCCTGGTCTGATCTGGGTGATTTTTGGATATGTTGTTCACCCAGATCAGGGCTATCAGGGGATGTAGGATTTAAAGGGGTACCCCTACGTTTAGGGGTACATCCAGAAACGGGGGGAATTGCTAGACTGGATAAGGGGATTATAATGCTGGCTGAGGAGAGGAGATGTGTGGGAGGTTACCAGGACAGGATTGGCTACTGTACTAATGACTGTAAATCCCTCCCTTGCATGGGAGCATGCTTTAAAAGGAGACTGTGGATTAAAGCTTTCAGTTCTGCTCCTGAAACTGTGTGTCGTCCAGTTATTGGGATTGCTGTGGGATATTGCTGTTATTTTACCTGCTGGAAACCTTGCCTGTGGATTTACTATTTACTTGTTCCTGAGCCTCACTTGGATTATAAGCGGAGATAACCTGGGGAATATTGCATCTCCGCTACAAAGAGATACCCAAATTTTCCACTACTCAATAAATGATTGAACAGTACTGACTGGCATTTTCAAGGTTTTGTATATCTTTTTATATCCATTTTCATCTTTATAAAGTTCCATTACCTTGATACGCAGGTCTTTTGACAGTTCTTTTCTGCTCCCCAAGGCTCAGTATCTAGCCTGCTCAGTGCATCCACGTGAGAGCTAACAAATTCTTTAACTATTTATACACAGGCACTAAACTGCAATTTAAAAAACCACAGGTGTGGGAAATGAACCTTTAATTGCCATTTTAGCCTGTGTATGTCAACTTTTGTGTCTGTAACAAGGCCAAACATTTAAGGGTATGTAAATTTTTAATAAGGGCCATTTGGGTGATTTCTGTTATCATTATGATTTAAGGAGCCTGTTACGGTATAACCCGGATATCGTGGGTTAATAATAGGGAGTTCACCTTATTACGGGAATAGCAACACACAAACGCTTTAATTCACCGAACTGGATAATTGTACGAAAGACCTCTCTCCTCGATACGGGACTAGCAGCTCACGAACACTCCAAATCCCCGAACTGAGAATCAGCCGAAATCCTTCTCTCCTGGAACAGGCAAAAGAATACTCAAAAGTAGCAATGCCCCCAAACACAAGACCAAGCTCTGTCTTGAGGGTAAAACAGGATTCTGCTTTATTGAGGGCTACCTGCCCGGTATTTATGCAGGTCTCCCACCTGGTGGACACTCAGCTAGGGGACCAGATGGAAGACTGGGACAATTGAGGTACAGTTACAGTGGCTCAGGTATAAACACTCCCCTTTGTTCAGGTAAACCCCTCCTGTCTATCCTGGAGATAATTGGGAAGAAATCCAATTATCTCCAAGGATAGAGGCAAACCGCCATTTTACATGGTATAATAAAAATACATCTCTGCAAGTGTCATTAAAGGTCCTCAGTATCTGCTTGAGAGTGGTGTTAAAGCGCTCGCAGATGCCGTTAGTCTGTGGGTGATAAGGTGAAATGCCGCTCAGTTTCCACAGCTGCTGGGTGATCACAGCGGTAAATTGGGTTCCCTGGTCGGAGAGAATCTTGTAAGGGAAGCATACCCTAGTAAAACTCTTAACCAGGGCATCAGAAACCGTCTCTGCCTCTATATTAGACAGCGCTACTGCCTCTGGATAACGAGTGGCATAGTCCACCATGGTGAGAATATACTTCTTACCAGATGGACTAGCCCTGGCCAGTGGACCCACAATGTCAACAGCTATGCGGGAAAAGGGTTCCCCAATGATAGGCATAGACATACGCCAAGCCTTTGGGTGATCCCCCCGCTTACCTAACCGTAAGTACTACAATAAACCCACACATCTCGGTTAAAATTGGGCCAGAATAAATTTTGGGTGATTCTACGAGCTGTGCGGCGGGACCCTAGATGTCCAGCTAATGGTACATCATGCCCAACCCGCAGAATCTCTTGCCGGTATTTTGCAGGTACCACCAGCTACCGATTCTGCGGAGGGGATGGTTTAGGGCTGTTATACAGCCTATCCCCCACCCACTCATAACGTTCCTCATCTACCCCCTCTTCCCCATCGTCTGCCCTAGCCCTATACTTTTGAAGGGTCGGATCCTCCCGGGTTTCCCTCCCATACGCCTCTGGGGTATCCCAGCCTAAGGGGGCCTGGTCTAGGGTACAAGTCGGGGGAGAGAGTCTTACCTGGGTCTCAGCAGCAGGTTGGCCGGTCTCAGCAGCACGGGTCTGGGCACGGGTCATCACCGGGTTGACTACAGCGGGACCCATCGGGGCATATGCAGAAACAATGGGGGACAAATCATGTCCAAGGAGGACCTCGGCTGGTAAATCCCTCATGACCCCCACATTCACATGTCTAGCGCCCACTCCCCAATCCAAATGTACCAGGGCTACAGGTAGGCGAAACACAGAACCCCCTGCTACCCTCACAGCTACAGTGTGTCCGGTGTGCTGGTTTTTGGACATCAAGTTTTTCTGGAGTAAGGTCATGGTGGCACCTGTATCTCTCAGCCCACTGACCTCTTTCCCATTCATTTTAACCAGTTGTCGGCGCTGTTGTCTATTGTCCCAGTGGGCAGCTTGCTCGGGGTCTGCTTTGTGTAAGATGCCCCGGCATTCTTCCTCCTCTATGCAGTGGGCAGCAGGCTGATGGTTTTGCTGGTTTCCGCCGGTGGGTCTCCTCCAGAACTGTGCCTGGTTTGCTGTGTTTAGGGGACACTCTGGCCTATTGTGTCCCAGCTGCTTGCATCCGAAACACTGAATGGGCTGAGAGTAGTCCCGGCAGTTAAACTGGGGTGGCTGAGGGTAGTTCGCAGCTGGAGGTGGTGCTGAAGTGCGGTGCGCCTAGGGTTGGTAGGCGGTAGCGGCAGGGGGTGCTGCTGGTTGGTACTCCACTCTGGCAGGGACCTTGGTGGTGGTGTTGTCCAGTTTACGGGCATCCGTATACTCATCTGCCAGACGGGTTGCTTCATGCAGGGTGGAGGGTTTACGGTCCCGGACCCACTCTCTGACTCCTGTGGATAGCTTGTCAAAACAATGTTCCAGCAGGAACATCTATAGCACCTCTTCCCTGGATACAGCTTGGCATCCTGCCATCCAGTGAGCGGCTGTGCGGTGCACCCGACATGCCCACTCGACGTATGAATCTCCGGCTAGTTTGGCAGTGTCTCTAAACCACCTCCGGAATGCCTCCGGTGTAACTGCATACCTGGAGAGTAGCGCTTCTTTTACGGCATTATAATCCCAGATCTCCTCATCAGGAATGGCCAGAAAAGCCTCACTGGCCCGGCCGGATAATTTTCCGGACAATATAGTGACCCAGTCCTCTGCGGGTACCTTGTGTAGAGCACATTGCCTCTCAAAATCAGCAAGGCACCCAATCTCTCCTTCTGTCTCAATGAAGGGTTTAAATGCTGCAAACTGCACCTTTTTCTGTTCCACCAGGGTTACTGTGACTTGGGCTGCTGCAGTGCCGCTTTGGCGAAGTATGCTGGCCTCCACAGCTGCTATGACCCGGTCAATGATTTCTGTAGTCAGGTTGGGACCATAATGTGCCAGTCTTATTTTAACCGCCCGGTCAAAGCTTGCCTCTTCGGGGGGTCTGTCTGGTATGCTGGGCACATTGGTTCCTTCAGCCTCTGATACTCCATCCATTTCTGTCAATATGGCAATAATCTTCCTCTTCCTGAGGTTACTGGCTTGTCGGCCCCGTTGTTCAAGCAGGTCGTTAAGGGTAGCTCTTTTAAGCCTTTCGTACGGTACTTCCATCAGTTCCGGTTGTGTAGTTGTCCCCCTGGGCGATGAGAATCATCCCGTCGCTTGCCACCAGTTGTTACGGTATAACCCGGATATCGTGGGTTAATACCGAATAGGGAGTTCACCTTATTACGGGAATAGCAACTCACGAACACTTCAATTCACCGAACTGGATAATTGTACGAAAGACCTCTCTCCTCGATACGGGACTAGCAGCTCACGAACACTCCAATTCCCCGAACTGAGAATCAGCCGAAATCCTTCTCTCATGGAACAGGCAAAATAATACTCCAAAGTAGCAATCCCCCCAAACACGAGACCAAGCTCCGTCTTGAGGGTAAAACAGGATTCTGCTTTATTGAGGGGTATTTATGCAGGTCTCACACCCGGTGGACACTCCCCTATGGGACCAGATGGAAGACTGGGACAATTGAGGTACAGTAGCCAATCACAGTGGCTCAGGTATAAACACTCCCCTTTGTACAGGTAAACCCCTCCTCTCTATCCTGGAGATAATTGGGAAGAAACCCAATTATCTCCAAGGATAGAGGCAAACCGCCATTTTACATGGTATAATAAAAACACATAAAAATCCATAAATGTAAAACTACCGAATGCATTTAATTCGTATAACGTATCCCCAGATAGCCTAGATCTGAGGGCACATTACTATCGAATAGCGCTCAGACCCAATGCACACAGTTCAATCGCCATGGAGTCAAAGTCTTTCACACTGTTCTTTGGGTATACGAATGACTCCATGAGATGACTATCTGGGTTAAGTCCATTCGTACAATAAAAAGTCCCGAACGGACCGGCGTTCATATGACTGATGATAAGAAGGGCGATCGTTGGTTTCAGCGGTGTTCGGTAGAAAAAGTGTCCGGTTTGAGTTCCATAAGTTCATCGTCGAACACCACTGCTCATTCATGTGTTTAAAATGGCCGCCGCCTCATGGTCGACATACGAATGATGACCACCCAGCATACGGTTCCAATGAAGAGGTGTCTGCGGTTGACCACAATGTTCTAATTGAGGCCAATAGGTTAACCAGCAGCACACTTCTCTTCTGGGTGGCCGGCCGTTAGGTAGTTTTATTTGGTATAACTGAAATAAACGAACAGGGATGTACGAGCAGGTAATTCCACGACTGAATAACAAAATAGATGAACCAGCAGATAGTACTTAGACAGATGGATCTGTCACAGAGCCAAACAACTATATGATAATAAATTACTTCATATGATCACTATCTTTTAATAAAAATTTTTTTTTGCATAATCAGTCATGTTTTTGGGGGCGTGGTCTGACTGTCAATGAGACCAGACGTGCTTCACTAGAGCTCCGTCCCAACGGCGCCATAAGCTATCAAAAGCGACCTTTTTTCAGGAGATTTCCCCCTCACTGACCTCCACAACATGGAAAAGAGGCTCCCCAAGAAACAGGCAAAGAGGACCACGGAGTCCGGCGGCTCAGTTCTTGACCTGCTCACAGCCCATCGGCATGGACGGGCCGACAGCCAAGATGGCGACGGGGTCTCGCCACACGCGTCGCCTGGCGCGTATAAGGAGGCCCTGTTCTCGCAAAATTGGCGGAGGTGAGATCATTCCTTGCTGGGGAAATAGCCAAGTCAACGGCCGTACTGCAGGCCGACATCAGTGCCCTGGGAGAGCGCACGGCTAAACTTGAAGACCGCATGGAAGCGACAACTCAGGCCCACAACGAGGCAGCCGATAGAGTAAATCGCATGACAGTGCATATGGTCGACATGGATTTGGCCCTAGAAGATATGGCCAATCGTTCTCGGAGAAATAATCTCCGTGTGAGAGGCTTACCGGAAGGGTCGGATGAAGACCTGCAGGAGCTCTTACTGTCAGTTTTTAGGCCGCTACTTCCACACATCCCAGAGGAACAGTGGCATATGGAGAGAGCTCACAGGGCGATGAAAATACAAAGGGCCGAAGCCAATGCCCCGAGGGACGTGATAATAAAATTTCTCTACTACAAAACAAAAGAGGCCCTGATGAAGAAGAGCCATGATGGGCCGATCTGGCACGCCGGAGCCACAATCTCGTTCTTCCAAGATCTGGCTCCCTCAACGTTACAGCGGAGGAGAGACTGGCGGCCCATAACTGGGGCTCTGCGAGGGGCAGGCCTGAAGTACGCCTGGGGCTTCCCCTTCAAATTAATGGTGTTCCGCGAGGGGAGAGCTCACGTCCTGTCACAAGGAGGAGACCCGAAGCGCTTGTTCCAGGGCTTGGGAATCCAGCCTCCCCCAGACCTACCCGACCTGACGATGTGTCCGGCGGAGCTTCCACAACTTCAGACGGAGTGGCACGGAGTAGGGCCCAGAAGCCAGCGCTAACGGCTAGCGGTATCGTATTTATCATGTCTTGTTTTGATTTTCTCTTCAGCCTAGCCTCCCTTTATTTTTGGTGATCGGGGCTTTTTTCTTTTTTGCTGGGCGGGGGACTCGGGTGCAGGGCCTCAGCAGCACATGAGGCGCTTGGGGTGGGCCATCGGGTTTGCCACTCGCTCTATTTCTGGCCAACCCGGGGATCCCTGTCTCGCTCAGTGGGTTTGACAGTGCCCGACTACGCCTGCTACGCCAGAAGAACATTATTGTGTTGTTTGGGTGGGAACGAGAGGGTGGCAGGTCAGTCCCTGGTCTCCCCCGTTTTTCTTGTTGTCCCCCCTTTTTTTTTTTTTTGCCCATCCCCGCCCTTTGTCGTTCTCCTAGCCCTCTGTTGGGGCCATTGGGGCTCTTCTGAAAGCCGATCTCCTTTCCTCATGGACGGAGGGGCAGACTTGGAAGGTCCCCGGCTACCTTACGGCACCACTGTCACTGCCCTCGGAACTGGGACATGGACACCTCTTCCCTTCTGTTTTTGGGCGAGGACATCGGAGAGGGACTAACTAGGGGTCATACACACCCCAGGACAGTTTCAGTGTATTATACAATTGTCCCGCTGGTGTGACCATTGGAGCTGAGTATTGTTAAGTGGAGGGCGCAGGGGCCCCCCCTACCCTTTTTTTCTCCTGTTCAAGTTTAAATAGTAACGGGGGGAAAACATAAAAATTATTAAAAAACAAAAAAGGGGGAAAAAGGGGAAGAAAGAAAAAAAAAAAAGCGAGGAAAAGAGTGCGAGGGAAGGGAGGTAGGATCGAAAGTTGTTCAATATTCTCTAGATACAATTATACGAGACATACCAAAGTAAGTGATTGGTATCTGACAATACAAAATCTCCACGTGTCATTTCTATAGGACAGGTTAGTCCTGCAATTGCTAAATCAACAGGCCTTCCCAGAGTAAAGGTGTCGGCAGACTTCTATCTTACCTAACCTAGCTAGTTAAACCCCCTATATTAGCACCCTTAACGATGGTGGCATGCCCCTCGACATTTTCCGTACCATACGGCTTTCCTGGGCATACAGTTAGGGAGATACAGGCCGGGAGTGTAATCCTGATGGCTTTTCGGCATAATAGGTTGTTCTCCTGTGCGGCTGCTTGCCCCCTCTGGCAGGACCTATGAATGTCTCGTAGGAGGTCGGCCACGGGGGGCGACTATCCGGACGGGCGGACAATAACTCGGACAGTTGGGCAGTTGGATATATCTGAATAAGAGGGTACGACGTGGTAATAGCGCATAATAGAGTTCTATGTATTCTCCCAATGTATGCATGTTCCCTATGGTTCTTGAAGTGGACAATTGAGCTGAGTTACATGATAACGTATACGCATGTATACTCCTCCAAGATATGGCCCATGACTGACAGTAGAAGACCAGGAATAGGAGGCGGACGGAGGTGGTTGGTTCCTGGCGGGATCTTTGGAGTGGGATGGCGGGGGGGGGGAGGGTGACGTGACGATAAAGACAGGAAGAACCCAATGCGTTAAGCGAACCGTACTGAACGCACTGAGTTGGATCGCCTGCACCACTAATGTTTGATTGATTGTTGCATACGGTATGGTGGCCCATGACGGTTAACGGTAAGGCGGGGCGGGGAGGCACAGGGATGGGGGCGACCTCGGTGACACAGAGTAAAAGGGAACAGGAAGGCAGTTTCTTTCCAACGGGCTCCTGGCGGGCAGGGTCTCATGTCGTGACCCCCGTCTCATCCAGGCATTTGCGTACATTATGATTAACTGGGTGACCCTCTTCGCCCCTCAGACCTATGGTACTAACCATGGATCATGGCGTCACAATGGAAATGGCTATGAATATTCCTGTATACTCCCCCAATCCATGACACCCAAGGGCATGGGGGCTGGATGGGGATGGGGGGGGGGGCGTGGGGATGGGAGTCAGACAAAAACAAAAAAAAAGGGAAAAACAAGGATCCAATGCGTTTTGTGATCCATACCGATCGCAATGAATCTAATAGCCCGTAATACGAATGTTATAATGTTATATGTTAATGGTTTAATTATTGTACAGTATTTCCTTTGTCTCAATGGCGTGACAGCGAGGAGGAGGTGAATGCAAGAGGGGTGGTGACCCCGGTAGCGCAAGGTTCCGAACCCAGACAGTCTCAGTTTTTAGTGGGCCCAAGCCGGGCGGAGACTTGGTTCGGGTTCCCCAGACAGCACCAGAACTACTGTGGGGAGGGGAAAGGGCCCCAAATAGGCTAGATTTTGCGGCTACCTTTTTGCGGTTCACATAGAGGTCCAAGCAAATCATAAGTGGCGCCTATGCGGAGGAGCTCAGGGTCCCATTGTTCCTCCCAACGTTGATCGTGGCAGGAAGGTGGAATGATGTTCCCCACAATAATCTGGCAATCAGTAAGACCAGAACTTCAGTTCATCGGACTGAGTCCAGATGTTGTTCTTATTTTTTACTTTATCTTCTTTTTACCTTTCCTTTCCTACTCTTTACCTTTATTCTGGGGGGTGGTGGATGCGGGGGGCTAGCAGCGGTTCTCTTTCAGAGTCCTACCAGGGAACAGGATGTGACTAAGGTCATGAGAAACAAATATAGCACTATATCAGCTCCGCCCGATGGAGATTAAGATAATTTCCCTGAATGCTAAGGGCCTTAACTCTCCAAAGAAGCGTCGGCTCCTGTTCAAAGAATTAAAGAGAATGAAAGCGGACATGGCGTTTGTTCAAGAAACCCACTTACCTAAACAGACCAAGTTTAGGTTGACGGACCACACGTATGCCGGTTCATACGAGGCCAGGTCCCACTGCAAACGTAACGGGGTGGCAATACTTACTAGAGGTAGTTGCCCCTTCCGTGAGACACATCATGAAGCGGACCCGGACGGCCGTTTTGTTGTTGTTTCGGGCATCTTACACTCACATTCCATCCATCTGATTAACATATACGCACCGAATCAGCCGGACCCAAAGTTTTGGGGAGGGCTACGAGAGAAAATCTCGGGGCTGCCCCACGGAATGATATTTTTAGGCGGCGATTTTAACGCGGTCCCGTGCCCAGCGGCAGACAGGAGCTCACGGAGGGGAACTCCTAGATCACAGGGTAGGGGCGGCCAGGATCGTCTACTTAAAGACTTCATGGCCGAAACCGGACTGGTAGATATATGGCGAGCTCACCATCCAGGGGATAAGGACTACTCTTTCTATTCAGCTCCCTAAGGAACGTATTCAAGGATAGACCTCTTCTTGACTAACGCTGCGGGAATGTCCCGAACGGTAGGGTCACAGGTGGGCAATATATCTTGGTCAGACCACGCGGATATTTCCATCACATTGGGCAACCTATGCGTTGCCTCACCATGGACATGGAAATTGAACACGTCCCTGCTTCGTGACCCGGCGATCCTAGAGCAAACTAGGAAGGGAATCGCAGATTACTTTGAGATCAACACCACTCCCGATGTGAACGCAAGCACGATCTGGGCGGCCCACAAAGTGGTCATTAGGGGGACCCTAATTAAACTGGCCACCAGGAGAAAGAAAATGAAGCACCAGAAATTGGAAACTTTACTGGGGCAACTGAGATCCCTAGAACAAAAACACCAAACTGCGCCAACAGAGGGCACACTCAGGCAACTGGAAGCAATCAGACGTGAAGTCCGAACTCTACTATTGGACGATACGGCTAGATCCATGACCTGGTCAAAAAGGACCTTTTTCGAAAAGGCAAACAAGATGGACACTCTCCTGGCCAGGACGCTTCGGCCGAGGCAGGAGAGGTCCCACATAACGGCACTTAAACACCCGGACGGCACGACAAGATCAAGTCCAGTTGAGATGGCAAAGATTTTCGAAGATTTTTATAAAAGGTTGTATAATCACACCCCGGATGGAAGTCCCCTCGGGGAGCACGAGGAGGAGTACATAAGGCAATATTTAGACCGACTAGGGTTGATCAAATTGAGTGGGGAGGTAGCAAGCACTTTAGCGGCACATATTTCAGAAGAGGAAATAGACAAAGCTATCTCGAGCCTGAAAGGCAACAAAGCACCAGGACCAGATGGATTTGATGGCTCATACTATAAAATATTCAGAGAAGAACTAACGCCTCAATTGGTCCGTCTTTTTGATAACCTGCGGCAGGGTGGTCAATTAGACCGCGACATGTCACTGGCGACCATAGTACTACTGCCCAAACCTGGAAAGGATCCACTATACCCCGAGAACTACAGGCCCATCGCACTGATCAACCACGATCTGAAGATCTTGGCAAAAATTCAAGCAGACAGACTGAACCCGCTATTACACTCTCTTATTCACGCAGACCAGGTAGGTTTTATCCAAGGTCGGCAATTGTTCGAAAATACTAGAAGGAACATCGACTTGATTTGGAAACAAGTGGCCTCGGAGACCCCTACGTTAGTGGTATCCATAGATGCAGAGAAAGCCTTCGATAGGGTCCGGTGGCAATTTCTATTTCCATTCTTAAAGAGTATGGGCTTCCCAGACGAATTCCTAACAATAACAAGAGCAATGTACCACAACGTACGGGCACAGGTGCAGATATCGGGAGCTCCGCTACTTCCTTTCAAACTGTACAACGGAACAAGACAGGGTTGCCCACTCTCTCCCCTTCTTTTTGTACTAGCGCTTGAGCCCTTGCTTCAAGCGATACGCCGGCATCTGAACATTGCAGGTGTTAGGGTGGGAGACAAAGAGTTTAAGGTGTCGGCCTATGCGGACGATGTCCTCTTGACCATCACAACCCCTCATGAATCAATGGCGGCAATAAAGGATGTGATAACAGAATTTGGCACGATATCAGGATATAAAGCGAACATTCAGAAGTCCAGCGCCCTCCCGATCTGTCTAACGCAAGATGACACAACTAGATTACAGGAGACCTACCAAATACGAATGGAAACGGATTCTCTGAAGTACTTAGGGATTCATTTGACAGCGGACCCCGGACGTCTATATCCGGCTAACTACGCCCCGATGCTCAGGGAGCTGATGGGAGACCTCGACAAGTGGACAGAAAAACCTATTTCCTGGATAGGCAGGATTAATTCGGTAAAGATGAACATCCTCCCACGTATATTATTTCTCTTTCAGGCACTACCCATCCGGGTCACAAAGACGCAACTGATTCCCCTGCAAAGATCTATAGGAGACTTTATTTGGCAGAATAAGAGACATAGAATCTCCAAACAGATCTTATACAGACGAAAAGATAGAGGGGGCCTAGGCCTCCCGAATCTTTACTTCTACTATCTAGCGGCCCAATTGACGCAGATAGCCATGTGGCACTCCACACCAGATGAGAGAAGGTGGGTAGAAATTGAGTCTATGATGGTGGGTGTCGATGTGCCACAGTTTACGATCTGGGTTCCTAAGGAACACAGACCGATGATACGGGTAACATACCCGGCGATCCTAAACTCGATTCGAATTTGGGACACATGTAACAGCAAATATGGGCTGGCGTCATCCCCCTCCCCTTTGACCCCGATCCTTCGAAATAGAGAATTCCCTCCTGGCATGGCCCCCAGAGATTTTCGCAATATAGAAAGAACGGGACTACAACGGCTACATCAGCTATATCAAAACGGGGAGTTTATACAATTTGCAGATATGCAATCAGGTAACCATCTAACCCCCGCAGACTTCTTCAGGTATGTTCAAATTCGTGATTTCGCGAAAAAACAACACATTAAAACAGCAGCCTTGGGGAAACCCACCTTTTACGAGAGATTATGTTCCGATGGGGTAGCCCCCAAGGGGATGATCACGCTACTATATGCACACCTTAGTGAAGAAAATGGATAATGGGGAAGATTGTCCTATACGGACCAATGGGAGACCGACCTCGGGGAGGTTCTGGAGGGGGTCGAGTGGCAGGAGATATGGGAGGCGAATGCTAAAGTCTCAATATGTGTCACCCTCCAGGAGCAGGCTTGGTATACTACCCCAATCAAATTACACAGAATGCACAAACTGGAGACTGACGATTGCTGGAGGGGATGCGGAGTCCGAGGATCATACATCCACATGTGGTGGGAATGCCCGAAGTTACGGGGATTTTGGAGATCCGTGGAGGATTTGGTAAGACAGACGTTCGACCGGCCCCTAAAATTGGATCCGTGGATTTACTTGCTGAATAGATCTGTGGACGGGTGGACAAAAAGGGAACAGAAACTAGTACTCAAGATTACTTTGTGTGCACGCCGAGCGATTGCGACAGCGTGGCTCACACCTGAGGGCCCAGAATTCACAGGGGTTATATCCAGAATCAAAGAGAGTAGAATCATGGACGACCTAACTGCAAGGGTGAGAGGGAACATCACGACATTCCAAAAAACGTGGGAACCATGGGATAATAGCATAATGGGCTTGAATGGAGATTGAGAGCCTCACACATATGGGAATGAACCCAAGATCTTCGCATCCTTACTGAAGGTGACTTGACTGTCAACGACGTGGCTGCGCTGCCCACCCCCATCCTCCCCTCACCCTTCCTTCCCTTTTTCTATCTCTCTGGTTTTTCTTGCCCCTACTCTTTTCTTTTCTTCTATCTCTCTTCTTCTCTCTTTGTTTTTATTTTCTTTTTTCAGGCAGGATCACACGGTCGGAGGAATAATGTAGCTTAAGTACTAGAAGGATAAGCGTACATAAAGGCTACTTGAACTACTTAACGGCCTGTCCTTGTTTAAAACATAAATTACCCTAATAGACTGGGGGCCCCAAGGGTTTCTAGTAAAAAGCGCATGCAAGGATCAGGTTGCACAGTATTTCCTTATAAAGCTATGTAATTCCTTTGGCTTCCTCGTAAGCCCAAGAGTGTATATACACCTGTTCTGTTTATGGTGAAAATTAAAAATTCCCAAAAGAAAACTTAAAGAATTAAAAAAAAAAAAAAAAGGGAAGTGTATGAAAACGTAAAGCCCTCTGCAGACGACAGGTACTAACGGTTTCTTCTTTCGAGGAAGGGGCTAATGTTGTATCGGTTGAATTACAATATGTTTCCAAAAATTTATATTCAAGTTGGCTTCTGCGTAAGCCCAAAAGTTTATGTAATCCTGCTGTGTCTATTGAGCAAAATCAAAGTTTAAAAAAAAAAAAAAAAAATCCCTTGGCAGGTAGCCAAATCAGCATATCGCTGCTATAATTACTGGTTTTGCATTGCATTAGCACCTGTATAAATACAATTGAACTTGTCTGTGACTTATTGGGCTTTTGCATAAGCCGAAATGTCAATGTTACCTGGCTACTTTTGTCAAGATGAAAAAATAAAGAATTAAAAAAAAAAAAAATCAGTCATGTTTTTAAAACCAATGCCAAAATTTCACAATTTCTACCAGGGTATGCAAATTTTTAGCACAACTATATGTAATTAGTGATGTACCGAACGGTTCGCGGGCGAACGGTTCCTGGCGAACATAGCATGTTCGCGTTCGCCACGGCGTGCGAACATATGCGCGGTTCGACCCGCCCCCTATTCGTCATCATTGAGTAAACTTTGACCCTGTACCTCACAGTCAGCAGACACATTCCAGCCAATTAGCAGCACAGCCTCCCTAGCAGACCCTCCCACCTACTGGACAGCATCCATTTTAGATTCATTCTCAAGCTGCATGCTTAGTAAGAGGAGGGAAAGTGTAGCTGCTGTTCATAAGATAGGGAAAAGCATAGCTAGGTTAGGGATAAGGGTATGCTTTTTTTGGATTTTTTTTTTCTATCTAATGTAAATGCACTTAGTTGTCTGCCACTGCTGCCAGCTTCTGTGTCAGGCTCACAGTGCCCATTTCCCCAGTCAGTGCCACCAATTACATCTGGTGTCACAATAGCTTGGATTTAAAAACAAAAAACTTTTTTCACTGTTATAGATTGAATAGCAGTCAGTTGTCTGCCACTGCTGCCAGCTTCTGTGTCAGGCTCACAGTGCATACTGTACCCATTTCCCCAGTCAGTGCCACCAATTACATCTGGTGTCACAATAGCTTGGATTTAAAAACAAAAAACTTTTTCCACTGTTATAGATTGAATAGCAGTCAGTTGTCTGCCACTGCTGCCAGCTTCTGTGTCAGGCTCACAGTGCATACTGTGCCCATTTCCCCAGTCAGTGCCACCAATTACATCTGGTGTCACAATAGCTTGGATTTAAAAACAAAAAACTTTTTTCACTGTTATAGATTGGATAGCAGTCAGTTGTCTGCCACTGCTGCCAGCTTCTGTGTCAGGCTCACAGTGCATACTGTGCCCATTTCCCAGTCAGTGCCACCAATTACATCTGGTGTCACAATAGCTTGGATTTAAAAACAAAAAACTTTTTTCACTGTTATAGATTGAATAGCAGTCAGTGTCCTTAAAGCGGGTGTTTTACGCTAACAGTGGATA
>OW240915.1:7535149-7553228 GCA_933207985.1 Pelobates cultripes
GGAGCTGATGGCAAGAGCTCCCCGGGTCCTCTCCTGCCTCCTTCACTGCCTGTGGGTCGGTGAGAGGAGGCTTAGAGCAGAGCCGGCTTTGCATGAGCCGACAGGGGGAATCCTGAGATCTCCCCTGCCGGTCTCACACCATAGGCGTGCCGCGGGGTTAGGGTGTGCCCAGGCACACCCAGCACACCCTGTGCGCACGCCTATGGGGGGGGTGTAGTGTGTGAATGTGTATGGTGTGTGGGGCAATGTGTGTATGGTGGGCTGTGTGTGTGTGTGTAGCAATGTGTGTATGGGGGGCTGTGTATGTGTGTGTGGGGCAATGTGTGCATGGGGGCAGTGTGTAAATGTGTATGGTGTGTGTGTGGGGCCACTGCAGCCGCCTGAGCGCTCTGTTAAGAGCCTCAGATGGCTGCAGTGCTGCTTCTCCGCTCCCCTCCCCTGTAGTGTGGCCGAGCTCCTCTCCGGTCCGCGGTACCCGGCGCTGTATGTGTGTGTAAGGGTGCTGTGTGTGTGAAGGCGCTGTGTGTGTGTGTGAAGGTGCTGTGCATGTGTGTAAGGGTGCTGTATGTGTGTGTAAGGGTGCTGTATGTTTGCGTAAAGGTGCTGTATATGTGTAAGGGTGCTGTTAGTGTGTGTGTGGGGCCAGTATGCAGAACACATGGGGGGGGGGGTGAGAAGAACACATGGAGGGTGGAGGGGAGGAAGAGTGCAGGAAGGGTGGGTGAGTGTGAGAAGAGACCGCTAGGCTGTGGGGGTGGGGGAGAGGAGAGACCACTAAGGGGCACACACCTTGCATCCCTTATGCAAACAAACACAGTTTCATGCAATGCATCCCTTACACACAACCAGAAACACACAATACATCCCGTATACACAAATACACACTGCTTCCACTACACACAAACACACTGCATGACCTACACAAACTGGTATCCCTATACACTACATACCATAAGCACACATATTAGATCCTCTACAATAACACTTAACACATCCCCTACACACTCCACTCCCTGTGAGCGAACTTATGGGTGGGTGGAACATATAAGTGGCCCAGACCTTGAGATGTGTAAGGGGCCCAAAAAAAATGGAGCTGCTTCCAATTCTCCCAGAACATTGAATTTTGTGTCCACAGTTGCAAACAGCATCCAGAGATCCTGTTCTACACCAGACCAGTGGAGCCAAACTGCAGCCCATCATCATTCTCATCTGGTTGTAAGTAGGTGTAACGGACCCTTTTGCACACAAGAGGTTAAAAACCGTTTAGGCGATATTGCCGTTTTCAAATGCACTGCAATCACCAATCTCCCGAACTGCAAACACATGAATTCACCAATCTCCCGAACTGCAAACACGTGAATTCACCAATCTCCCGAACTGGAACCAGGGGAATGCTCCAAACTCCCGAACAGGAAACACACGAATGCTGTAAACAGCCGAACAGGAAAAACCATATGAACAGTTTACACTCCTGGCAGTCGCACTGTAACAGCATACAATCCAATTCCCCCCAAGAACGAGACAACACTTCATTTGAGGGTCAAGCAGAACTGATTTACTGGGGCTACCTGCCCCGGCTTTTATGCAGGTCTTCCACCTGGTGGACAGTCGCCTAGGGGACCAGATGTAAGACTGGGAAACATATTGGACATTGACCAATTACAGACATACACCTTTAAACACTCCCACAATTACATCACAATCCCTCCTCTCTATCCTGTAGATCGAATTATCTCCCAGGACAGAGGCAAAACACCATTGAGCACATGTTAGTAAAAAGACACAAAAATACCCAATGTTGCAAATAATGAATAAAATAGATACATTCTTCATATCCACAGATAGCATAGATCTGAGCGCACATTATTACCGAATGGCGCTCAGATCACATACAAACAGTTCAATCATGGCATAGCTATCTGGGGTGATGCTGTTCATATAGTCAAACTACCGAATGAACAGTCATTCGGTTCCACTACCGAATGCAGAGGTAAGGAGGCTGGCGGCTCAGCAGTGTTCGCGCAAATAAGTGTCCGTTTCCAGTTCCATAGTTTGGGCGCTGAACACCGCTGGCTGTTCGGGAGTTAAAATGGCCGCTGCCACGTGTTCGGCAAAGGAACAAAGGCCACCCAGCGTTCGTCAATTAAGCTGCGGTTAACCGCAGCTTATGGGCGCTCAATTGACGGCACACTCCAGTTCCCAGGTGGTCGATAGTTCGGTACTTGGTTCGGTAGATTGACTCTACCAAACACCCCGGCAGAAAGTCACGAATATGGGGGCGTGTCTTGGCCACCATCTTAGATGGCCACGTTATAGAGAGGCTCCTGGACAATTTTGTTCCTAAAGCGACAATTCTAATTTGAATGGACCGATTTTGATTGAAAATACAAAAAGTAAATTCAGCACTGATCATGCAGAGGCAAAAGAAAAATGAAAAATCTGTTCCTGGGACGAAGAAAATGGAAGCAGGAGCGGCTGGGGTGAGTAAGGGTTCCCAGGCTCGCTCCCCTGCTTCCAGATCCGGCTCGCAGCTTGTTTCGCCACTTAAACTATCGTTGGTGGCGTCGGGGAAATCGCCCGGTCTCCCTCCCCAAAACTTATGCTTGTGCGGCCGCGACCCATCCGCAGCTTCCTGAGGGCGGCGGGACCGCGACCGCACTAGCCGGCACTCCTGTGTGCGGCTCAGAGTGCTCCGAGCACTTATAAAAGCGACCGGGTTGCTAGTATAGGGGAGGGCAGTGCGAGGTCACGCTCCCCGTTGGGATCCTCAGCCTCTAGGCTGTCGGTCCCGGCGGGGGGGGGCCTCTGCTGTCCGACCCAAAATATTTAAAGGGGCAGCAAGGGCTATAGTAAGCACAGATGATAATTCAATGGAAATAGGGGCTGAAGTGCTCCAAAAAAGTGCTTTCTCTGCACTACCACAGAGAACACGTTATGATGCCACAACAAAGATGGCTGACAGTCCAGATACTGTATATTCCACTTCCAAGATGGCCGCTGCCACCTCCAATATGGCTACTACCACATTTAAAGCTGCGACCTATAATCCTAATATGCCACTTGAATTGGCAGCAGACCTGCCACCGTCAGCTGGCATGATAATTCAACTTATTAAAGATTTGAGAGTTGATTTGAAAAATGACTTTAAAAATGACTTTGACACATTATATGGAGCCATGGAGGGCATTAATCAGCGTACGGAAATAATAGAGAATAAATTGCACTCTCAAGAGCAATCTCATCTGGATCTGGTTGAAACCGTAAAAGAGCTCCAAAAGCAAGTGCACCAACAAGCAGAAAAGCTCGCCGACGCTGAAGATAGAAGTAGGCGTAATAACCTAAGGATCAGGGGGATCCCTGATAATATCGACTCCCAGGAATTACAAAGCTATTTCCAGACAATGGTGAAGTCAGCTCTACCAAACGTAAAAAATACGGATTTATTACTGGATCGCATCCATAGATTGCCCAAACCCGGCAATGCTCCTCCAGCTGCACCCAAAGACGTGATAGTGAGATTCCACTACTATCACATTAAAGAGGAATTTCTAGGTGCAGTACGCACGTCAGGTCTCACAGGAGATTACAGCAGCATGAAGGTCTTTCAAGAAGCGACGCAGGGAATTTCAACTTTTCACTGCGGAGCTAAGACGAAGAGGGATAAGATATAGATGGGGATTCCCGGTTAAAGTCCTTTTCCGTATGGATGGTCGGAATTTTATAGTCACGTCGCCTGAAGAAGGAATGGAACTCATCAAAACTATGAATGGACGTCAGGTTTCGCCTCATAGACTCTCGCCATCTACTCCTGTTCAGGCCAGCAAGAGAAGCAAATCGGACACTTCCTGAGATCCCAGCTCAAAGAGACATAGTCTTCCTTTTCTATGGTCATCATCGAGTCCTGCTCCAGTCCGGCGATTTATCGGGATTATTTTGAATTTTGATCTGTTTCTCCTTTTTATGACAGACTTCTGAGTTCTTCCACTAACGGTTATTTGTCCTGTGCCTTTTTGGTTTATTTTAGAAACCGATCCTTCTATTTAAAACTTTCTAAACTTATATAATCAAAATATTTTTTATTTTTTTATATAATTTCATATTTATTTAATTTTATAATTTTTTTATTTTTTTTTATTGTTCTGTGCTTTTTACCCTTTCAATTGTCATACACACAAGTACACAGCTTGAGTTTGCTTTAATAGCTTTGTTGGACTTGCATGTTTCTCTCTTGGAAGGTGGTGGCTGGGACTCTCACAAGATTGAATGTTCCTTTACCCTTTATCAGGTATTACTGTTCTATAAACCATGGTCTTAAAATATATGTCATTTAATGTGAGAGGCCTGAACACCGCCCACAAGAGACGATTATTATTCAAAGAAGCAAAATCCAACGAATCAGATGTGATTTGTGTACAGGAAACACATTTTAAAGATGATAAAGACCATAAAATCATGTCAAAGCTTTTCCCAGTTCAATACCATTGCACTTATAAATCCAAGTCTAGAGGTACATCGATTTTTTTTCACAGGAATGTAGCATGCTTGACAAACAAAGTTATAACGGATGATGACGGGAGGTATTTAATATGGATAGGATCACTCAATACTATTGAATATACTATTGTGAACATGTATTTTCCAAACACCGGTCAGTTGCAGTTTTTTAGGAAATTGATGGACTTAGTGAATGAGAATGTGAGAGGCAACTTGGTAATGTGTGGTGACACGAATTTTGTGATGGATGGAGAGTTGGATAACGCTAGGGAAGACCGTGATCGACAGCTTAGAGGGGACAGTGACAGATTAGTGTATAAATGCTCCAGATATATGATTGAATGTGGCTTATACGATCCTTGGAGACTGTTGCATGAGAATGAAAGAGATTTTACGTATTATTCTGTCTCTAAAAATATGTATTCTAGGCTGGACCGGTTTATGGTCCAGGGTGCTTTAATTCCGCACATCTTGAAATCTGATATCTTAAACATCAACTGGTCCAACCATGCTCCAATCATAATGCATATTGATGAAATTGTTTCATCAGCCCCTAACAGAACTTGGAAATTAGGTGATTATTTGTTAAATGATGTTGTGAACAAGTCACTGACGGAGAAAGCTTTGTGTGATTATTTTTCGGAGAATGCCTCGCCCGAGGTTCCTGGCGAGGTGACTTGGAATGCGCATAAGGCTGTGTTAAGAGGTCATTTTATTTCTAGAGCGTCTTACCTGAAGAGAATTAATAGCAATAATTTAAGAACATTGGAAAAAGAACTGTATAATTTGAACCAAGCTAATAAATTTGGTCCATCGTCCTCCCTATCAGCAATGATAGGAGAAATTAAGGCTAAAATCAACAAAATTAATTTAGATCGTACATCTCTCATGGTGAGACGTCTCAGGAAAACATTTTACTTAAAAGGTAACAGGGCCTCAACTCTTTTGGCATCCAAACTCCGGCATGTGAATGCCCAATCAAAAATAGCATATTTACTTGATGATCAGGGGCGAAAAGTGTTTCATCCAACTAAAATTAGTGATATGTTTGCAGAGTATTATAGTAAACTTTATAATTTAGAATGTAATTTGGACCTCCCCCAGCCTTCTACAACAATAATTGATAAATTCTTAGACAGAGTGTCATTGCCTCGGCTGTCTCCAGTACATTTAGAAAGCTTAGAATGTGAAATATCAGCAGCAGAGATAGCTGAGGCAATTAAACTTATGCCATCTGGAAAAGCCCCTGGTCCCGACGGATTAACTATTTTATATTATAAAACTTTTCCAGAAATTGTAATTCCCCATATGACTAAATTGTTCAATTCTTATAAGTCCGAGGGAAAGATGCCAGAGGAGTCCTTGTGCGCACGAATAGTCACTTTGCCAAAGCCGGGAAAAACTCCCGATAGATGCCCTAACTTTAGGCCCATTTCTCTGATTAATAATGATTCAAAGATTTATTCTAAAGTTCTCGCTAATAGATTAACCAAACTAATCCCATTGTTAATTAATAAAGATCAAGTAGGTTTTGTGCAGAATAGACAGGCGCCAGACGGAACTAGAAGATTCATAAACTTGATTCAGCACATCAATATGACCAAAACGCCTTCTTTGCTTCTATCTCTAGACGCAGAAAAAGCGTTTGACAGGATACATTGGGGATATTTATGGAGAACATTAGATAGGTTCAACATACCATCATCATTTATCACAGCAATTAAGGCATTATATTGCGCACCCTCCGCCCATGTCTCAGCTTCTGGCTTCACATCCAAAACTTTTTCTCTAACCAACGGGACGAGACAGGGGTGCCCTTTATCTCCAATTTTGTTTGTTTTAGCGATAGAACCCCTGGCAGAACTGATTAGGACAACCCCACAAATTGTAGGAATTGCGGTTAAAGAATCCGTTCACAAAATTGGTTTGTTTGCAGATGATATAATCCTAGCTATCAAAAACCCAAAAGAATCTTTGAGACACCTCAAGGATATTTTAACTCAATTCGGTGAGATATCGTATTACAAATTAAATGAGTCCAAAACTCAAGCCCTTCCGTTTCATTTAAACAATTTGGAAACCATTGCCCTTAAGAAATCATATTTATTTGATTGGAGAACTGAATATATGGAATATCTTGGCATTAATTTATGCAAAAATTTGGTCAATATGCACAATCACAACCTGAGGAAAGCATGGTCAGACCTACAAAAAGAGATGGAGAGATGGGGTGGGATGGAGCTCTCATGGCTGGGGAGGGTCGCATCTATTAAAATGACGATACTCCCCAAAATTTTATATTTTTTTAGGACCATTCCTCTGTCCATTCCATTATCATTTTTTAATAAAGTTCATTCGACAATGTTGAAATTTATATGGGGGAACAAGCCTGCCCGAGTGAGGCTCACTTCCCTGCAGCACCATAAATTGAACGGCGGTATCGGTGTCCCCGATATCCGCAAATATTATTTCGCCACTAACGCTGCAGTGGTTGTGAGCTTTAACAACCAGGATGATAAACCCAGATGGATGGAGATAGAGGAATCAAAAATTTCACCGGTTGGACTATCAGAATTACCTTGGTTAAATCCTAAGAAAAGACCTGGAATTACAAAATTATTTTTATCCACCAGGACTACGCTTAAGGCCTGGGACATTGTTTTTAAAAATGACCAGTCTCCCAGTTTATATAGAGCAATGCCTATTGAATTATTGAAATATCATATACCATCCTTAAAAATAGAATTATTGAAGGATTGCTCTATAACTAATCTGGACAATTTTTTTATGGCAATGCTATTCTTTCTTTGGAAAAATTGAAGCTTAAGTATGGATTGTCGAATGCATGTGAACTGGAATGTATGATAATCATTGATAAATTGAAAGAACTATACCAGGTACCTGAAACAGATAAAAACTATAAATCACTTGAGATATCTCCTTTAGAGAAAGTTATTTTATACAGCCCCGCTAGTAAAGGTATGATATCCTTATGTTACTTATCTCATAATGCCAAGCCCTTAATTAAATTAAAACATATGCTGTCATGGGAGACGGAGTTGGGTGCCCAGTACGATTTAGAAGAATGGTTCGGTTTCTTTACAGGTTTAAAAGGTATTTCGTATTGCACCGACCGTTTTGAAAATCATTATAAAATCTTATATCGCTGGTACCTGGCTCCGTCTAGATTACATAACAACATGGAATAAGAAAGGAAAGAGATAGAGGTGGACTAAATCCACATCACTAATTCCAAGGAAGGGTTACAGAGATATCAAGGGGCATAACCCCACAAAATAATTTAAAAGGATAAGACTAGAGTGAAGTGGTTGTCCCACTAAAGATGGAAAAATGTTGGACATCCACTTCACCAAATGATATCACCAGATAGTTACAATAATTGTTAGGTATAACCTTTATTAAGCCGACTTAGGCAAAACACAAAACAATAAATAATAATAATAAAAATAAAGTAATAGTGAAACACTCGTGGGAAAAACACGTGAAGTAAAAAAGTGGGTAGATGTAGGTTTGGATATCCTCAGTGTATATTGGGGTAATTTGGATAGCTTCACTGAAAACGCTAGTAACCAGTACAGTAAAGTACCGTATGTGTTCAGTCACATATCACAAAGTTGCTCCCCCTAAAGTCTACAGGGATCTGAAAGTCCCAGCCATGTAGAGGTATATCCACAAGAATTATTATTTCATAGACTCTAGTATATTATCACAGCATATACTTTCGGTTTAGATAGATAGTATCCATATATAGTTTTATCTATCATCTACAAATGTATCCAAAGTGTTGCAAGTAAAAACAGAGTCTAGGAAGAAGCTGAGAGGCACTGTGTATACAGTGTGATACTTGGTATTTTAGTACTTAGATGGAATATAAATACTCATTACTAAGTGGAGAGGTCACAGGAGGAAAGAGCTTAAATAGATCAAGAACGGTAGTTAATGCAAAATAGGTGTCTCTAAGGATGGATTAACTTATATAAATATATAGGGGTGCCCACCCAACAGACTGAATCCCTCCCGGGATCGAAAGGACACCTAAATATGCAAAAAATTGCTACACTCGCTAAATCCAGCTCATGTATATACTAAACACTGCTGCTACACAACTCCTATAAATACTACACACTGCTGCTTCAAGGCAGCCTAACGCTGAAGATCACTAGCTGAACTGTCTAAATAGGTATAATAACAGTCCTAGTTGTGCCACTGACTATGGCTAGAACGAAAAAATATCAGCTAGAGAGTCAAAGTGAATAATTGAATGCCACCAGCATAAGTGACTAGATCACTATATATACATCCCCCACTAGTAAAAACAAAAAAACCGGCAAACGCTCGACGCGCGTTTCGGCGTGGTCACACGCCTTTATCAAGAGCTCCTAGCACGGCTGGAGGTAGGAGGGTAAGTTTATATCAGGGGACGTGCCGCCCATGTGATTGCGTATCCAATCCGCTTACTTAGGGGCGTGGCTATGACCCGATCGCATCCTCCTCCTTCTACAAGTTTGTCCATCTACGGACCACGTGTGCACACAGGGCACCAACTGTCGCTATGGTAACGCGGCCAGGCTGACTGTATATATATACAGTACAGCTCAAAAGCACCACTTAGAGATCCATTTCCTACACTCTTAGCCATGTAGTAGGGGTAAATTTGTAGCATTTTAGTAGGTAAAATTAGCCTTTATTCAGCAGGGCATCTATATTTGTAGAGAAAAGTAGAGACATAAAAACATGTAACACAGAGTCAATTATAAGGCTCAGGATACAGTTATTATTTATTTCAGTCTATCAGTCACTAATATAATAGTATTGGCTCCTAAGTCATGTCATAATGTGGACAGCACTCATTGAGCATAGGACTCAATTAGGTAAGGGTCTACTATATGCATTTATTAGACACTGTTCCACCTATACAGGTGAATTAGAAATCAGTTAGATATTATTCCCATAATGGCAAAAGAGTGTAAGTGGTCATGGCCCTAATGGACTAGATACGTGCCAGGTGTAAGGTATGAATACCAAAAAATTATAAATGTAAATCACACAAAAATATACTATATACAGACAATAAAGATTTCTATTATATTGTACAAATATATACAAAACATATAAAAAACATATTTGCAGGATGTGTAATTGATAGTAGTTACTCCAATTAAAATATATATATATATGTATAATTGGTAACTAAACACTAAATGATAGGGCTTAAATGTAGGGAGAGAATGAAAACCCCTCATTCAAGCCATTTGGGTTAAGGGTTTTTAGTTTATATATCCATCTACATTCTTTTTGGCGTAGAAGTTTATCGTAATCTCCTCGTCTCTGATCGCGTTTAACCCATTCCAATCCACAGAACCTGATTGCACTAGAGTCACCCGCATGGCAGTTTTTTAATTGTCTTGAAATTGGGGTTTCCATACGATTTTTTGGGGATCTTACATGTTCTTTGATCCGTTCCTTGAAGGGTCTAAACGTTTTTCCTACATACATCATTTTGCAACTACAGGTAAGGAGATATACCAAACCAGCAGTGTTGCAGTTAAAGAACTGGGTAATCCCAAAACTCTGTTGTCCAGCGCTATCTTGGACTCTCTTCGAGTCCCGAAGAATGTATCTGCATGCGACACATCTTCCACAACCATAGGAACCACAGGGGGGATTTCGACCCAGCCAGGTCACTTTCTTCTGTTTCGTTGAGAAGTGGCTTGGTACCAGCATGTCACGAAGATTTCTCCCCCTGCGCGCTGTGATGGTTGCCCTAGGACTAAGGACGTCTTTAAGATGGACATCCTTCAGAAGGATGGGCCAAAATTTCTCAATCGACCTTTTTACAGTGTTCCATCCTGTATCAAAGGTTCCAATCATACGGATAGTTGTATTCAGTGGTTTTTGCTTAGATTGGTCTAGAATAAGATCATCTCTATTCAATTCTAGGGCTCTTTTATACGCTTTCTTAAGGCATTTATTCGGGTAACCTTTTTCCCGAAATTGTTGTCTTAGTAGAGCCGCTTTTGCCTTGAAATCTGATAAGTCTGTACAATTCCTACGTATCCTCAGATATTGTCCTACGGGGATGCCTTGTTTGAGAGGCCTAGGGTGGAAGCTATCCCAGCTAAGGAATGCATTAGATGCTGTTGGCTTCTTAAACAGAGTTGTTTTCAAAGACCCATTCCTATTGATGGAAATGGTTATGTCTAGAAAGTTCAAAGTCTGTCCTCCAAATTCTGCTGTAAATCTTAGGTTATCTTCATTTGTATTCAGTAGAGAGACAAACTTATTGAAGTCTTCTTCATCACCCAGCCATACAATAAGGATATCATCTATATACCTAAGCCATGTATGTATTTTAGGTATATAGCTCAAGAGGGTACTGGATTTCATGATCTGTAGCTCCCACCAGCCTAAATGGAGGTTGGCGTAGGAGGGCGCACACGCCGTACCCATCGCCGTCCCCCTTGTCTGGTGAAAGAATTTGTCATGAAATAAGAAGTAGTTATGAGACAAAATATAGCCTAATAATTTTAGTACAAATTGAGTATGAAGAATGTGATTGGGACCTCTCTGATCCAAAAAATATCTCGTATGTTCAATGCCCCGTTCATGGGGAATTGAAGAATAGAGGGCCTCAACGTCCAAACTGCAGAGGTTAGCCGACGTTGGTAACTGGAGATTCGAGAAAAGTGACAGTGCCTGTTTTGTATCTCTAACATATGATGGCAGTTGTTCAACAAAAGGTCTTAATATTTTTTCAATATATAGACTCCCATTTTGGGTCAAATTATCAACCCCAGAAACAATTGGGCGACCCGGTGGGTATTGTGTATTTTTATGGACTTTGGGCAGGCAGTAGAAGGTTGCTATCCTGGGACATCGATTCAGAATGAATTCATATTCATCCCCGGACAGCAACCCCCCACTGCGGCCCTCATCTAATATTTCCTTGTATTGCATTAGAAATGAATTTGTTGGGTCCACCTTTAAAATCATATAAGTGTCATTATTGCTCAAGACCTTCTGTACCATATTTTCATAGTCAGATACATTCATGACTACCACATTACCTCCCTTGTCTGCTGGTTTAATAACCAACTGGTCATTCTCTTTAAGTGACTTAAGAGCTATTTGCTCTATTTTAGAGAGATTATCGTTAGGGAAAGAATCAAAGCAGTTGCTCTCTATACCCTCAATCTCGCTTTTTACTGCTTCTAAGAATAGATCTAAATTTCTGAAGCTAGCGAAGTTGGGGGTAAATCGGCTTTTTGGTTTCAATTTAGTATATTCAGTGGGCAGATGGACATCGTTTTCATCTAGGAGTGATACTAGTGTATTTACTAACTCCAAATCTTTACATGACAGACCACAGGCTCTTGCTTTTTTCTCTTCATTGATAGCGTGATATTTATGTAAGGCAAGTTTACGTACAAACAGATGTAAGTCTTTGATCCAAGTAAACTTATCAAAGACTGGTGTTGGTACAAAAGAGAGTCCCTTTTCTAGTACTTTAATCTGAAATTCATTAAGTTCGTGAGTTGACAGGTTAATCACATGTGGTTTGTTTATAGAGGGATATGATGTTTTAGAGTTTACACTCAGTATCGTCTCCTTCGTGTTCTCCCCCTCGCCCCTCCTCTCCCCAAATTTCTGGATTGATAACGTGTCTGGTAATTGGGGGTGTCTTCTTGTTGACCCATCGCTAAAAAATTAACCCCTTTCTTGAGAATACTACGAGGATTACCAGTATTAGAGATTGGGGGAGCTTGTTGTTGATCAGAGGGTGTGTATTGTATACTGGAATCAGTGTCAGAGGAGTCATATTCTGAGGTCATATTGTTTTCAGAATTGGTTCTCAGACGACGATTAGGAAATCTATATACATTCCCCAATTGATAGTCCTTCAAGTCTCTCATAAATTTCTGATGTTTTCTAGATTTAATAGAGTCCTGAAATCTATCAAGATTGTTTTTTAATTTATTTTCCAATGTTGGATAGTTTGATTCGCTCTTAAACACATTGAGCCTATCAATTTCTTCATCTAGCTTTTGATTAACATTGCCCAGTTTTTCTTTTTCAAAGGTGCATATTATCTCCATAAATTTCATTGAGCATGTTCCAGCTGCTAACTCCCATTGCTTAGTGAACTCAGGGTTCTCATTATAGGATGTTGGAATATTACGGACTCTAAGGCCCCTAGGGATCATTTCTTTCTTAATGTAGTTCTCAAGTGAGGAGATCTCCCAGCATGTCTTAATTTGTTGCTTATATAGCTTAGTCACCGAATTAAATGAATAATAAATATCCGTTGGAGTCTGGCTTTTCTCAAGATTATCACCAGAAAACACGTTATCTGCATCCCTGCACCAAGTGCTAAAATCCTGTTTATTAGATAGAAAACCTGACATTGTCTTGTTTAATAATAAAAGATAGTGGATCAGTAACCCAGGTATTGAAACCTAATATACAAATATAGAATAAGAAAGGAAAGAGATAGAGGTGGACTAAATCCACATCACTAATTCCAAGGAAGGGTTACAGAGATATCAAGGGGCATAACCCCACAAAATAATTTAAAAGGATAAGACTAGAGTGAAGTGGTTGTCCCACTAAAGATGGAAAAATGTTGGACATCCACTTCACCAAATGATATCTCCAGATAGTTACAATAATTGTTAGGTATAACCTTTATTAAGCCGACTTAGGCAAAACACAAAACAATAAATAATAATAATAAAAATAAAGTAATAGTGAAACACTCGTGGGAAAAAACACGTGAAGTAAAAAAGTGGGTAGATGTAGGTTTGGATATCCTCAGTGTATATTGGGGTAATTTGGATAGCTTCACTGAAAACGCTAGTAACCAGTACAGTAAAGTACCGTATGTGTTCAGTCACATATCACAAAGTTGCTCCCCCTAAAGTCTACAGGGATCTAAAAGTCCCAGCCATGTAGAGGTATATCCACAAGAATTATTATTTCATAGACTCTAGTATATTATCACAGCATATACTTTCGGTTTAGATAGATAGTATCCATATATAGTTTTATCTATCATCTACAAATGTATCCAAAGTGTTGCAAGTAAAAACAGAGTCTAGGAAGAAGCTGAGAGGCACTGTGTATACAGTGTGATACTTGGTATTTTAGTACTTAGATGGAATATAAATACTCATTACTAAGTGGAGAGGTCACAGGAGGAAAGAGCTTAAATAGATCAAGAACGGTAGTTAATGCAAAATAGGTGTCTCTAAGGATGGATTAACTTATATAAATATAAAGGGGTGCCCACCCAACAGACTGAATCCCTCCCGGGATCGAAAGGACACCTAAATATGCAAAAAAAATGGCTACACTCGCTAAATCCAGCTCATGTATATACTAAACACTGCTGCTACACAACTCCTATAAATACTACACACTGCTGCTTCAAGGCAGCCTAACGCTGAAGATCACTAGCTGAACTGTCTAAATAGGTATAATAACAGTCCTAGTTGTGCCACTGACTATGGCTAGAACGGAAAAATATCAGCTAGAGAGTCAACGTGAATAATTGAATGCCACCAGCATAAGTGACTAGATCACTATATATACATCCCCCACTAGTAAAAACAAAAAAACCGGCAAACGCTCGACGCGCGTTTCGGCGTGGTCATACGCCTTTATCAAGAGCTCCTAGCACGGCTGGAGGTAGGAGGGTAAGTTTATATCAGGGGACGTGCCGCCCATGTGATTGCGTATCCAATCCGCTTACTTAGGGGCGTGGCTATGACCCGATCGCATCCTCCTCCTTCTACAAGTTTGTCCATCTACGGACCACGTGTGCACACAGGGCACCAACTGTCGCTATGGTAACGCGGCCATCTTTAGTGGGACAACCACTTCACTCTAGTCTTATCCTTTTACATAACAACATGAACAATATGTATTCTGACCGGTGTTGGAGAGACTGTGGGGGAGTGGGCAATATGGCCCATATCTGGTGGTTCTGCCCCAAGTTAATTAATTATTGGAAAATGATCCACGATCTGATTATTAAAGTGAACGGAACCATTAGTATCTTAACCTCGGAACTAGCCTTATTTAAAAAACTCCCGGAGTCTGTTAATAGATCTGATAAAATAATCATAGGCCACATTCTGATCGCTACATCCTGTTTACCTAGACATTGGAAGTCTCAAAATGTGCCATCTCTCAGAGAAGTTTTTAATTTGATTTTAGAAAATAAGTGTGACGAGACCAATCTCGCCACATTGCATTGGAGGAGCCTGGTTGCCCGCCTGCTACCTTTGGATTATGGACCGGCAGCTAAAGGGTTAATTTTACTGTGCAGAAGGATTTTGTGACGAGACCAATCTCGCCACATTGCATTGGAGAAGCCTGGTTGCTCGCCTGCTGCCTTTGGACTATGGCCCCCTTTTAAAAGACTTTATTTTTGCCTGCAGAAAAGCTGTATTCGTGCTTTTCTGCCTGGGTTTCAGTAGATTTGTTTGAATGTGGTATACCCCAGATGGGAATCCCATGGAGCCCCTTCGTATGAAACTGACTGTAAAGACTTTGGCTCCATGGTGATTAAACTGTATTTGTGTGGTCCGAGCGCCATTCACTTAATAATGTGCGCTCAGACCTGAGCTATCTGGGGATATGTGAAATGTCTGTGTTTTATGTATAAATGTGACTTTATGTATTTTAAAGTGTTTTGTGTCTTTTTGCAACCATGTGCTTAATGGAGTCTTGTGTCTGTCCTGGGAGATAATTGAATTACTTTCCAGGATAGAAGACTCTGAAACTGGTTTGGGCCAGAAAGCCATGCTTCATTTAGTCACAAAGGACTTTTTACAAACTTTTGAACCCCTGGTCTGATTCATGCCATTTTTTAATATGTTGTTCCCCTGAATGGATTGATTATGAATATGTAATTTTATGTGAATGTGATGTATGGTTTTAGAGTTATGAAAGTTGGGTAGAAAGTATGTTTTAACTGTATGTGTAATTGAGTTTCCTCTCAGGATAAAGGGAGGGAATATGTGGGATGTAACTGTGATGTGATTGGTTGTTTTATACCTCCCTGTGGGCAGTCCTGTATTTGCAAGACTGTAATAAAAACCAGGCTGGGTGTGCCAGCACCTCAGACCACTGCTTGACCCTCAACACGGAGCCTTGTCTCGTTCTTGGGGGGATTCACTGTATGCTGTTAGAGACTGATTGCCAGGAGTGTAAGCTGTTGTCTGCTTTTCCTGTTAGTCTGCTAGCAGCTATTTGGGAGGTTCCAGTTCGGGAGTTGGAGTGCTATTTTGTATCCAGTTCGTGAGTTTTGGTGTTCTGCAGTAGCTGTGCCTGTATCTCTGGAAAGGGGGCCGATCGCCTAAAGGGTTTTTACCCCTTGTGTGCAAAACGGTCCGTTACAGATTTATTTCTCCCTTTCTGCACAGCCGTTCGGTAGATTCCATCTACCAAACAAACAGTTTATTTTCAGCCTCCCCAGAGCCGTGGGAAGCCGGCCGGCGACCTTAATTGGCCACCCAGAAGCCGCGGTTAATTTACCTCCCTGAAGCCGCGGTTAACCGCGGCTTAACGAGCGTGTGCCGGCAATTGACCACCCAGTAGCTGCGGTTAACCGCAGCTTAATTGATTGTTACTGGGTGGTCGCGGTTACACTTAGCCGCCACACGATGGCGGTGTTCTGGAGCTCCCCGGGCAGCCAGCACTTTTCTGCCCGGCTTTCATGCACCAAACCCGGACACTTTTACGTGCAGGCACCGCTGAACCTCCAACCCCTGGTTCTAATTCGCACGGATTGAACGAATGCATGTAAATTCGGTATTTTATGTTGGAGGAATGTTTTAACTCAGATAGCTATGCCATGGAGCCTATTCGTGGAATTAAAGACTTTGGCTCCATGGCAATTAAAACTGTATTCGTGTGGTCTGAGTGCCATTCACTTAATAATGTGCACTCAGACCTGAGCTATCTGGGGATATGTTACATGTCTGTGTTTTATGTAGTAAATGTTACTTTGTGCATTTTAAAGTATTATGCTGGTTTTGTGTTCCCACGTGTGTAATGGAGTTTTGCCTTTGTCTTGGGAGATAATTGAGTTACTTCCCAATTATCTCCCAGGGCAGAGGGGAGGAAGCCAGGATGCATTGTGGGAATATACCGTGACTGTGTGTCCTATTTGTATACTTGTCTGTCCCTTGTCACAGTCTCCCATTTGGTCCCCTAGGGGAGTGTCCACCAGGTGGGAGACCTGCATAAAAGCTGGGCAGGTAGCCCTCATTAAACAGACCACTGCTTGACCCTCAACACGGAGCCTTGTCTCGCCTTTGGGGGGATTTACTGTATGCTGCTAAGGACTGATTGCCAGGAGTGTAAGCCGCTTGGAAGCTTTTCCTGTTCGCCTGCTAGCAGCTATTCGTATGGTTCCTGTTCGTTTATTTGAAGTGCTACCTTATTCCCTTGGATGCCGTTCGGGAGTTTGGAGCATTCACTTATTGGCGGTTCGTGAGTTTTGGTGATTCTACAGTAGCTGTGCCTGTCTCTGAAAAGGGGGATTATCGCCTAAACGTTTTTTTTCCCCTTTTGTGCAAAACGGTCCGTTACAATAAGGCACATGAATTATCACACAGAGCCAATATGCATGGTTTCCCAATACTAAAATACAACTGGGATAAATGGGAAGAAAAAATCAAAACAGTTTATGGTCTTTGATATATTTATTGTTAAAGTGCATTGTTGTAAAAAATTTTCTTTTTGCCATATACTTTAATATGTTTATTTCATTGATGGATGGATACCCCTTCCCATTTCCATGTTACCCCTCCTTTCCTAACCCTAATACAATGTTTGTATTATTATCATTTGTTATACAAAAAAAAAACTTTAATAAAAATTATTTGAAAAGAAAGTCACGAATATGCCATTCAGCAGGGAAAATAAAAGGTTTTAAATGCCGGGCCATAGTCTAAAGGGAGCAGGTGCGCAACCAGGCTTCTCCAGTGCACAGTGGCGAGGTTGGTTCCGCCACAGTAGGCAATCTAGTATATTATTAGTGACACTAATCTATAATTTACCTCACATTAAAGGGACACTATAGTCCCCAGAACCACTTCAGCTTAATGAAGTGGTTCTGGTGTCTGTAGCCGGTCCCTGCAGGCTTTTTAATGTAAACACACACTGTGTGCAGCACTGGCGTTAGTTCATATGGCAGATCATATGGGTGGGGCATTGTGATGTCACATGGGGGGCGGCAAATTCAGCTGTTCCCCATGCAGCCACAGGGGGTGCTGTGCTGGGAGAATGTGATTACCCTTCACTTCCTCCCAGCTTACAGAGCAGCGCATGGGAGAGAGATAGGAGGAGGCATGATTTAATCTTACAACAAATCCAGTAAGCAAATCTTTATAAATTTGGGTGGGATCAGCTCTGTTTCCACAGTTTATTGGCGTTTACTCTGATGTCTGTATTGATATTGAGTGATTTCTAAGTAGTAACATCAGTGTGTGTCAGCAGGGCCAGCCATTGGGGTGTGCAAGCTGTGCGGTCACGCAGGGTGCCATGACAACAG
>OW240915.1:7553535-7571141 GCA_933207985.1 Pelobates cultripes
TTATAGCCTCTCCCTCGTGGTTCCGGCGCTCAGTTAGTGAGTCGGAACACAGGCTCAGAGATTCTCAGCCTGCGCTCTGACAACATTGAAAGTCAGAGCCGTGAAGGAGCGGGTATGGCAAAGAGCTACTGATTAGCATAACATCAATATCCGTTATAAAACCAGGAAAAGGTGGGCATGGATGGTGAACTGATTTGGTGGTGTAATGGGCCACTTGACTGGTTTTGCCCCCCAGGCGTAAGGCTGCCAGCCCTCCCCGTCAGTGTGTGTGTACGGGGGGCAGTGTGCGTGTGTATGGGGCAATGTGTGTATGTGGGGGCAGTGTGTGAATGTGTATGGTGTGTGTGAGGACAGTGTGTGTATGGGGGGCAGTGTGTGAATGTGTATGGTGTGTGTGTGTGGGGACAGTGTGTGTATGGGGCTAGAGTTCACTCTCACCACTGCGACCACCAGGAATCCCTGGTGGTCGCAGTGGTGAGAGTGAACTCTAGCCCATAGCTCCAGGACTAGAGTTCACCCTGTCAGAGCCGGAGCATTGCTGTGGTAACCGCGGCAACGCTCTGTGCTCACTGCAGACTGAGCTCCCGGGTCCTCTCTTCCTCCATCCCCTGCCGGCTACCCCCACTGTGCATGTGGAACGGGGAGGGAGATCGGCTGGCAGGGAAGAGCCTTGTGGGGGGGAAATTGCCCCGTTGCCCCCCCCGGATCCAACAGGGATATATACAGCCCCTATGTGTGTCTCTTTATCTCCAGCCCCTCTGTGTGCCTTTTTGTTTCCCCCCCAGTCACTCTGTATGTTTCTTTCTCCCCCTCACTGCTCCTCTGTGTCCCTCTCCTTCCCAGTCTCTCTCTTCCCCCTCTGCCTCTTTCTCCCCTCCACTTGTGTGTCTTTCTCCTTTCTCCCTCTGTCTCTTTCTCCCTCCTTCCCCTGTGTCTCTCTCTCCCCCACATCTCTCCTCCCCTCTGTCTCTTTTTCCTCCCTCCACCATCTCTCTATTCCCCCTCTTTCTCCCCCTGTGTCTCACTCTTCCCCCTCTGTCTCTTTCTCCCTCTTTTCCCTGCGTCTATTCCCTCTCTCTTTTTTTTCCCCTCTCCCCTTGTGTCTATTTATTACCTTTCTTCCCCCTCCCATTTACCTGAGAGAAGTGAGAGGGTGCCAACTCAGAGTGTGCCACTGGACTGGCCACCCGGTGGCACATACATGCGCAGCCCCCAGATGCCGTGGCCCACCGGGAAATTTTCCGGTATCCCGGTGAGCCAGTCCGGCCCTGAATGTCTTCATTTGAATATAGAGCCCGCATACAGTAAATACAGGTGAATCATATATGTGACGAGACAAATCTCGCCACATTGCATTGGAGAAGCCTGGTTGCTCGCCTGCTGCCTCTGGACTATGGCCCCCATGTTAAAAGACATCAAAAGCTTCATTCGTGCTTTTCTGCCTGGGGTTCGGTAGATTTGTTTGAATGTGTTATACCCCAGATAGGAATCCCATGGAGCCCATTCGTATGAAACTGACTGTAAAGACTTTGGCTCCATGGCGATTAAACTGTATTTGTGTGGTCTGAGCGCCATTCACTTAATAATGTGTGCTCAGACCTGAGCTATCTGGGGATATGTTAAATGTATAGTTTTAATGTAATGTGTATTACCTGGTGTATTTTAACATTAATGCTTGTTTTGTGTCCCCATGTGCATAATGGAGTCTTGCCTCTGACATGTCTGTGTTTTATGTATAAAATGGGACTTTGTGTATTGTACAGTATTTTAATGCTTTGTGCAAACCATGTGCATAATGGAGTCTTGTCTCTGTCCTGGGAGATAATTTAATTACTTCTCAATTATCTCCTGGGCAGAGGAGAGGAAGCCAGGATGCATTGTGGTAAAAAGGAAGGGGTAATTGGGTTACCTCTCAGGATAAGGGGGAGGGAATCTGTGTGTTGTAACTAATATGTTACTGGATATTTTATACCTCCCTGTGGGCGGTCCTGTATTTGCAACACTGTAATAAAAACCAGGCTGCTTGACCCTCAACACAGAGCTTTGTCTCGTTCTTGGGGGGATTTATTGTATGCTGTTCCAGTTTGACTGCTAGGAGTGTAAACCTATTCGTATGGTTTTTCCTATTCGGCTGTTTACAGCATTCATATGGTTTCCTGTTCGGCGGTTATGGTGTTCTGCAGTAGCTGTGCCTGCATCTCTGGAAAGGGGGCCGATCGCCTAAACGGTTTTTACCCCTTGTGTGCAAAACGGTCCGTTACAATATATTTCTAAAATACAGGTATTAAAACAAGTTATAGTAATTCCTATAATGCTAATGTAATGCTGAGAGGCATTAGAAGCATATGGGAGATTCCATTCACTCCTCCCCCTCCGTGACTGAAATGGTCTGACCTTCAAATGGGAAGGCTGTCATTTGCAGACATTATGTGGGAGCAATGGGTTCCTGGTGGAGACGTGTTATTCTACAGGCCAGTCCTGAAGTATCAATGCAGGTAACGAGGCTACATGGAATAAATATCTTTTTACAAATATAATGACAGTAATAAAGTGTACAAAAATTATAGGTTTAAAATGTAGATCATAACAAGATACTTTAGGAAATATATGTAAGCATCAATGGGAAAAAGTGTGAGTGTTCAATTGTCTCACAAAATAATAAATGATCTATTCACACAGTTATATACTATTGTATCCATTTTTTGTATTTTAAAGGTACAAAGGCCTGCATCATTCAAAGATTTTTCCCATTGATGCCTATATATATTTCCTAAGGTATCTTGTTATTTTCACGTTCTACACTTTTGAACCTATGATAAGTGCTACACTGTTGTTTTGGTTTTTGGTATAGGATTTGGGCAATAGCACATCCCGGTGTGACAGCAGCTTAATTGTTAAAATGTATTTTTGGTATTCACATTTATATAAGTATTCACTGTAAGCGCTAAAACACGTTATTTTTATGATTTGTAGTAAATGGTTAAATTAATGTATTATTGGTTACACAAACAGATTCACTCACATCACTTTCAGCCTTACTGACTGTTTATCTGTGTCCCTATACACCAAGGGAGGTGGACTGTAAATCATTTAAAATATAACTTTTTTAAAACCTAATATTAGAAATGACACTAGACAAGGGTGTCCTTTGGCGCCCCTTCTCTACATATTAACAATAGAACCCATAGCAGCTGCAATTAGATTGAATGAAGGAATCAGAGGTATTGATGTAGGTTCAGAGCATCATAAAATTACACTATACGCGGATAATATTCTGCTCACCCTCTCCGACCCTTTGTTATCTATTCCAGCTATACTTAAATAAATACAGGAATATGGTGCATGTTCTGAAAATAGACTAAATATTGGGAAGACCCAGGCATTAAAATGTAATTTATCTACTGAACAAGTAACCGGGCTGAATAAAAAATAAGAGATATATGTAAAGTTTTTTCAATAAATGTAAAAAATCACTAGAATTATTATTATAATTTTTTTTTACTTTGCATTTTTTTCTTTGCACAATTACAATTAATATGCAAAGAAAAAATAAAACAAATAAATAATTCACTAGAATTTTTTTTTCTTTGCATATTTATTGTAATTTTGCACACATATGCATTAAGTGGGAATACTCAGTATTCATTATGGCTCCCTTTTATTCCTGTTTCTCTCCCACATTATATGGGATTGCATATTAATCTGTGAACTATGGGAGTTATTGAGAGATATCAAGTATGGACAAGTTATATTCAAGTAATAAAGAAAGACAAGTTGTGTGGAAAGACGAGATCGGCAATGAAAGAGTAAATGGAATACATCATATGCAGAAGTAATTGAGCCCGGCAGTGAGCAGGAGGCTTGGAATGCACACACTACCCGCCGGACGATTGGAGGAAGATTGGCACGCAATTTCTAATCCACACGGTATGATTTTATCAACAGGAAGGTATATAAGCAGGGCTCCTTATGTATGGAGGATTACACTGAAAGATTTTACCCAGCTGAGGAAGCTGAGAGGAACTTGGCGAAACGTGTCCTGGGGACAGCTAAGACTTACAGATCACCTTTATGCCCTTGTTTATAGTGTATTATATTGCTATTTGATTTGTATTTTTTTTTTACTTTTGTTTGTTTTTAAAGATTTTTTTTATCAGTTCTTGCAGTTTGCATTGAGGGGATATACCCTTTAAACAAATAGTATCTTATTCACATTTCTGGGCTACTGGTTGCTGCTTATAGGTGTGTAGTCCTTAACTACACAATACGCTGTGATTGAGCCTATTGACGGCTCCATCTTTGTGAGTATATTTTATACAGATATTCCATTCATCTTTATGGCAGACACAATATTGCACCATATATGTCTTTTGCTTAAGTCCAAGTTTAGGACTACAAGATAGCTACACCATAGAAGGGGAAGATCGCCTAAACGGACCTATTGGCGTTTCATCCCTGAGCTTGGTTTATAGCTCAGGAGAATGTGAGTTGTTTTATATACTGTTTCCATTTCTCCATTGTAGTAGTAGTTTTACACTATTGGACTTTATTTATTTTTTAGGCAATTTTGTCGATATCTACCATCACCACTGTAATGTACTAGGTCAGGTATCGTAAAATTTTTGGTTTATATTTATATGCAGCCTTTTCTTTGGTTACTTGTTGGGTGTATGTGGAAAGATTACACTTGGTGTTAGCAGCTGTTGTTTATTGATTTGGGCATAGTACTGTATATATTGAAATTTACATTTTAGCGCCAGTACACTCCTTTTTTCTTTCATTAGATAGATAGATCTATATATATATATATACACAAGTATAAACTCCATATAATATAAAGTAATATAAGCTCACTATAGACAGATTAGAACAGACCCAACTCCTATCTGGCTCACAAGAAGAAACGGTTTACTTCACAATATTATGATTATTACCATGATTATGTTTGTATATTTATGTTCACACCCCACACTTTTTCTGTTTGTTTGTTATTATGTACGTCTTTTTATAATGTTTGTCATTGTATTGCAAAAAGGAAATAAAATAAAAACATCTGTGAAAAAATATAACTTCCCCCCCCATAACATATATGTGCTACCTTTTATCCTCTAGTCACTACAATTGTGTCTGGTTAAGAACACTTTAAAGATCAGTGTGTATGTGTGTGTGCCAATGTGTATGTGTATCTGTGAGTGTCAGTGTGTATCTCTGTGTGTGTCAGTGTAGGTATGCGTGTGTATGTGTATCTGTGAGTGTCAGTGTGTGTATGTGTATGTATAAGTATGTGTGTGTATCTGTGTGTCAGTGTGTGTATATGTATGCCAGTGTGTGTATCTGTGTCTGTGTGTGCCAGTGTGTGTATCTGTGAATGTCAATTCACCCGAATTGCCCCGCTGCCCCTCCCTGGATCTGCCACAGGCATGTAGAGATATGTCCTGCTTTGTTTATCTAGACCCAGCATATAGAGATATACCCTGATCTGTTTATCTAGATCATGGGTCGTCAACCTGGTCCCTACCGCCCACTAGTGGGCTGTGGCGAAACCAACCTCGCCACTGTGAACTGGAGAAGCCTGGTTGCTCGCCTGCTCCCTTTGGACTATGGCCCTGCAGGTTAAACCATTTATTTTCCCTGCAGAAAGGCTTATTCGTGTGATCTGAGTGCCATTCATCTAATAATGTGCGCTCAGATCAAAGCTATCTGGGGATATGTAGAAATGTGTGTTTTATGTACTAAATGTATCAGTATGTAATTTTATGTCTTTTACTGTCTTTTTGTCTGCCATGTGGGTAATGGAGTTTTGCCTCTGTCCTGGGAGATAATTAGATTCCTTCCCCAATTATCTCCAGGCCAGAGGGGAGGGATTGTGAGGCATTGTGGGAGGTAACTCATTTGTGATTGGTGTATTGTGTAATTGTTGTAAATCCCTCCCTTGCATGGGAGAATCCTTTATAAGCCTGTTGTGTGAATAAATCAGTGTTGTTCCTGTTTAACCCTCAAAGTGAAGTGTCGTCTCATTCTTGGGGGGAATTTGACTGTATGCCGATTGCCAGGAGTGTAAGCTGTTCTTAGGGCTTTTCCTGTTCGGCTGCTTCCAGGGTTCGTGTGTTTCCTGTTCGGGAGTTGGGGATTCGTACAGTTTCCAGTTCGGGAGATTGGTGATTGCAGTAGCTGATGGTCTATGGGAAAGGGGATTATCGCCTAAACGGTTTTTATCCTCTTGTGAGAGAAACGGTTCGTTACATGGGCGTTTCGGGATTCCAGGTGGGCGGTAGGGACTTTGGAGGTTAAAACCTCCTTTTGAGCGAGTGGGCGCAAGCGAGCGCACACATCAAGAAACCAACATGCGCGATAATGCGTGCGGTAGGATTTTCAGAAGTTAAAACCTCCTTTTGAGCGAGTGGGCGGGCGGCGCAGGCAGGCGCGAGTGCACACATCAATCAACCTCCTTTTGTGCGAGAAGGGGTCGGGCAGGCGCGAGCGCACGCAAATACGTGGGAAGAGGAAGGGGAGGAGTGGAAACTGATAGCAGGGACGGGCAGAAACGGAGCTGTGCAGTTGCAAAAGAAAAGTTATAGGCAGGAGAAAGAGAATTGTTGGCTAATAATAATAAGTGGGCTTATTAGCTCAGCTTTACTTTTGTACCTCAGGAAGGTAAAAGAAAGGAGATAAAAAGGAAAAGATAAAAAAAAGGAAGAAAAATAGAGAAAAGGGGATAAAATAAAGGAGGAGAGTAAGCAGTTGTAATATTTATTTTGTAATATTTCTTTAATTGGAACTCAACTGCAGCATTTCTTGGTTGCAACAACAATAAGTTTCACCTCCTGTTATATTGGTATGAAACAATGGTCACTGTACCTTTAAATACTCATGAAGGTAAAATTAGGCTTTGTAGCAATCCCTTATGAATAAGAGGAATTTAGACAAGTGACACTAAATAATAGGAATTGACTTGTTTGGTAAAAGTATTACTTAACTTAAAGGCAGTTCTGGCACTGGAAGGGTTAATTCACCCAATGAAGGAGAAATTAGAAGTCCTTTTCAACAAGCTGAGAACTAGGAGTGGAGAGTGGGGAAGTCCGTTTTAACAAGCCGAGGTCTGGGAGTGGAGAAGGTAGAATTCAGAGTTACAAGCCGAGGTCTAGGAGTGGAGAAGGTAGAAATCCGTTTACAAGCCGAGGTCGAGAAGTGGAGAAGGTAGAAATCCGTTTACTAGCCGAGGTCGAGAAGTGGAGAAGGTAGAAATCCGTTTACTAGCCGAGGTATAGAAGTGGAGCAGGAAGGATCAAAAGTAGAGCAGCTGATCTTCATGCAGCACCTGTGCGAATAATCCAGCCCTTTGAATCTGGCGCGGTCCTCCTAAGTATCGTGGAGGGACCGCGTCAGAAAAAGGGGCGGGGCTGAGCGCCGTGAACCCGGAAGTGGGTTCCGGCGATGAATTACATGCCATGCTATACCTGACAGTACCCCCTTCCCATGGGGCATCCTCTGGGTGCACTATTTCGGTTTGGAGGGGTAGCGTTTGTGAAAGGCAGTAACTAACCTCCTAGCATGTACATTAGATGAATCTTCCCAAGTGTCTTCATCAACTCCATAACCTTTCCATCTGATAAGGTATTGTAAAGAGCCACGGTGGACACGAGAATCCAAAATTTTGTGAATTTCATATTCTTCTTCACCTTGGACAATGATAGGTTCAGGAGTTGTTACTATTTCTCTATAAAAAGGATCAGGGATGTGTGGTTTAAGTAAGGAGACATGGAATACTGGATGAAGTTTAAAACTTGGAGGAAGTTTTAGTTTAACAACGTTATCATTAATGATAGTAATTACTTGAAAGGGACCAAGAAAAAGAGAGCTCAATTTCTTTGAAGGACGGCTTGTGGTAATATTCCTTGAAGAGAGCCAGACAAGATCCCCTACCTTGTAAGGAGGAGGAATTCTTCTATTATTGTCAAAAAACTTTTTCTGGTTATGTTGGGCAAGTTGAAGATTCTCCCGTAATTTGAGAAATAGAGAAGACATAAATTCGTTTTTTGATGTAACAGTAGGATTGGATGAAGTAATGGTTTGGATGGGGAATGAAGACGGATGAAAACCATAGTTGGAGAAGAAAGGAGTCATTTTCGTACTAGAATGAATGGTATTATTGTAAGAAAATTCGGCCATAGGTAACCATGTAGTCCAGTCATCTTGGAGGTATGAACAATAACATCGAAGATATTGTTCCAAACATTGATTAACCCCTTCTGTTTGCCCATTAGTTTGGGGATGATAAGCGGAAGAGAGTTTGCGTTGAATTTGAAGGGAGAGACACATCTCTTTCCAGAATTTGGAGGTAAATTGTGTCCCCTATCAGAAATAATTTCTTCAGGAAGACCATGAAGTTTCACAATATTGTCAATAAAGACCTTAGACAATTCTACAGAGGAGGGTAATTTTTTTAAAGAAATGAAATGGGACATTTTTGTGAAGCGATCCACAACGACAAGAATAGTGGTGAAATGTTGAGAAGGAGGAAGATCAACGATAAAATCCATAGAAATGGATTGCCAAGGTTTTTCTGGAATAGGTAAGTTAAGTAGTAATCCAAAAGGTTGATTATGTTCTGGTTTAGACCTTTGACAGATAGGACATGTTTTGACATATAATTCAATGGTTCTATCCTGGCGAGGCCACCAATAATATCGTGAAGTTAGTTCAAGTGTTTTCTTTATTCCAGGATGTCCAGCTAGGGGGGAATCATGAACCATCTTAAGTAATTTATTCCTAAGAATTGGAGGAATATAAATTCTATTTTTAAAATAAAATAGACCATCCTTTTTTGTTAGAATAGGTGTTTTGGGAAGTTCAAGATCCTTCTGATTCAAATTCTTTATGTCATCATGAAGAGAAGAGAGGATTCCTATTATTTTGGTAGAAGGATAATCATCAGTAGTAGTTTTAGAAGGAATTCGAGAAAGAGCGTCAGCCCTTTTATTTCTATTTCCAGGTCTGTATATTAATTGGAAGTTAAATCGGTTAAAAAATAGGTTCCATCTAACTTGTTTAGCTGTAAGGGTTTTGTTAGTATAGAGATATTCAAGATTTTTATGGTCAGTATAAACTATTATAGGTTGTTTTGTATCTTCCAGAAGATGACGCCAATTTTCGAAGGCAGCTTTAACACTTAATAATTCTTTTTCACCAATAGGATAATTTTTTTCAGCAGAGCTCAAGGATCTTGAAAAAAAGGCAACTGGATGAAGTGGATCTTGTGGAGTCTTTTGTTGAGAAAGAACTGCTTCGATGGCTGCATCTGATGCATCAACTTCAAGAACATATAAGAATGTTGGATTAGGTAGTTGTAGAATAGGTGCAGTTGTAAATCTTTTTTTTAATTCGTCGAAGGCTGTTTGTGCATCTTTATTCCAATTAAAAGGACATTTACTACTGTTGAGGAGGTTAAGAGGATGTGATACATCCGAATAGTTTCTAATAAATTTTCTATAGAAGTTTGCAAATCCAAGAAAACGTTGTAATTCTTTTGTTGTAGTAGGAGCAGGCCAATCAATAATACATTTGATTTTGGAATTATCCATCTTCAAAGAATGAGGTGAAATAATGTATCCTAGAAAAGAGAATTCAGTAACCTCAAAAAGGCATTTTTCTGGTTTAGTGTATAATTTATGAGTTCTCAGTCTAGATAGAACCCATCTAACATGCTTCCTATGTTCATCCAAATTGTTAGAATATATTAAGATATCATCTAAGTAGATAATAACACATACATCCAGAAGATCTCTAAAGATATCATTGATAAAATGTTGAAATGTTGCAGGGGCATTACAGAGCCCGAAAGGCATCACTAGATATTCGTAGAGACCATATCTTGTCCGGAAGGCGGTTTTCCATTCATCATCCTGTTTTATTCTAATGAGGTTATATGCGGCTCGAAGGTCGAGTTTAGTGAATATAGTTGCAGTTCTTAACCTTTCAATTAATTCATTTATTAGTGGAAGAGGATAACGATTTTTAATAGTTATTTTATTTAAGGCTCTGTAATCTATAATAGGACGGATGGTTTGGTCTTTATTCTTCACAAAGAAAATACTAGAAGCAGCAGGAGAGGTCGAGGGTCTGATGAACCCTTTGCGTAAATTTTCATTAAGATATTCTTTTAAAATTTCTAACTCCTTTTCAGAGAGTGGATAAATATGACCATAAGGAATAGGAGCTCCGGGTATGAGATCTATTGGGCAATCATATACCCGATGAGGAGGAAGTGTTTCCGCTTCTTTTTACAAAAGACATCTGCAAAATCGGAGTAGAATGGAGGTATAACTGGTTCTACAGTAGTTTGGAGAATAGGAATGTGTTGTAAGCACGTTTTTTTACAGAAATCAGAAGCAAAGGAGATGGAGAAGGGAGACCACTTAATTAAAGGATCATGGTTTTTTAACCAATTAATTCCTAGAATGACGGGATAAAGTGGAGATTTAATAATATCAAATGTAATGAATTCGAAATGTACGTTGTTGGTAATCATTCTTAGAGGGATTGTTTCATCTTTGATGGGTCCTGAGGATATAAATGAACCGTCAATAACTCTGATTGGAATAAAGTTGGTTTTTTGAACACAAGGAATTTTATTTTTTGAAACAAAAGAAAAATCAAGAAAAGTTCCATTAGCACCAGAATCAATGATGGCCTCAGTCACGATTCTTTTTGTATCCCACTGTAATATGAGAGATATAGAAAAATAAGTAGATGTTTTTCTTTTTTGAAGAACGTTCAATATAGAAGTAGATGAATGAAGCTTACCACCTTTTGAATGTTTCAGTAGAGGACATTCGGAAATTAGATGTTCATTCGAAGCACAATACATACATAAGTTTAGTTGTCTCCTTCTTATTCTTTCTTCAGAAGTAAGAGGACTTTTTATTATACCTACTTCCATAGGTTCAGTTTGTGGAGGAATTTTTCAGGTAGTTTTAGAGTAGTGAAAGGTTTTCTCCAGGTAGAATTAGTAAGAACCCTTTCAGCTTTTCTTTCTCTTAGACGTCTATCAATACTGATAGACAGTTGAATCAATGCATTTAAGGTAGGAGGAAGTTCTGTACGAGAGAGTTCATCTTTCACAGCTTCAGATAATCCGAGACGGAATTGATTGCGTAAAGTAATGTCATTCCATTGGGTTTCTGTAGCCCATCTTTTGAATTCTGCAATATAATCTTCAACAGGTCTATTCTTTTGGTGTAATGTTCTGATGGTTAAATCAGCAGTAGTTTGTTTAAAAGGATCTTCATATAATAAAGACATAGCTTCAAAGAACTCATCCAATGAATCTAATATGGGATCATCATTTTCCAAAAAGGAATGGGCCCAGGCCATAGGTTCACCTCTTAAAAAAGAGATTACTGAACAGACTTTGGATCTTTCGGTGGGATAAGATCTAGGTTTTAAAGCTATTAGTAGTTTGCAAGAATTCAAAAACTCTCTGTACTTTGTTCTATCTCCATAAAATTTTTCTGGATTACAGACAGCAGGATCACCAGCCGATTGAAGAGCGGCATGAGGAAGATGACCTTGAATGTCTCTAACATAGGTTAATATTCTCTCATTTGTAATTTGCAGTTCCTGTAACCCTTGAGCAATCGTATCCACTCTATTGGTTAGGGCAGAAACTTGAGAGTTAATATCTGCTGGTTCCATTGAATAGGGCTGGATTATTCTGTAATATTTATTTTGTAATATTTCTTTAATTGGAACTCAACTGCAGCATTTCTTGGTTGCAACAACAATAAGTTTCACCTCCTGTTATATTGGTATGAAACAATGGTCACTGTACCTTTAAATACTCATGAAGGTAAAATTAGGCTTTGTAGCAATCCCTTATGAATAAGAGGAATTTAGACAAGTGACACTAAATAATAGGAATTGACTTGTTTGGTAAAAGTATTACTTAACTTAAAGGCAGTTCTGGCACTGGAAGGGTTAATTCACCCAATGAAGGAGAAATTAGAAGTCCTTTTCAACAAGCTGAGAACTAGGAGTGGAGAGTGGGGAAGTCCGTTTTAACAAGCCGAGGTCTGGGAGTGGAGAAGGTAGAATTCAGAGTTACAAGCCGAGGTCTAGGAGTGGAGAAGGTAGAAATCCGTTTACAAGCCGAGGTCGAGAAGTGGAGAAGGTAGAAATCCGTTTACTAGCCGAGGTCGAGAAGTGGAGAAGGTAGAAATCCGTTTACTAGCCGAGGTATAGAAGTGGAGCAGGTAGGATCAAAAGTAGAGCAGCTGATCTTCATGCAGCACCTGTGCGAATAATCCAGCCCTTTGAATCTGGCGCGGTCCTCCTAAGTATCGTGGAGGGACCGCGTCAGAAAAAGGGGCGGGGCTGAGCGCCGTGAACCCGGAAGTGGGTTCCGGCGATGAATTACATGCCATGCTATACCTGACAGCAGTGTTTAGTCTGGCTCATAAATTTAAGTTTTATCTTATAAAATAAAAGAAAAAAATAAGTAAGGGAAGGAGAAAAGAAAAAAAAAGGAAAAAGAGATCCTTGATATAGTGATATACTATAAGGAAGGTAAAGAAGCAGGCAGGAAAAGGAATTTCTTTTGATGGTGACATTAATAAAAATTGGCACCTAATACAGCGTTGTTTTTGGTGTTTGTAATAAAAGGGAAAAGAGGAGGGAAAAAAGCACTGTGTGTAGTGCAGATCAAAACGTAAGAGTAAAAGTAGTACTTACTTTTGTAATTTTGGCAGTGGTGGATACCAAAAACTCTGGCAAAATAAAAAAAATGCCTGCGTTATATCCAAATATGTGGAAAATAATGTGTTTAATTTATTGATACCTTTCCCTACCACATATCTTGTAGATATTAGTGCTGTTAATCATATTATGAGCAAACAGAGAAACCGTCTGAATATCACCGAAAGAGGAGACCTTCGTTTGTTCCTTATGAAAATCGAACCACATATCAAATATTTAGTCTCGCAGCCACAAGGATCTCATTAATCACTAGTAAAGGTAATTTCAATTTACTTTATTGTTTTCTCATTAAACTTTATAAAGTTAAAAACATTATAAACATACATTAAGTAGAAATAAAAAGATAAATGTACGTACATTTATTTTTTTTAAAACACCCTCCTTTCTAAAAATATTCTGCGTTTGCGTGAAAACTGGTTTGCGGTAAGGAAATTTTTCCATCAAGAAAGATGCATTAGTGGGCAGTAGGTAGAAAAAGGTTGACTACCACTGATCTAGATCCTGCATGCAGATATTTGTCCTGATATTTTAATCTAGACCTAGCAGGTAGACATATGTCCTGATACGTTTGTGTAGACTTAGTGTGATATGTAAAGCAGTCCACAGGGGAAGGTTTCTAGGTGAAGGTGTAAAAATATTAAATGGAGATGCACTCACGTGGAGAGCAAAAGAGGTTTTCCTCAATCTGTATGGCGTAGGTGGTATAATCCCCACAAAGGAATTTGATGGTACAATCTTTTGGTTGAACTCAGGAAGGTCTTAGGTATATAAAACACACTAATTTATTGAAAATAAAATGTAAAAACACAAAAGAGTAGCACACGAACACACTTCACCTTGTTCGCAGTCTGTCTAGATACGGGGTGGGGATGTGTGTGAGTGGGGGAGGGGTATTTATTTTGTTGGACACTTTTTTTTCTGCTGCTGAGTCGCAATCATTACAATCCCTACTAATGGGTTTACACAATATTATATAGATACAATGTAACAGTCCATTAAACAGTTATCATTCCTGCTTCAGAAATTTTATTAATTTCTATTTTAATCAGTTATACATTTGTTTGTAAACTATGCAGTTGTGGCATTCACATTGTGTGCACCTGTCCCATCTTCAATGCTAAGTTTATCCACAATTCCTTCCGTGTCCTCACCAGTACTTTTGTTTTCCCAGTCAGCACCATCTCCTTTGTCATTACCAGCAATGAGTTCATCGTTGTCACCAATAAATTCCCCTTCATTAGCTCTAAATTCCCCACTGTCACCATTTAGTGTTACATTATCCCTGCCGGCTTCTTCGTTCTCAGAGTCCGTGTCCTCATGTTCAGCATCTTCCTCATTATCTCCATCATACTCCCCATCAGCACTAACAGTATGTTCATGTCCTGTGCTGTCTACAGATATATCGGGTAGTGCAGTGTTTGCCAACACATCACCATCGAGTTTGCTGGCATCAGTATTAAATTCACCAATGTTACCAGTGACTGCCCTGTTATCAGTATTGAGTTCTACATTGTCACCATTTAGTACCCCGATATCACTACCACCTTCCCCGTTCTCATAATCTTCCTTTGTGTGATCTTCCTCATTATCTCCATTATACTCCCCCTCGTCATTAACAAGATGTTCATGTCCTGTGCTGTCTACAGATATATCGGGTAGTGTAGTGTTTGCCAACACATCACCATCGAGTTTGCTGGCATCAGTATTAAATTCACCAATGTTACCAGTGACTGCCTCGCTATAAGTATTGAGTTCTCCATTGTCACCATTTAGTACCCCGATATCACTGCCACCTTCCCCGTTCTCATAATCTTCCTTTGTGTGATCTTCCTCATTATCTTCATTATACTTCCCCTCGTCATTAACAAGATGTTCATGTCCTGTGCTGTCTACAGATATATCTGGTAGTGCAGTGTCTACCAACACATCACTATCGAGTTTGCTGGCATCAGTATTAAATTCACCAATGTTACCAGTGACTGCCTCGTTATCAGTATTGAGTTCTCCATTGTCACCATTTAGTACCCCGATATCACTGCCACCTTCCCCGTTCTCAGAATCTTCATCTGTGTGATCTTCCTCATTATCTTCATTATACTTCCCCTCGTCATTAACAAGATGTTCATGTCCTGTGCTGTCTACAGATATATCGGTTAGTGCAGTTTTTGCCAACACATCACCATCGAGTTTGCTGGCATCAGTATTAAATTCACGAATGTTACCAGTGACTGCCTCGTTATCAGTATTGAGTTCTCCATTGTCACCATTTAGTACCCCGATATCACTACCACCTTCCCTGTTCTCAGAATCTTCCTTTGTGTGATCTTCCTCATTATCTCCATTATACTTCCCCTCGTCATTAACAAGATGTTCATGTCCTGTGCTGTCTGCAGATATATCGGGTAGTGCAGTGTTTGCCAACACATCACCATCGAGTTTGCTGGCATCAGTATTAAATTCACCAATGTTACCAGTGACTGCCTTGTTATCAGTATTGAGTTCTCCATTGTCACCATTTAGTACCCAGATATCACTGCCACCTTCCCTGTTCTCAGAATCTTCATACTTGTGTTCAGTGTGATCTTCCTCATTATCTCCATTATACTCCCCCTTGTCATTAACAAGATGTTCATGTCCTGTGCTGTCTACAGATATATCGGGTAGTGCAGTGTTTGCCAACACATCACCATCGAGTTTGCTGGCATCAGTATTAAATTCACCAATGTTACCAGTGACTGCCTCGTTATCAGTATTGAGTTCTCCATTGTCACCATTTAGTACCCCGATATCACTGCCACCTTCCCCGTTCTCAGAATCTTCATCTGTGTGATCTTCCTCATTATCTCCATTATACTCCCCCTCGTCATTAACAAGATGTTCATGTCCTGTGCTGTCTGCAGATATATCGGGTAGTGCAGTGTTTGCCAACACATCACCATCGAGTTTGCTGGCATCAGTATTAAATTCACCAATGTTACCAGTGACTGCCCTGTTATCAGTATTAAGTTCTCCATTGTCACCATTTAGTACCCCGATATCACTGCCACCTTCCCTGTTCTCAGAATCTTCATACTTGTGTTCAGTGTGATCTTCCTCATTATCTTCATTATACTTCCCCTCGTCATTAACAAGATGTTCATGTCCTGTGCTGTCTGCAGACATATCGGGTAGTGCAGTGTTTGCCAACACATCACCATCGAGTTTGCTGGCATCAGTATTAAATTCACCAATGTTACCAGTGACTGCCTCGTTATCAGTATTGAGTTCTCCATTGTCACCATTTAGTACCCTGATATCACTGCCACCTTCCCCGTTCTCAGAATCTTCATCTGTGTGATCTTCCTCATTATCTTCATTATACTTCCCCTCGTCATTAACAAGATGTTCATGTCCTGTGCTGTCTACAGATATATCGGGTAGTGCAGTGTTTGCCAACACATCACCATCGAGTTTGCTGGCATCAGTATTAAATTCACCAATTTTACCAGTGACTGCCTCGTTATCAGTATTAAGTTCTCCATTGTCACCATTTAGTACCCCGATATCACTACCACCTTCCCTGTTCTCAGAATCTTCATACTTGTGTTCAGTGTGATCTTCCTCATTATTTCCATTATACTTCCCCTCGTCATTAACAAGATGTTTATGTCCTGTGCTGTCTACAGATATATCGGGTAGTGCAGTGTTTACCAACACATCACCATCGAGTTTGCTGGCATCAGTATTAAATTCACCAATGTTACCAGTGACTGCCTCGCTATAAGTATTGAGTTCTCCATTGTCACCATTTAGTACCCCGATATCACTACCACCTTCCCTGTTCTCAGAATCTTCATACTTGTGTTCAGTGTGATCTTCCTCATTATCTCCATTAAACTCCCCCTCATCATTAACAAGATGTTCATGTCCTGTGCTGTCTACAGATATATCGGGTAGTGCAGTATTTGCCAACACATCACCATCGAGTTTGCTGGCATCAGTATTAAATTCACCAATGTTACCAGTGACTGCCTCGTTATCAGTATTGAGTTCTCCATTGTCACCATTTAGTACCCCGATATCACTGCCACCTTCCCCGTTCTCAGAATCTTCATCTGTGTGATCTTCCTCATTATCTTCATTATACTTCCCCTCGTCATTAACAAGATGTTCATGTCCTGTGCTGTCTACAGATATATCGGTTAGTGCAGTTTTTGCCAACACATCACCATCGAGTTTGCTGGCATCAGTATTAAATTCACGAATGTTACCAGTGACTGCCTCGTTATCAGTATTGAGTTCTCCATTGTCACCATTTAGTACCCCGATATCACTACCACCTTCCCTGTTCTCAGAATCTTCCTTTGTGTGATCTTCCTCATTATCTCCATTATACTTCCCCTCGTCATTAACAAGATGTTCATGTCCTGTGCTGTCTGCAGATATATCGGGTAGTGCAGTGTTTGCCAACACATCACCATCGAGTTTGCTGGCATCAGTATTAAATTCACCAATGTTACCAGTGACTGCCTTGTTATCAGTATTGAGTTCTCCATTGTCACCATTTAGTACCCAGATATCACTGCCACCTTCCCTGTTCTCAGAATCTTCATACTTGTGTTCAGTGTGATCTTCCTCATTATCTCCATTATACTCCCCCTTGTCATTAACAAGATGTTCATGTCCTGTGCTGTCTACAGATATATCGGGTAGTGCAGTGTTTACCAACACATCACCATCGAGTTTGCTGGCATCAGTAATAAATTCATCAATGTTACCAGTGACTGCCTCGCTATCAGTATTGAGTTCTCCATTGTCACCATTTACTACCCCGATATCACTGCTACCTTCCTGGTTCTCAAATTTTTCATCTG